>OZ017738.1:215672210-215677210 GCA_963969285.1 Odontomyia ornata | reverse complement strand
ATATATATATATATATATATATATATATATATATATATATATATATATATATATATATATATATATATATATATATATATATATAAATATATACATATATATATATATATATATATATATATATACATATATATATATATATATATATATATATATATATATATATATATATATATATATATATATATATATTTATTTATATATATATATATATATATATATATATATATATATATATATATATATTTATATATATATTTATATATATATATATATATATATATATATATATATATATATATATATATATATATATATGTATAAATATATCTATATATATCTATATATATATATATATATATATATATATATATATATATATATATATATATATATATATATATATATAGATATATATTGTTATGTGATGGTGTTCCGCAAGAAAAATAAAAGAATATAATGTGCATTATCAAGAAAAAAACAGGATGTATGTGGTAATAGCAACTGAGGAGTTGCTCTCGTAGCAAGTAGCCGCGTCATTTCATCAACGCGTCTCCAAGTTATTTCAACCTCAGCCGCCTGATTACATAAGCCGCGTCATTTCATCAACGCACGCTGGATTGCGTCTCCGCGTTGAGATGATGTTGGTTTTTGCATCGGATAAGCGAAGTTCAGCGTCGGGGTATTTAAATGTTTGAAAATAGAGGGGCCATTAATTGTGCCAACGTAACACGTGGGGACATCCCATACCCTGGAGAAGGGTCTCATTTCCCAAAGCCGGGCAATACCAACTACCAAACCAATAAGTCAAGGTCAAACTGTAATACTCGTACCCTATATACAAGCGATAACCTAACGCTAAGATGCGGCTATACGATAATGCTATTATAAAGGATACGCTAATACTAAAAGAAACGATAATACTAAGCGATACGGTATGGCTAAACGATACGATAATGCAATACGATACGATAATCCTATACGATATGATAATGCGATACGATAATGCTATACGATACGATAATATAATCCCTTAATATGGGCGGTAAACGATAACGATACGATAATCTAATCCCTTAATATGGGCGATAAACGATAACGATACGATAATATAATCCCTTAATATGGGCGATAAACGATAACGATACGATAATCCTTCAACTTAATTCTAAAAGGTTATAACTATGCCGTCAACAAAAAAAAAAATAATTGCGCCGAATCGAGCGGTACTGGTAGGCTTCGAAAAAAAACTATATCGGGGCATTGATTTGGTCAGCGAACACCCACGCTGCCTTCCTCGTACCACACCGTATCTCCACCTCTAGCCCTCGATCTCGGCAAAGAAAACTTACAAACGAACTACTATTTCCACCTATCACTAACTGTACAGAACCTATAACCTAATGCTAAAACTAACTCTATATGTTCCATTTACACTATTAACAACAATAAAAAGAATGTGAGAGTGAGGAGAAAGGAAAATACAGAGTATGAAGACAGGGCGAAAAGGAAACAGAAACATGCCTGACCCACAATACAGCCGACTATTTGGTAATATTTACAGCAGGATATCCTGACCGTGATAGGTCCCCAAAGGCTTTTCATCAAGTGACTCGAGATCATAGGCCACCTGACCCACCTGACCCACCTGTCTAACCACTCTGGCAGGCACAAATATGGGTGCGAATTTAGCCGCGAATTTATCAGCTGCACTACTAAGGACATGATTCCGGACGTAAACCAATTGTCCTGGAGTAAAGGCACGGACTCTTATTTGCTGATCGACTTCATCAGTTCTGTTGAAGGAATACTCTCAGTCACTCAGGACATTCACAAGTCTACTATACTCGGGATTATCCTGACAAAGGTTAGAGGAAGAGCAGCAGATGCAGTACGAAGAACACCACAAAAAGATTGGGCCTCAATGAAAAGGGCATTGAGAATCCACTGCGGCATTCGAGAATCTTACGGTGATCTTATTCGACAAGCTTATTTAGCTAAAGGACGAAACGTTGACGACCTGTACGAACAACTCAACAATATCCTGAAGCTGATGAACCAAAAAAAAAAACGGAACTAATAGAAGTGCCTGATCTACAGTTCACTGTTCAGCGGAATGAGGAAAACATTCTTCAAATGTTTAAGGACAATGTAGACAATACAACGGCCTGCTGGATAGATATCAAGCAACCCATATCATTAGAAGAAACCTATTAATTACTCCAAGAATGCAAAATAGGAGGACGTCTCAAAGAAGCACATCATATACCTTCGTTACATAAACAACAGCAAAGAAGACAACAGCAGCGGAAACTCCAGAGAAACGATAGCAATCAACCGCCAGTACCAGAACATATCAATAGATTTAAGAACAACAATAATTTTGTGGAAAACCCAAATAACGAAGCTAATAGAAATTTATACACTCCTCATTTCAAACCCAATTATTTTCAGAATAATCCTCCAAACACTTTTCAGCAAACATATCCCCCAAAATTATTAATCTTTTCAACAAAACGTTTCCCATTTAACCAAACTTCTCAACAAAGGAACTTTCAGCCTAGAAATTCTCACTAATCCTCTGTGCAACCTATGGAAGTGGACAATTTAGCACCATCTCAGAATCTAACACCCATTGATAGTGAAAAGTTTCAATCTGCAGCCTCCAACGAGATAAACTCCCTATAATAGAAATTACAATCGGTAAAAATATCATTAAGGCCCTAATCGATACCGGATCAACTATTTCTTCAATTGATAAAGACCGTGTAACCGATTTCTCTTTCAAAAATACAATATTCAGCATAAAAACCTTAGCAGGAAACAAACAAATAACTGCAGAAGTAGTAACTCCTACACCAGTTGAGTTAGGAGGGTACAAATTCCTGACTAAAAGGAGAAGTCATTATCGATCCCTAGTTATTGGAACGATGCAATTGACAATATTGGCTTGGCTCGAGTCGTAAGAAGATGTACAAATTTACATCGAAATATATCTCCCCAAGACTCGCTTAATCATATGATTTTACAAAAAAAGATTTTTTTTTTCTCTTCTTATTTCTAGAATTTTCTTAATAATACTAAATTTTCGTTTTCATTTATTAACTTTGTATATTTTCTTTTTCTCTTTACTCTACTATACTTTACTTTACGACAATTGATTTTTTATTAGAAGGAGTGTGTGCGCGCGTGGACATCAGGAAAGGAGACTGCGTACTGAAAATAAGAGAGGTCGATAGAAAAATTGTTGAGCTAAATATGTATACTAGAAGTCCTGAGGTCTATCCGATCGCTTGGCTACGATTTCAAAACGCAATTGCATCACAACTTTTCGTTGGCCAGCGGCAAGAGGTCGTCTGGAGATATAGATGAAGAAGGATAGAATGCAAAAAGTACAGAAGTGGATTCCACGAAACAATTGCTTCAGCTTGATATATATTCAAAACGTACAAACGTCGATAGTTCTAGACCAGCGTCCACTCAAGGATCGGGAATGTGGTTGTGGGCAGTATCAGTTGGATCAACGTCATGTGCCATAATCAAACCTACAAGGCGGACACACTGACACGATGCCAATCCTTCGCACTCCACCTCGAAACCAACAAAAAGGTCGAAAATCTGGAGTGGCTGCCGAAACTACACACGGGAATTGAAAGAGAGAAAGAGAAGAGAGATAGCGAGAAAACAAACGGTAGTTGGTGGGGCACCAGCTGCGAGAGCAAGCCCTCAGGCGAACGGTACTGTTCCGAAAAGGTGACACAGGCGATGAGTCAGTCTGTGAGAAAAGGAGCAAAATGAATAATGAATGTCTCAAAGAAGCCAATAACCGAAATCCTCCTCTGCCAGACCAAGCATCACCGAGGCCTGAATAATCATCAGTGATGATAGGCACAAAATGAGATGATGAAGTTTAAATTGCCAAACAAGAAAGCCTTAGCCCCACTTTGGGCGCCATGTTATGTGATGGTGTTCTGCAGGAAAAATAAAAAAATATAATGTGCATTATCGAGAAAAAAACATGATGTATGTGGTAATAGCAACTGAAGAGTTGCTCTCGCAGCAAGAAAAAAAGGTATTCAGCAAAGGTTGCCGACTAAACAAAAACAGTTTCCCTATGGAACCACATAAAGTCACATGATGGTGACTGAAGAGGAGATCTTTTTGGTTCCACGGCTAGCTCACCACGTATGGGAGTGGGTTGAGGGACAGAAAGAATTTTTTTCTAAAGAACTCCATAATGTCGAACACGCGCACACACACTAAAATGTTCACCAGTGCATCATGGATTCTGGTAACTTCCTGAAATTAAATTGAATTGAATCAAACAAAATGAAAACTGGGCTTAATCCAGCACATTGAACTTATTTCATTATTTCAATTTTTCTAGGCTGTTTTGATTGTAAAATGAACATTTATTTTCGGAATGTTTTATCAGTGCTCTAACAATATTCAATTGAGTCTTAAAGTATTTTCAAATTGAGATAATTACAACGGCACTATATTTTTAAACAGATTCCACCTATTATTTGCTTATCGACAGATTCACTCATCAGCCTCTTTATCGAAAAATGTATGCTTTGTCAAACGCATTAAACTTAATTTTAAAATGTAGCTTAAAACTGGAATCCGAATTACAGTGAATTCAAGTAAGTATACCACTAACTAGAATAAATGATTTAATCAACCCATTAAATAATTTAGAATCATTTTTATACAATGAATCTCCGCTATTTTTGGTCTCAAAAGGTTTAATATTGGGTTTCATCTTAAAAACGATTTTTGTCTTATCTATAAAAAGTCTCTATGCCAGATTGTGTTTCACTTTTGTTTCGGATTTCAAGTATTATGACTATATTCGAATTTGAAATGTTACCTAACATCTGCAAGCCATGTTGTCAAGTGGTTGAATGTTTCTCTACGGGTTATATCAGACACAAGCGGAGCTCCTGCTGCACCCCGTTAATAGGGATGTATAATTGACCTGAATGCCTCCTGGCCTG
>OZ017738.1:215122210-215667210 GCA_963969285.1 Odontomyia ornata | reverse complement strand
TCTACTACGCGTGAAGGGGAATACTGGGCTTCCTGTTGTACCTATTCCTAGGTATAATATTACCAAAAAAGTGGCGAATTATTTTGAAAATAATTATATTTATAAATGCTGAGCATAATTTATGTGAAAAGTTAAAGACCAACCCAAATTGTATCAAAAACAAAATGTTCGCTATAAAAATACTGCAGCCAAAGGGCACAGATAACTACAAAATGTTATAAAAAATAATTTTTTTTAAGTTATGTGGTTTATCGAGCAAAATTGCCAGTTATAGTTTTAGGATAATTGAAAGAGAAGGACCGCATGACGCTCTTTAAGTAGTATTGTAAAATATTCATAGCAAATTTTACTTGACAGACCATCTAGTGATATATGTTGGCAATGTCTCAAGGTTTGTTTACCCAAGCCAATTTACCAAACGGAATTTTTATCTGTTCCACTATCTAGCTTAAAAAAATTATCACATAAAAATTGATTTAGTTTGATTGATATTATGTATGAATCGATTATTAATTTCAGAGGAAACATGCCAGCGACAATGGCGCAGTCTCCAAAAGCGATGTTTCTTGGTACTAAAACAAACTATATGCTCTTTCTAGGTCAGGTGTACAAAGTGAAGCTCCACAAAAGTGTAAGTTTCGGGAGGATATGACTTTTTTTAAAGATTTTATCTAAGCGAGAAAGTAACCATTTATTTTTTAAATTTCTATTCATCAATAATTAAACTATGCGCAAGACAAAACTAGCATGGCGCCAAGACCAAGCTGCGCATAAACTTTGGATGACTTTATAATAATGAAGAGGTGACGACAGCTTCTCCCAAGGATTGTTTGGTGAAAGTCGCAAAGGTAGGGGGACCTCAAATCTTCCCAAGAAAAAAAATGGCTGCAACGATTGAGACTTTCACTGAGGACCTTAGGGGCGAGACAACGGTTGATCGCACTAATGTCAACGGTTGATTGCCCTAATAAAAAGATCCAAGTAAATGCTGATATTTTGGCATATCAAGCCGAAATTCAGAGATCAGATGAACCAGCAAACCAAGGTAAAATTTTTAAATAAATTTTAATACAACTCCTAAATATTCACTTGTTTTGCATAATGAAACGGCGAATTAATAAGTTTTAATTTATTTAGTATTTAGGAAAAACGTAAATACTATTATAAAGTGTTTTTTTTTTCCTCTTATATAATTTTTGTATTGTGTGATATTGGTTTATTACAGTTATACATTATTTTGAAATGCAATTTATTTTATTTTATTTCATAAATGAATTTCAATACCAAAAATATGCCTTTATCTTAAATCATCACCCGTTTTGCTTCAAAAATTGGAACTTTGTAATGCTAGTCATGTCGCATTATTGGATCCCATCGTGGCTTGAGTGAATATGTTGTTATTTCCTACATCTCTTTGCCATTCTCCCACGATTATATTTCCGTCTTCAACTTCATGGTTTATAAATGTGACAATTTTCTGGGAAGCACGTGAGTAAACTCCGCAACACTTTCTACTGGCTAACCGGAATATCAAACGTGTTCTCTATTAGTACACGTGCACGTGACAGCATATAGTTGAACACACGTTTGTTACTGCCCAAATACTTCCCTGGACATGGGCGCATCAAATTTTCTTTCAATGGGAATACGTTGTCCGCCACAAAAAAAAAATAGAAGTATAACTGCGATTTTGGCAGTCTCGCAGGTTGAGGCAGTGGTAGTTGGCCACTCAACAGTTTTCTTCCGTACCAAGAATTTGCGGGAATTCTTACGAAAATGTTATTAAAATGAATGAAATACTTTGTAATGAATCAGCCCTACGCCACTGCCGACTCATGCATATGCCCATTTCACCCTATGGCTTTCCCGCTAACGTCAGTTTTGGATGAGTTCCCATCCCACGTCAGTTTCATCTGGGACAGTGCGTGTCAGAAAGATAGAGCAGAGGTGAACCTTAAACACCAAATTCCCGGGTTTATTTGATCGGATTACATTTACCTGACTGTTAGAAACTTCTATTATCTGTGCGTTAAACCGGAGTGAATCAGAGTGAAATAAGCGCGTGAAGGCTTTAGGCTGATTTATTCACAAAAATTAAAATGAATTTTCCTCGTCACGCATAATGGAGTATTGGTATGTAGAGTCTGGATATGGATTCGATTTAACCCAATAGCTTATTCGTAAGTAATTTGCATGCCATTCAAACTGCATTATGAGTGGAGAACCAAGGTTTTCAAAACTTCGTTTTCCAGTTTCTAAACGAAATAAAAGCGAGTAACTTAACTAGACATCGATTGACACACAGCGACGTGAAACCATTTCAGTGCGGCATATGTTCATTGGGATTCACTTAGAAATCAAGTTTACAACGTCATTATCTCGTACACTCCGATGAGAAGTCGTTCAAATGCCCAGAATGCTAAATGAACTTATCACAACGTGGAAATTTTCAAACGCACATTCGACGAGTTTATCCAAAAAGGTACAGATCTAACCAATAAATTTCCGTGTCTAAGTTGTAGCTGTGTTTTCAACAAATTAAAAAGTCTGAATCTTCGTTCAGCTGTAGAACATGCAAACAAGCTATCGTCAGTCGATGACAATCCAGATGAAGATTCGGAATATTCCTTTAACAAAGTCATGACACAATTAAAAGACTTGCAAAGAGACATGAGTTTACCAACAAACAATCTAGGCAGTAATTCCTTGTGTATCATAAAAAATTTGAATATTCTCCAAAATACGTCTGTTCATGATCTTCTCTGCAAACAAATTTACAGAAGAAAATGGCATTAATCCAACTTTCATCCGTAGAAGATGCTGTTTTAGCTCTGATTAAAATGCACAATCATCACCTATCTCAATCCAATCATTTACGTGTAAGCTTCTCCAAATCAAACATGTAAAAAAGTGATTTTGATTGTGTGAGAGAAAACTACAAATAAGAAAATTAAGACAAAAAATACAGAAATGAATTGACACAGGTAGGCGAAAGATGTAAGCCGCTAATTAGAATTCTTTAACAAACAAAAAGAAAACACAAAACCCAGAAATATTTGAACTTAATCAAACAAAAAAATGGAAATTAAGTAAATATAATTTCAAGTGTGATTGAACACCTAAAAAAAATTAAAGAAAACCTAAAGATGCGAAACGATTAGTTACGCAATAGACGCAACAAGATGTACGAGTATACTTGAAATTTATTGATTAAGTATATGCGTAGTGAAAATAAGGAGACCTTATTATTATTAATATAATTACTTTAAAAAAAAAAACAGAAAGTATCTCTATTTCGGTACTAAGCAATGTAGACTAATAATAATAATAATAATATTCCAAAACAAAGAGAAAAAGCAACAAGGAAGAGACACGAAACAAATTATGTTAAAATTATTCATAGTAATGGACACAAATGAACAACTACAAACAAATTAATCTGAAAACAAAGACTTTTGCGACTTAAAACAATCAGAAGGAAGGTCATTTAAGTTATTGAAAGTTTTTAATTCAGAAATAAATAAATGAATAAAGAACAAGTGGAGATTAAGCAAGTTAAGCGTCACCGTCATGTAATGATTCAATCAATCAATTAATCTGAACTTATAGAGTGGTCACACAAAAAAAGAATATTAGAATGAAAAATTGCAAGCAAGCCCACGTGGATTATACAGAAGATACCAAGACGGGAATATATTGTAAACGATTGAATAAACGACTTTAAATCATGGAGTAGTCGTAGGCAAATTGCAAAACTTGTAAATCAAGTAAAAATGTGAAACGTGAAACTGTGGACACAAATTGAGCCAGATAGCTCTATTATAAATTATATGCCTCTTATTGAAATCCCAAAACTGTCTCTATGCATTTCTATTATTACTCACAAATCAGATCTAGCTATTGAAAAAATTGATAATTATAGATGAAAGCAAACAATCAACTTTGTAGTAAACGTATACACATATACTGAAAAACACACCCTATGTGAAATTGAATGCTGGAATAGTAAAAAAACGATGAAAGCGAAGAAAAAACTTTACAACTTCATCTCTATTTACACACACACTCTACTTCCTCTTAACGTCCTTCTACAAACTCCTGACGTTCATTTCAACCAAATTTCAAATATCTCAAAGTTATAAATGGAAGTCGAATGTAAAATTTTTAATACGGAAAAGAGAAATGTGAACGTTTTTGTTCATTCTAAGTTTTATAAGTTTACGTTTTTTCCTTTTAACAAGCTAAAATCATCATCAAATAACAAAGGAATATATATATATATATATATATATATATATATATATATATATATATATATATATATATATATATTACCAAAAAATGAAATATAACGCTTCCTTTAATATTCGTTGAATGTTTATTAATTTTTACAAACACTGCGGGTTTCGGAATAAACACCTATTCAATCCTCAGTGCAAACTAACAATTCTTATTTCCTATCCTACCTATTTATACACATTTATTTAATTCATATTTTTCCAAACAATAATGAACTACTTAATCCTAGATAATTACCTACGCACACCTTTTCCCACCATAAAAGTTAATCCTCCGATTCGCCGTTAATTGCCTCGCTCGCTTCTTCGCCTTCGTTGCCCGCACCATTCACATCATCGCTTACATTACCTGGGTTTCGTTTCCTATTGATTTTGTTCAGGATGTCCATTAACGAGGAATATCCGTTACCTAAATCGTGATTTAAGCGTGCATCAGCTGGTTCCCTTGATATTATCAAGCTCTCGTATGCGTCCAGTTTATACCATTTCGTGATTTCCTTAACCAATTCTACATCGCTTTCTCCTATGCTGTGACTTTCCTCCAAAATATGCTTCGCTACCGTTGATTTGACCAGATCTTTACTCCTGTTATTCCTTAATATTATTTCTGCCTCCCTGACGTGTTCATTCAGTCTTGTGGTAATCAATCTTCTTGTTTGCCCTATATAGGTTTTTGGGCACTCTGGGCATGTTATTTTGTAAATCCCGCTTACTTCATTTTTCGTTTTTTTATCTTTTACGGCTCCCAATAATGATTTAAGTTGAAGATGTCTACTGGATGTAACCACTTGAATATTGTAGCTTTTTAATATTTTCGCAATTACCGCCGTTAGTGGTGAGTGTGGAAAAGATCGCCTGATGCTGACTTCATTGTTTCTATTTCGCATGAACAATATCGTGTATTGATCCTTCGATAATTTTCTCGAGGTTTTTGAGATGATTTGCTCAATTATCTTAGTTGGGAACCCATTTTTTGTCGCCGTATCTAGTATATATGCTCGTTCTTTGGCAAAATCATCTTCGCTCATCGGAATTGTTAACAATCTGTGTGCCATCGAGTGGTAAGCCGCCATTTTTTGTTGGTCGAAGAAGCGAACGAGGCAATTAACGGCGAATCGGAGGATTAACTTTTATGGTGGGAAAAGGTGTGCGTAGGTAATTATCTAGGATTAAGTAGTTCATGATTTTTTGGAAAAATATGAATTAAATAAATGTGTATAAATAGGTAGGATAGGAAATAAGAATTGTTAGTTTGCACTGAGGATGGAATAGGTGTTTATTCCGAAACCCGCGGCGTTTGTAAAAATTAATAAACATTCAACGAATATTAAAGGAAGCGTTATATTTCATTTTTAGATAATTGAAGAAGTTCGTTGAAACGTGACTAGGATTATTCATATATATATATATATATATATATATATATATATATATATATATATATATATATATATATATATATACATATATATAGATATATATATATATATATATATATATATATATATATATATATATATATATATATATATATATATATATATCTATATATCTATATATATATATATATATATATATATATATATATATATATATATATATATATATATATATATGTGTATATATATATATATATATATATATATATATATATATATATATATATATATATATATATATATATATATATATATATATATATATATGTATATGTGTAGGTGTACTAGATTTTGAATCCTATTAAATTTTAAGCAGGACGAGGGCGAAAGTCAGTCATGTTATAGAAAAGGAAAATTCAAAATTTTTGACATAAGGAATAATTATTTAAGTATTCAGTCACACCTGGCATTTTCCCATTAATTAAGTTAAATCATTTAGTGAATATATATGTATATCTAAGTCGTTCAACAAAAAACAAGTACTCCTTAAATTTAAAGTTTTTACTACTAACGTTTTCGTATGCAACAGTCTGTAAACACTTTTTTTTCTACCATGCAATTAACCGTTTAAATATAATTGTTTATTTCTAAGAATTCACCAGGAAACGTTAAATTAAATCTAAAATATCAATTGATTTATATTTAAGACATACCAAAAACACAAATACCACAAATTCACGAAACTTTCTACACATATCCACACACTTACACAAAAAGGGGAAAAACGTTCAAACAAAAAAATTTAAAACGAGAAATAAATCATCAAATCTTTACAATTAATATTAAATTATATATGTATACATATGTATTATAGTGACCGAATAACATTGCTTAGTAGTAAATTTCTAAAGCTGGAAATCGCGCATATGAATATATAAAATGGGCGATTTCTTTCTGATCTATTTCTGTTTGAATAAAAATTTCAATTGAAGCAAATATTGGAATGAAATTAAATAATAAAATGAACTGCTAGGCTAAAATAAAAGACTTTCCTTTCCACCCTGCCCTTCTATTTCAGCGGGAGTGAGAACGAACGGTAAGTATGCCGTGAAGTGGGTAGGTTTTTAGAAATCCGCGGATGGCCGGTTTCGCGTCGCGTGCGGTACGCGGTACCATCGGTTGCATTGCGTTTTCATCAAAGTTGAGTTCGTCGGAGTTGAATTAACATAGTATATTTTTCGGTTCCGCGTCGGTGGAATTCGGGAACGTGAAATACAACCTAGTTTTTTGTATTGTTGTGATAAGAAGGAATACAGAATAAAGTAAAGTAGGTTTCCTTTCCGTATGTTTGAATTTTGGACGCATTTGAAACGGGCACTTAATGGTGGGCGTAATCCATTTTAAAGACCTGCGATCGAAATCCTCTCCGAACTAGCTGGCCGACAAGCAGCGAAATGGGTTACAGGTGCACGGACTGGTTGACCGGTTGGTACTATTTGCTGGCACGGCTCAGACTTCACGTCTAGAACCGATGAGAGGTCGGTTCCGATTTCGTTCAAGCGGACGTAGAAGAAAATCATTACAATTTACATTATACAAAAGCACTCACTATCACCGCTTTGGCTATCATACAAACTACCTTAATATGTATCGCAATCACTACAAACCAGTAGGACAATGCTGAATGCCGATTTATAATTTTAAAAAGCTGAGCCACTATTCGATGGGGTTTTGATGTTTACGTGTTTGCCATAAATGGTACCCACACAATGGGGCATATCCCATCGATTTTCGAAATCATTAGCAATGGTGAAGAAGTTCTCAATCTTTGGTGTACTTTGCTCAGAGTCGTCCGGATTTCATCGCATATCTTTAAGATAATATTCTGCACTATAGGCTTTCCCATTTAGAAGCTCCATCCTAGAAATGTATGTGACACTCCCTGTGATAGAAATCCGAAATCAAACACATAGCTTATATCCTCATTATAGGATTAGTTCTTCACTGTTTATTCTTGCGACAAAGTTAATGCATACCTACATTCTGTGGCAATTGCTGGCCTTTAGGACGATTAGTCAACTTTTCTTTTAATATTTGCAACAACAGATTGTAAGTACTTGTTACCATCCTGATATATTTGAAAAATTCCTCGGGGTCACATTCCATCTTCCGCGAATATACTGTTTCGATATAACTGACAATACCTCGACTTCTGCGCGATTCAATACTTTTTTCAACACACAAATGAAACAATGTTAAAATATATACAATATTTCATTGTAAACATTTCTTTCAAAAATTTTCCCACTATAACACTTCTTCGTTTCTGTCAAAACAACATAAGGGCGAATCTTATGTAGGCGAACTATGTTATTCGTTACGTAACTGATGTTTCTTATGCTGTGTTAAGTTTGATTGTAATCCAGGGCAGAGCATATCTACTATATAACAGCTGCAATTAGAACTAATTTAAATTCTTACGGTACTTATAGAGTAGAGAGAATTGGGCTAAAAGTGCATACGTATGGTAAACAAAAACTTGAATTTGCAAGCAATTGAAATTACAGCCATACTAGACATCCATTCAAACAACACCAATAACATAGTCATTTTCACAGACTCAAAAAACGAGCATCACTGAAACAATTGTAATGAATCCGCCCTACGCCACTCGCGATCAACACATGCACGTTGCTGCCATGTGGCTTTCAATCTCGTGTCAGTTGCGACGACTCCTCCATTCCACGTCTGTTTTGTCGGGGGTTCTCAAATTGGCAGTCCGACGCAGCAGGTGTATAGGGAAGAAAAAAACATAACCTCCTGTGAAAAGAATCAGCAGAGTTGACCTAATCCTTAGAAAACAAATTTCAATTTTTTAAATATTTCTCATACATATTTTTTACAGCTTCATTGTGATCTGTGCGTGAATGTGTGTATTGCTGTTGTTGGGAGGCATCGGGCAGTGACAATACAATTTTGCTCAACAGCCTTAACTGTCTCAACCAGAAGTGCAGCAACAGTTAGTGCATGCAGGGTTGTGGAGACTTAAAAGTGATCGGAGAAATCTTGGAAATGCTTCAGGCTGCAGCGACTTCAGATATAAGAGTTGACGATCGCCTCGGGAAGTATAATTGCCTTGCATGTATTTTTACTATAGAAGAACTTTATGGATAAGAAAACATAGAATATGATGACTGCTACGAAAAGAGTTATTCACCAAAAGAAAACTGAATAGCGTTGTTGTTCAGATGGTTCAGTGGTGGAATGAAAAAGAAATGCATAAAATAGTACTGGATATCGTAGATACGGCTCCGACGCAGTTATTAGAGACTAATTACGACGCAGGTGTGAAAATAGAGCTTGGGAAAGAAGTCACACCGAAACAAGTAAATCATCTTCCTCTCGTAACATGGAAAGCTGACCCAAATGACCTACACACTTTATTAATGACTGATGCAAATGGGCTTTCGCAGGAGAATCGAGGATATTAGGAGTTTCGACATTTACCCATTATTAATATATACGACACAAATCCGTTGAACGGGCAGCTCTTAGTTGATTACTTTCCACCAGATCCGACGAAAGATTCGGGACTGCATCGATATGTGTTCTTACTACTCCCCCCAAAAACGTTTCGTTGAAACAACTCTCGTTATTTCTAAAAGATCATCTCGTAGATAATTGATAACATAATTATACTCTAGTTGTAGTCATTGATACTGCAAATTGATGTTAATTTTATTCCACAATGAGTTGTTAGCATGCATGGATAAATGGTACTTTACATGAAAAAAAAAGAGGGAAGCTAAACAAACGATAGTATCAATAGAAATAATGCAACAATAATTTAAAGAATAGAAAATAATCAGCAGAAGGGGGAGTGAACGGTACGTATGCCGCTAGAAGGGTAGGGTTTTCAGAAATCAGCGGATGGTTGGTTTCGCGTAGCGTGCGGTACGTGGTACCTTCGTTTGCTTTAAATTTTCCTTAGAGTAGAGTACTTCGGGGTGGAATTAACGTAGTATATTGTTAGGTACCGCGTCAGTTAAATTCGGGAGCGCAAAATCGAATTTAGTTATTTTGTAACTGACTGGAATAATGGAGAAATACGGAATAAAGTAAAGTAGGTGTGAATTTTTGACGCGTTTGAAACGGGCACTTAATGGTGGCTGAAATACGTACTTGAGCGTAATCCACTTTAAAGACCTGCGACTGAAATCCTCTCCGAACTAGCTGGCTGACAAGCAGCCACCACGAAATTGATTACGTGTGCACGGACTGGTTGACTGGTTGATACCGTTCGTTGGCACGACTCAGACTTTACGTCTAGAACCGATGAGAGGTCGGTTCCGATTTCGTTCGAACGATTCTAAACGGAAAATCATTACAAATGGCGCACAACGTGGGGTCAAAAGCAGTCATTTCACGTGAGTTGTAGTATAGACTCGATTTTTTTTTCGCGACAGAATCCTTCCGATGTGTTGTCCCAGGTTGACATCTGTAAGGACCTTCTGTTTTCTTGATGGAACTGTTAGCCAGATGGGTATCTTCTATCGGCCTGGACTCTCAAGGAAATAGAAGGCTTACTTGCCTATATGTCGCGGAAGGATTCTGTCCAATGAAAATTCACATAGAATTGCGCGCATCAACAAATTCTAATTTCCACGCGCGATTAACGTTCAACGTATTCTGGACTGCACCTAAGCCGACTTAATATGCAATCTGCACATTCCAAACATTTTTTATTTCCGCGCGCGATCAATCCCCAATTACAAATAAATTAATTCGTGTAATATGCATACTCCGAAAATTTCATTTCCACGGCGATCATGAATTTTTTGCTGACCACAACATCAAACATGTGACAAGCTGCAATCAACTCTAGGAATTCTCAACGAATTAGCACAAAGTCAATGACCGCGCTACGGACTTTGCGATACTAAAAATTGAATACTTGTAAAATTGTACTATAAAAGACTTTAATAATAAAATTATGTTATAAGTTGTTCAACAGGTCTTTTTTGAGAAGCCAGACGAAACGCCGTCTGACTAAAGGGCAATTATTTTATATATTTGCATTTTGAACATTTGGTGACCCCAACGTGATCAACGTCATATTTCAAATTTTAACCTGCTTGCAGCTTCAGGATCAGGATGGAGAAATCACAGTTATCACTGCTAGCAACCAAGCAGAAGGAGTTGGGAGACGAATTCCAGCGAATAATCAGCAATTACAGAAAGGATTCGTCCAGCCGCAAGACTCCCGAATACCTGAAGACTAAGCTAGCACAGTTGGGACAGTTGCGGACAAGGCTGAACGCAACCCACCAGGAGTTGCCACCCCACGTAGGGACTTATCCGCAACACCCATACTTTCAAGTGCAGTATTTCGCCAAGGTCGGCGCGGAATACTCAAAAGTAGCATCATCAGGAGTGAAGGCTGACGTGCAGGGGCTGAAGGACTCCACTGCGTCCGACCTTCAGAACACTAAACAACTCATTAGGCGTTATGGTGTTGTCACGCAATCCATAACGGCATCGACAGCATCGAAGTTGGCCAACCTAGACAATTTTATGAAGTTAAGTTGGTCACTCTCCAGCGGTCCTGAGACGAGACCCGAAAACTACATCAGGACATCTGTGAGAGCGACAACGTGACAGCACTTGGCTATACTTCAAGCAGCTACCTCAACACTGAAGATGCGATCCAAGAGGCGATAATCTTCCTCAACCAATGTCTGGCAAGAATTCCAGCCACAGCTGCGCCCGCCACAGTTGCGCCCACCACACAGGCATCGGTCAGCCTGCCAAAAATCACACTTCCGATGTTTGCTGGCGACTATATTAAGTGGAAACAATTCCACGATCTGTTCAAACAAATGATTCACTACCAACCACTTGGGAATACCCAGAAAATGCGGTACCTGAAAAATAATGTGACCGGTGAAGCTGAACACCTAATTCGTCACCTCCACCTTTCTGACGGTAACTATGCCATCGCGTGGGAAACACTACAGGCACGGTACAATAACCAACGAATCTTGGTTTCGTCACTCATCGACAGGCTGGTATCACAACCAACAGTTGTCAGTGAATCCGCTGCATCAATAAAGGGATTCCACGACACAACCAAAGAGTGCTTGTTAGGACTAGCAACCTTGGGCATCTCAACAGGAGGCTGGGTCCCCATCATACTTCACCTCCTGCTCGAAAAGCTTGACAGAACAACACATACGCTGTACGAGCAAACGCTTCAACGACCTCGTGAAGTACAAACCATCGACGCCTTTCTCACATTTATGGAAGGAGGCTTTAGACAAGGAGAGACATTCACATCCACGAGTGAAACCAACATCCCTTGTCTCATCTAACTCGGACGAAAGCTGCAAAGTATGCACTGGCAATCACAAGGTTTTTAAGTGCGACCAGTTACTTAAACTAAGCCCACACGACCGACTTACCAAAATCAAGGGCCTTCAGCTGTGTATTAACAGTCTCAAGGCAGGCCACGGTGTAAGTAACTGTCCATCAAGAAGCTGCTCTAAGTGTCAAGGCAGGCACAATACGTTGCTCCACTATGAGAAGACAATTAACAAGACAAAGAGATCAGCCTTGACAACCAGCAACTCCCAAGTACGTTTTATTGGGCACAGCATCAGTCAACATCACAAATCATGTTGGTTCAACCGAAGTTTGTACAGCCGTTTTAGATTTCGCATCTTAGCTCAACTTCATTAGTGCTCGAATGCTAAAGAGGTTGAAAATATCCGGATCAAATTCGAACATCAATATCTGCGGAATAGGGAAAACAGAAACACATGTCTCGAAGAGAGTGAGCATCACCATTTCCTCAAGACGGAGTGTCTTGAACCCGATTAGAGGCATACGTCATACCAACGATTGCTTCTACTCAACCGCCGTCATTCATCGATGTTTCTTCATGGCCAATCCCACCGAACATTCACCTTGCTGATTCAAGGTTCAATACTCCGAAACGAATCGACCTACTATTGGGAGCAGAGTTTTACTGTGAGCTTCTTTCCATTGGACAGATAAGGTTAGGACAAAACCTCTCAACCTTGCAGAATACTGTGCTCAGATGGATTGTGCTTGGCCGTGTCGCAACAGGCGACACATCTGAATATTTCTGTGGATTTGGTATCAATAATCTTGAAGAACACATGGAAAGATTCTCGGCCATAGAAAAAGCACCGTTGGCAACGACCTCTAGTGCTGAAGAGGCTGCAATCAATCTTCGACGAAACGTTGACGGACGCTTTGAAGTGAAACTTCCTCTGTGTCAGAACCCGTCCTCGCTTGGCCAATCGAAAGACATAGCAATTAGACGCTTTCTTGCTCTTGAAAGGAAGTTCCAAAACACCCAAATGTCAAAAGGGAGCACACGAATTTCATCAAGGAATACGCTGCTTTGGGTCAGATGGAAGAAGTTAAGTCACCGATACCAGAGCTTAACTGTTTCTTGCCTCAACATTGTGTACTCAAGCCATCCAGCAGCACCACTAAGTTAAGAGTCGTATTCGACGCTTCAGCAAAGGCATCAAACGGTATCTCACTCAACGATATCATGTTGAAAGGCCCTGTAATACAAGATGACTTATTCTCAATCCTTCTACGTTTCAGGAAACATAAATTTTCCTCCTCAGCGGTTATTGAGAAAATGTACCGCCAAGTGAATGTAACAACGGAAGACAGCCATTTACAGCTCATCGTCCTAAGCTATTACCGTTTAAAGACAGTGACGTACGGGACCACTGCCGCACCATACTTAGCGACTCGATGCCTGATGGAATTGGCCAATACATCGAAGAAGTCACATCCACTAGCATCCAGTGCTATCAAAGACTTCTATGTGGACGACCTTATGACTGGAAGCAACAGCATCAAAGAAACCGTAAAGATTCAGCACGAGCTGAAAGCGCTTTTGAAGTCAGCAGGGTTTAATCTGCGTAAATGCTGTGCGAATCACGAGCAACTCCTTGCATCAATGCCAAGCGAAGATAGAGAAATAGAGCTCTCGGTCGATGGAAACACAGAGGACACCGTGAAAACATTAGAATAAACATGGAATCCCAAGCTAGAACATTTCCAGATAATTTGGAACGAGCCAACTAAGGTGACTAAACGGACGATTTTGAGTGACGTATCACGGTTTTTCAACCCATTGGGATTCATGAATCCAGCAATAACATTGGCCAAGATCTTTTTACAGGAATTATGGTCCTAAAACTCGACTGGGCTGAAGCCATACCAATGGAACCCCACACTCGATGGCTTCGATTTCGCAAGGAGCTTACAGACCTGGACGGAATTCGGATACCCAGATACTTGGAAACGAAAGATGCCACACTCAGTTTGCATGCCTTTTCCGATGCAAGTGAAAGGGCTTACGGTGCAGTAATATATCTACGTAGCGCAAACAGCCGGGGAGACATAAAGACGATATTTCTCTGTTCCAAATCTAGGGTCGCCCCAGTGAAAACCATCAGCTTACCAAGACTGGAACTGTGTGCTGCAACTCTCATGGCCCACTTAACGAATCGTGTTAAGAAAATCCTCAACATAGACATAAACACTACACATTACTGGACAGATTCACAGATCGTATTAGCCTGGATCCGATCCAGACCGTCATCCTTTCATATCTTTGTAGCCAACAGGGTCTCATCAATATAAGGACTAACAAACATATTTGACTGGCGACATGTGAATTCTAAACTCAATCCTGCAGACTTGGTATCTAGAGGAACACTGCCTAGCGTACTCATCAATTCTACGTTCTGGTACCATGGACCTGAATTTCTGCGAAAACCCGAGACTCATTGGCCATGTGAAGTCATCGGAGGTCCGGGAGAGCTTCCAGAGCGAAAGACAATTTACACCGTCCTCACAACCAGCATTATCCAGGAGCATTTTATCCACAGAATCGATCATCAAAACTCCTTCACACATCTTAAGCGAATCGTAGCAATAGTTTTGCGGGCAACTCAACGATTCAAGGCAAGGAAAGATTCAGGGGAAGGAAGATTCCTTACAGTCGCAGCATTAGAAAAAGCTCTCGCACTTATTATTGAATTCATGCAGGCTGGAGAATTTGGAACCGAGATAAAAAGATTACAACAAAAAACACCAATAGACTCGAAGAGCAAACTCCTCACACTCACACCGTTCCTGGATGATGACTCCATTCTTAGAGTCGGAGGGAGATTACAAAACACCAATAGACCACACATCGCAAAACATCCCACAATTTTACCTGCTTCACATCCATTCACTAAACTATTACTCACTGATCTTCCCAGAAATAACTTACACATGGCCACTCAAGCTCTGCGAGCAACAGCACGACAGCAGTTCTGGATCCCGCAAGACAAGCGTTTGGCATCTGCAGTGGTGCATGAATGCGTTCAATGTTCCAGACTGAACCCACAAAGCTTCAAACAAACCACGGGAGTCCTTCCTGATACACGCGTTCAACCAGCCCGTCCATTTGTCAACGTCGGCATCGACTTCTGTGGGCCCGTCTACACCCATTCCAGAATTCGAGGCAAGAAACCAACGAAAACATACAACTGCGTGTTTTGCTGTTTCACAACAAAGGCTTGTCACTTAGAAATGGTTTCAGACCTATCCAACCGACGGATTCATTGCTGCTTTGAAGCGGTTTATCGCTAGACGTGGCTGCTACCAGAACGTATACTGCGACAATGCTACCGACGTTGCTGGGCCTCGCAACCAATTAGAGGAGCTAGAAATTTACTGCAAAATGAGCGTTCTTAAGAAAAGATTCACGCAGCCACAACTCAGAAAGGGATCCAATTTCACTTTATACCACCGCGCAGTCCACACTTCGGGGGTATTTGGGAGGCGGCAGTCAAATCGGAAAAGAAATTATTACAAAAGACAATCTTATCTGCATCTCTAACTTACGAGGAGCTTAGCTCTGTCACTGCGGAGGCCGAGGCTGTGCTCAACTCACGTCCGATACAGCCATTATCAGAGGACCCTAACGACATGGCAGCACTAACACCGGGACATTTTTTTATGGGGGAGCCACTCACTACAACAATACATAGTGGTGCATGAGACACTAATCCAAACCTACTCACCCGCAGGGGGAATGCCGGTCGACAAGAGCTCTCTTAGAGGCTAGCATTCTTTTGGGAGTTCCGCCCCCACGTACCCGAGGAAACTCCGCAGGGGGAATGCCGGTCGACAAGACCACTCTTGGAGGCTAGCATTCTTTGGGGAGTTCCGCCCCCACGTACCCGAGGAAATTCCCGCAGGGAGAAAGCCGGTCGACAAGAACATTCTTGGAGGCTAGCATTCTTTGGGGAGTGCTGCCCCCACGGACCCGAGGATATGGGGGGTGCCGTGAGGTTCCCTCTTATTGTATCTGGACTACGCTTTGGACAACGAACTGGAATTGACGCTTTGGGCTGGCGGATGTGATGGTTTGGACCTAGTTGCTTTGCACAGTAGCGCCGAGGTGAAACTCGTGTGTGAACGGCTCCAATTCAACTATCATACCGTCTCTGTCCCGGTAAAACCTTGGCAGGCCTCGGAGTACGTTCGAAGTTCGCACCATTGGATTGGTGGTGTAGGTTCGGTTGAGACGGACTCCCGATTAGCGCTGGTCTGGCTCTGAGCACTTGTCCCCATAAGGGCTTGTGCCAACCCTCGCATGGCCTCCCTGCTCTGCAAAGATAACCATGAAAAAGGCGACTACACACACGAATGGAGATAGCGGCCCCGAGGGGGGACCCAATAAAATGGAGCGAACAAATGAAACCACAAGCAAACAGGACGCTAGCACGGAGAACCCTTTCAGGCAAAAACCGCTGTTGGCAAGAACACCGATTAAACAAGACACCGATTGCGGGGGGAGGCAGCAAACCCCAGAAACACTGTCAAAGTCAACATCACAGGTTAAATCATCGGAGACAGACCACAGACGGACTAACGAACGAAAGAAGGCAGAGTGCGTTGTGCAACCTGGCATCATTGCGGCCTTTGGGCGCAGTAGAAGGACTATGTGCACCCCGGAGCGCCCAGTGCAAGACGTACACAATCCGGATCAAGCTGCGACACCAACAGAGGCCAGTGTAAGACTGGGGGAGGGAGAAGTTTTGCCGTTGGCCGACGCCACTTCAAACGCGACCCAAGCGATAGAAGCAAGGGGGCTAGGAAACGGGGGCCTCTCCCAAGAGGTGGCGCCAAATAACACAATCGCCCTTGACCGCGCCGAAGAGGAGCGGCTTACTCGGAAAGCGGGGAATATCGTCAAACAACTGAGGGCTGCCTGCGAAGTGCAGAAAAACATAGGCAAGAGTGTCAAGAATGGCATTCCTGAACTGGAGGAGCTTTTTGGCCGCATAACGCACTACAGGCGGAGGTGGCTTGCAACCGAAAAGCACCAAAAAGACACGCTCTCCTTCGAGGCATCTGTGGGTCCTAGCAGCAGGAAAAGAATGGCCGGTAGCCCAATTGAAGGCGACCATGAGAAAAGGAGGAGTTTCATGTTGTGCGAAACAAGGCAGCAAAAAAAGCGGCCAAAAAGCTACTACTAGAAAAAACAGACAAAGTGCTCAACCACGAAAAGAACAAAGAACCCCTCGGTATACCGCAGAAAACAAAAAGCCAACCGCGGCGCAAACCCTTGCGAGAGGCGCTGCTTATTAAACCCACTAAGGGCCGAACCTACGCAGATGTCCTCCGTGAAATTAAAGGAGCGGTCAAGCCAGACGACACCAAAACTGCCATCAAAGCAGTTCGACCAACCCGGACCAGTGGCTTGCTGGTGGAATTCGGGCCAGAGGCCACAAACAAAGATGCATTCCGTGACGCGGTTCAAAAGGTTCTTGGAGATGCGGCAACGGTTGCCTCGCTCGAACCAATGGCCACCCTGGAAATCAGGGACCTCGACTGCGTCACGGACAAAGCTGAAGTAGAGGATGCCATTAGGAGGGAGTTCCCCAGCTTAAGTGAAGTCAAGGCAAGATTGACACGTGAAAACACAAGGGGGCAACGTATGGCTATTGTCGAACTAGCTGATAAAGACGCCCAGCAAATCCTGGCAAGGGCAAAATTAAGATAGGTTGGGTGATCTGCAGGATACGGAGAAGAGCGATCCCTATCCGCTGCTTCAGATGCCTCGAATACGGACACACCGCGTATGGTTGTAGGGGACCCGACAGGAGATCTCTGTGCTACAAATGTGGTGAAACGGGGCACAAAAGGAAGGAGTGCACGAACGAGGCAAAATGCATTCTTTGCAAGGATGCTAAGCTAGCACCCGGCGACCTCAAACATGAGCCGGGGACAGGGAGATGCTGGGTTTTCAAGGAGGCCCTAACTAAAGCCAAATCGATACTCAAATGATCCGTATCCTGCAGGTCAATTTGCACCGAAGCACAAACGCCCAGGACCTACTTGAGCAGTTTGCGAGGGATAAGAAAGCTGACCTCCTGTTGCTGAGCGAGCAACATCATAACAAGGACTCGCAAGCGTGGTACCCTGACAAAACTGGTACCTTGGCCATCTGGGTTCGAGACAGCGCCCGCCTTCAGGTGCAGGGCCATGGACGCGGGGATGGTTTTGTGTGGGTGCGGTGTTCAGGGATAACATATTTCAGTGTTTATCTGACGCCTAACGAGGCAATGCGATCTTTTCGAACCAAACTCGATGCCCTGGAGGACGCTGTCTCGAACACAGAGGGCCACATGCTGGTCGGGGGAGACTTCAACGCTAGAGCCATCGAATGGGGTATGCCACAATCCGACCCAAGGGGAAAGCAAATCTTGGACATGGCGGCCAGAACAGCGCTTTTTGTCCTAAATACTGGTAACACCCCTACTTTCCGCCGCTGGGGTTGCGTAGGAACCATACCTGATGTGACACTCGCTTCGGAGTCCCTGGTACCTAGAGTACACAGCTGGTGAGTACTAGAGGACTACCCGGCTAGTGATCACCAGTATATAGCTGTTGAGATTCACGACGGTGCCACTCTGCGTGCATATGCCCACACTTCAATCCTCGGATGAAGGACTGGGAGGATGGACGTTGAGAGGTTCACTGACGCGCTTACGGCAGGCGCACCGTTGCTGGGAGCTCCGCCAGGGAGTGGAGGGCCTACAGCCAAGGACTTGGTGAACTCAACTATGAGTACCATCATAGCTGCTTGCGAGTCTTCCATGCCCCGTCGGAGACCCCGACATGGTAAGCCTCCAGTATACTGGTGGTCAAATGAGATCGCCCAACAAAGAAGCGAGTGTCACAAACTTCGGCAAGAGGCCCAGCGGGCGCGAACACGGGAGGAGGCAGACACTAGGCTAGCAGCATACAGGTCCAGCAGGAAATATCTTCGCAGGCTTATTAACAAGAGCAAGGCCCGATGCTGGCAAGACCTCATGGACGACGTAAATAGGGATCCGTGGGGCCTTGACTACAAGCTGGTCATGGGGAAACTTGGTGCCCTACGGAAGCCTTGTATACATGACGCGGAAAAGATGGACGCGATAGTGCGGGGACTTTTCCCCGCCCATCCCGTCCGTGTTGACGCTGTCCATGGTGAAACAGCAGTCGAGTGCCCACTCTTCACACAGCTGGAACTGGAGGAGGCAGTCTTCTCCGTGAAAGCGAGGAAGGCTCCAGGTCCAGATGGTGTTCCAGCTGAGGTTTTGCAGCTCGTCTATCACCATTGTCCTGACTTGCTGCTCAGCACATTCAACGCTTGCCTACGGGACGGGGTTTTCCCGGTACGATGGAAGGTGGCGAGGCTCGTGCTGGTCAGCAAGGGGAAGGGAAATCCCGAATCACCGTCTGCATACCGCCCGTTATGCATGCTAGACACGGCTGGGAAAGCGCTAGAGAAACTCATCAAGGGAAGACTCACTGACGCGATTCGTGCTGCTGGGGACCTATCTCCTCGGCAGTACGGCTTTAGAGCAGGACGTTCTACCATTGATGCGATTGCAGAGGTGGTGAACGCGGTCCAAAAGGCAGAGGCATATAGTCGCACCAAGCGACGGATCGTCCTGTTGGTGACACTCGATGTCAGGAATGCCTTCAACTCCGCTAGATGGGTGGATATTCTGGATACGCTGGAAAACTCTTTTCAAGTTCCAGAATATCTAATGCGGCTTTTGAGGAACTACCTTAAGGACCGAAGCCTGCTCTACGATACGACACAGGGCCAACGAAGGATGGAAATTACCTCGGGTGTTGCCCAGGGATCTATCCTTGGTCCGGACCTGTGGAACGTGTCTTACGACGGGCTACTGAGACTTTAGATGCCAGATGAGTCGCGCTTGGTCGGCTATGCGGATGATGTTGCGGCCCTGGTCGCCGGGCGCACCGTTGAACAAGCGCAACTTAGGCTAGGTATGCTAATGCGCCGAGTGAGGGACTGGATGACTGCTCCCGGGCTCAGTTTAGCACTGGAGAAAACCGAAGTGGTCATCTTGACAAAAAAGAGAATCCCTAGAGTAAGGATGATCAGTATTGGAGATATACAGATCGAATCGAAGCCAGCGGTGAAGTACCTGGGGCTACTGATCGACTCGAAGATGAGTTTCTCTGAGTGAATCAGGGAAACGGCTGAGAAGGCTGCTTCGGGAATATCGGCCCTGAGTCGACTTATGGCCAATGTAGGGGGACCCAGCCCATCAAGAAGACGCCTCTTGATGAGTGCTGTAGGGTCAGTGCTACTGTACGGAGCAGAGGTATGGGGCGACGCTCTCAGCAAGGAGGTATACCGAAAACGATTGGCACAGGTACAGAGAAGAGGAGCACTGAGAATTGCATCTTCGTATCCAACAGTCTCCGACTCGGCCGTGAGAGTGATTGCAGGCGTGATACCTGTCGCCCTCCTTGCTAGAGAGCGCCGCGCTATTTACCTGCGCCGAAACGAGGATGCGAGGGAGATGGTTGTCCGCGAGGAGAGACAACGCTCGCTCAACGATTGGCAGCAGTCTTGGAGGAATTGCACGAAGGGAAGGTGGACTGCGCGCCTCATCCCGGATGTGAGACCGTGGCTAAATCGAAGGCATGGTGAGACTGACTTCTATCTGACCCAGCTTTTGAGCGGGCACGGGTGTTTTCAGTCTTACCTGCACAAGATCGGCAAGTCACGGTCTCCCGATTGTCGGTTTTGCCCAGGAGAGGAGAACAATGCCTGTCACACATTTTTTGCGTGTACCAAATGGGCCAGGCTGCGAAGGGAACTCTACAGGGAGATGGGAGAGCTCACCCCGGATAATATAGTTGCGGTGATGCTCGAATCGGTTGACAAATGGAACCAGGTGGCACATTATGCTCGGGCAGTCCTAAAATATAAAAGGGACTCACAGCAGCCGGAGGCACTGGGGCTGGGGGATCACTCTTCTGGCAATTCCTCTTCCCCCCTCCCCTCCACTAGGAAAGGGACTCCCCAGCTTGAAGGCGCCCCACGGCGTAACAAAACGAGACCTGGCCCGAAGTAATGTGTCAAACGGTTCCAGGCTAGGTTCTCAGATTGACAGGGGAGGTGGTTAGTGGGTAGTCCAAAGATATCCTCCATGGGAGTCCCACACTGCCAGACTCGGTGGGCATAAATGCCTTCACCTCCCTACCACAAAACAAAACAAAAAAAAAAAAAAAAAAAAAAACCTACTCGCCAGGTGGAAACTCGTGCAGCACCTCCACCACGAATTTTGGCGCAGATGTTCAATCGAATACCTTTCGGAACTACAACAGAGAGCAAAGTGGACCCTAGGTTGTGAAAACGTCAAATCAGACATGCTACTTCTCATCAAGGATGATAATGCGCCTCCCTTGAAGTGGCAACTGGGACGGATAGTGCAAACAATTGAAGGAAGTGACGGACGTTGCCGAGTTGCTGATGTCAAAATTAAAAGTGGCATCTTTCGAAGAGCAATACACAAACTCTGCCCTCTTTTAAAGGCATGCGAAGATCTCAACCAAGCCACGCCAGCCACAACTAAGGTATGCGCAGAAAGTCCCAAGCCTAAACAAATCAAAAAACCGCATCCTAACCAAGGTAGATTCCTTCTAATCAACTCAAATTGGCGTGAAAGTCAGAAGAAGAACCATCCAGAATTAACAAGTAGCGAAGTCCCTGTAAAGCGTTCTCGCCCTACATCCATGCTAGCAGCAACCTTAATAACCCTACTCGTTCTGCCTGCCATTAGCACCGCATCTCCGCCTATAACTGTTGATCCATTCACGAAGGACCCTGAAACTTACTTCGAAGCAATCGGACAAGCAATAAGCTGTATGCATCAATCACTATTCAAGGTCAAGTATGCACTCAAACCTTACAGCAGTTCACACACCAACTATCTCATATTGAGCAGCTAAACGAGATCCTTCACAAGGGAGGAGAAGGCAGAAGATACCCTACCAGAAGAAGAAGAGCGCCATTGGACAGACAGACTACGCAACATACCTTGAAGATGAAGTTGAAAGATCACGAGCCAACGAACATTAGCTTGACTCACTCATGGAGAATCAAACATCACTTCTCGAGACCACCACAAACATTTTTAAAAAAGACACGTACCATATCCAGGAACACTTTAAGGTGATAGACGATTACTTAAAACAACTGTCAGACGGTTTAAACAGTGTATCTCAGCAACAAACTTTCATCACATTTTGCTTCCGCACCATGATGGCACTACATAGTTACCAAGAAACACAAAGGGCATTATGGGATATACTGCTTGATCTACAGCACGACATCATCAATCCATTACCTCTCACTTCGTGACAACTTCGAGAACAAGTAACGCTCATACGAAAGGCGCTTCCTCCAAGTTTAAGTATCCCGATCAGTCGAACAATTGGAGATCTATCATTGTACAAGACGTTTTCGGTACATGCCAAGATAACCAAATCCTTTGTAATCTTTCAGCTGAAATTGCCACTAATCAATTCCGAAGAATTTCAACTGTTCAACTTGATACCTGTTCCCATTAGACGAGCTCAGGAGTCATATCTCATCCAACCATCTACACGATATCTGCTAGTAAATCTCCAGAGAAACCAACACTACCCGATCAACCAACACGAATTGGATAAATGTACACTCACCAAGGACAACACATTCCTGTGTGTTCAACATCATTCATTGTACAATCGGCGATCCAGCATCAACCAAAGCGAAATCACTCTCTTAAATCACGAGGAACCATCTTCTCGGCAATGTACCTAGGTACTTATCAACAACACGAACTTTTGGATCCAAGCCCACCAACATAACACGTGGATCTATGCGCTACAGGGGACAAGAGTATTTGAAACAATATATGGACAGGACGTCACCACACAAACACGACAAGGAAGTGGTGCTCTACATCTAGAACCTCAGTGTGAAATCAGACATGATACCATGACGATTAGGAGGTTGAACACATTCACGTCAGTTATGAACTATACGTTTACACCATCAGCCAATTTCACACAGATAACCTTCAACAAAACCGACTTCATCAAATCATCATCCACCGACTTCCTTATCAACACAAAGGCATTCTGACTGGAACGAAATCGTAAAGCAACTCTCAACTCATCATTCTCCACAGTTACTACCTTCTGATAGAATAAACATCCTAACAACCACAACAATTATTCTGATCATCTGGACTGCGTTGAAGAAATCCAGACAAACGGAAATAAAACCCATTCCTGCGCAGCGCATGGTCATCAAAGACGACCCGTTTTCATTTGAACTGGGACAGTTCAAGCACGGGGAGAATTTTCAATGAAAATTCACATAGAATTGCGCGCATCAACAAATTCTAATTTCCACGCGCGATTAACGTTCAGCGTACTCTGGACTGCGCCTAAGCTGACTTAATATGCAATCTGCACATTCCAAACATTTTTTTATTTCCGCGCGCGATCAATGCCCCAATCACAAATAAGTTAATTCGTGTAATATGAATACTCCGAAAATTTCATTTCCACGGTGATCATGAATTTTTTGCTGACCACAACATCAAACATGTGACAAGCTGCAATGAACTCTAGGAATTCTCAACGAATCAGCACAAAGTCAATGACCGCGCTACGGACTTTGCGATACTAAAAATTGAATACTTGTCAAATTGTACTATAAAAGACTTTAATAATAAAATTATGTTATGAGTTATTCAACAGGCCTTTTTTGAGAAGCCAGACAAAACGCCGTCTGACTAAAGGGCAATCGTTTTATATATTTGCTTTTTGAACAGATTCTACTCATCTTTTTATGCGGGATAGACGACTGGTTTCGGTTTGACTTTCGGTGGCGTATGCTGGAGTTGCGAAGCCCGGAATACTTCCACGTGTCGGGATTTTTGACCGCGTACAAAGCTTGTTGCGGGAACGCTACCACTTATCTCGTCGAGTCAATTAACGTAGCTTAGGAACGGTTTTTTTTTTTTTGTAATGTATGTGGGTTCGGGGATAAATCTTTACATCGACCGGAAGCACGCGTCAGACTACCATTCACTCTTATTTCCCTATGGAGAAGCGGTGCTGCTGGAAAGGAAAGTGTTAAATAAATAATTTTTTTTATATACACATAGATACGTAGCCCGCCACTTTCAGCCACTCAATTACTCTTATCAATTTTTCTTTTCTTATATTTAGGAATTAGCCCTAGGCCAGACTTTTAAGTAAAAACCATCATCGTCGACAGTACAAAGGTCAACTATGGCAACGAAGTGAACCCCGGACAAACGCTGGACCCGATCCAAAATGGTCCAACCAGCGAACTGCGAGATCTGCTTCGAAGACGCGGTAGAGGGCGCATCAAGTCTGCGACTGGATTGCGGACACCTGTTTCACCGCACCTGTGTCCAGCAACTTCTATTAACTTCAATCCTTTGTCCCTTATGCCGACGCCTGATCGTCTGAACTGCCATAGACACCCCTCTCGGAGCGCACGTCCCGACGCGCTGCACAGTGGCGAAGAACCGCAAAATGTTGAACCACCTCAACCGCTGTTGGAAATCCAAGGAGCCGTGGGCGGAGAAGTTCCTGTTAATGGTGTTTTGATCGCGGCCCCAACAGCACCGTCAAACAACTCCGTCAACGACACAATGCTGACCTCACCGCAAGGGTTGTCCGAGAGGATCGGAGACTTGGAGAGAGGCTTTCAGAACATCCAACGCCCCAGCCGCGTAAGAACTCCATCTGGCTGGGAGCCAAATCCCAATGCGGCTATGCCCCACTCTGGACCGGCTGGTAACTGGGCCCTCCCTCCAAGGAAATCGGGAATGGATCCCAGAGCTCCCGAGTATAGGCCTCGATACAGCACCGCACCTCCACTGATACCTATAGTGCCCGACTCGGTCCCTTACAGCAGACGCATCGATGATGCGATTCACCCCGCGAACGTATCGACACCAGTCCGAGACCCTACGCCTCGTATCATGGAGAGTTGGCACCTTAGCTTCACCGGTTTGAGCTCGACGACACCGGTGGACCGGTCCCTGTTTAGAATTCAGGCTCTAGTCACCAGTACACCGGGAGATGACTTTCCAGCTTTCCTGAAACACGCACACCTTCTGTTCAGCGGAGATACTGCTGAGTGGTACTGGAGTTTCAAGGAATCAATACCACGCCCCGATTGGAATTCTTTCTGTGCAGCTTTCCACAACCGCATCGCCGACGGCTTCACTGAAAGAGAGCTACGGGAACAACTGAGGAAATGCAAGCAAGGCGCCCACAAAACATTCGACCAGTATTACACCAGTATATTGCGCTTAAGCACTTGGCTACGAACACCCATGCCCGAGGACGAACTGGTGAAAATCATCAGGGAGAATATGCGTTGGGAGCTTCAAAAGAGTCTCCTTCATGTGCCGATTTACACTGTACAGGGGTTACGCCTCCATGCCCATAGGCAAGAACACCTAGAACACCGGCGAGGAACCTTCCGTCCACAACCTCGCATGCCGGGACCCAATCCACGAAATAACAATGCTGCGGAGTTAGCGGCAGCGGATCACAGAATAGACGAGTGGAGCACGAGTTCGAACAAATGATGGACCGACCTTTTGTTGAAGTAGTTACAAGTCCGACGGTCTGTTGGAACTGCCAACAACCGGGGCACCGGTTCTATGCATGGTCAGTGGGACCGACGATCTTCTGTTACCGATGCGAAAAGGCAGTTACTTATGCACCAGACTGCGCCGATTGTAAGTTACGAAAAAACTTGTCAGCGAGTGCTGCAATTGCCCATCGCGACTCCTAGAACCTGACCAGTCCAATTCCGAACCTGTTACTAGTTGCGACCAAGCCCCAGACACGACCCCAACTTTACTGATTCGCTCCGCCAAACGCAGTTCTCCTGAAGTTCCTCAGCCGACGTCACACGTTGTCGAGGCGGACGCACAGGGAAATGGTAACGAGACGATGGTCCCTTGGCATGTTGAGCTACTCGTCAGCGCATCTTCAATGAGGAGATGGTTACAACTACTCCTCCGCGAAGAAAGCGACCCACGCGTCAGATGCGGAGCTTCTAGAGAAGGGTCAGGCAGTCGAGTAAGACGTTGTGGGCAATACACTCAGACGAACTATTGAAGGATGACGTTCGACCATACGCGTCCGTTCACCTCCTGCAAAAGCGACTGGTAGGCTTAGTCGATACTGGAGCCAGTGTGAAATGCATATCAGCCGACTTTGCAGGAGAGGTGCTGAAGACTCACGTGGACCAAATCCATCATTTAACCACCGGTTAAGCATGGCGGATGGAACTCGTCACTCCGTAGTCGGGAAAATTACGACGGATATCACATTGAAAGGGGTGACTGAACCTCTGAAATTTTATATTATCCCCCAATCAACACAGAACCTTTACCTAGGGATGGATTTCGTTCGAAAATTTAACTTGGCCCCGGCACTCTTTTCCGGCACGACACTGGATTCCGTTGCCACTGTCCCTGACGCAACTCCAACATCCCACTCACTACGACATGCACTGGCTGCGAACCAACAACTGCGACTTGACTCGGCTATCTCGGCTTTTCCATCGCATGAGAAGGAAGGTCTCGGCAGAACGGCCCTGGTGTTTCACACTATAGATGTGGAGGATGCCAAACCCATAAAGCAGAGACATTTTGCCGTATCTGCGTCGAAAGAAAAGTCGTTGTATGCCGAAGTTGATTGAACGCTGGCACTAGGCGGGATCGAAGAATCGCAGAGTGCATGGGCTTCCCCGGTCACCTTAGTTGTCAAGCCGAACAAAGTCCGGCTATGCTTAGATGCCAGAGGTTTGAACGCCGTCACTGTCAAGGATGCATACCCTCTACCGTTGATTGAAGACATCTGAATTGATTGCCTAAAGCCCATTACATCACGAGTTCGGACCTCGAGGACGCTTTCTGGCAAATCACGTTAGACCCTGGCTCAAAAGAGAAAACAGCCTTCACGGTCTCAGGTCGCCCGCTATATCAATTTGTGACCATGCCATTCGGCCTGTGTAATGCGTCTCAAACCATGACGCGCCTTATGGATAAGGTGATACCACCGTATTTACGGCACCAAGTTTTCGTATATTTGGACGATCTGCTGCTTATAACCGAGACTTTTAACGAACACATCGACCTGCTCCAGGAAGTGGCTTTGCACCTCTGGAATGCAGGGTTAACCATCAACATACAGAAGAGTCAGTTTGTGATGACGGAGGTGAAGTATTTGGGCCACATCATTGGTCATAGCAACATCAAGCCCGACCCGGACAAGATTCAAGCGATTGACGTTTTTCAACTACCCAAGGCCACCAAGCAGTTACGCCGATTCCTAGGTTTATGCGGATGGTACCAACGATTCGTACGTGACTATGCCACCATTACCACACCTTTGACCGACATGCTGCGTAAGGGATGTGAGTTCGTCTGGGGAGGGCCCAGCTTGCGAGCCTTCGAAGAACTAAAGAAGGGTCTGACAACAGCCCCCGTACTGCACAGCCCGGACTTTGGTAAACCGTTCTCAATCCATTGTGACACGAGTCAACATGGGGTGGAAGCAGTCTTAGTCCAGGTTGCGGAAGACGGCGAGGAGAGGCCTATAGCCTTTATGTCTCACAAGTTGAACCCGGCCCAGCGGAATTACACGGTCTCGGAGCAGGAATGCCTGGCGGCTGTGCTGGCGGTGAAACGCTTTCGAGCATATGTGAAAGGACATCCTTTTGAAATCGTCACGGACCCTGCGTCTCTGAAATGGCTGACGAGCCAGATTGATCTCCGCGGCCGTTTGGCCAGATGGAACTTGAAATTACAGGCGTTTGACCAGATACCGCAAAGGAAGTCAGCACGTGGTACCGCACACATTATCAAGGATGTTCACCCCCAGGAGGAGCCGAGTTGGCCCCCTATGGATCGACCTGGACCACCCCGCTTTCAAGTCAACAGGTTACACCCAGCTGAGGAATACTATTCAGAGCCAGCTACCACCAGCGCGGAGGGATTTATATACAAGCGGACGAGACATGCCTCCGGTATCCCATCCAAGAAGAGGAACAGTGGAAGTTATGGGTGCCCGAAGAACTAACCTTCAACCTGATTAAACGGGCTCATGACCATCCCTTGAGTGCGCACGGCGGTTACATTCGTAGACTTCGGCGACTGAAGACTTACTTCTTTTGGCCTAAGATGGCGTAGCAACTAAAAACGTACGTAGCTGCCTGTGAGCTGTGCAAATGCACTAATGCGTCCAATTCCGTTTTTCGGCTCCCGATGGGCAAACTCTAGCTACCTGAGCGTGTGTTCCAGCGCCTGTATATAGATCTCATCTGTCCGTACCCTCACTTGACTTCGGATTACACGGGAGCTGTCGTGGTCCTGGACCAATTGTCCAAATTTCCAATTATTGAACCAATTCGAAACCTGCACACCAGCCCGATAGTCAGCTTCCTGGAAAATCGCGTTTTCCATATATTCGGAGTACCGGAAAAAGTGGTCTCCGACAACGAGGTTCAGTTCAACTCGGCTAGATTTCGGGATTTAATGGACAAGTATGGCATTACTCATCAGTGGACCGCTGTTTCCTCCTCGCAAGCCAATGCGTCCGAGCGGCTGAACCGCAACCTCATAGCCGCCATTCGTGCCTACGTCCAGCTGGATCAGAAGGACTGGGACCGCAGGTGTTTGCACTAAAAACTGTAGTATATTACTGAAAACTCGACAAAACAAGAAAAAACACTTTTAAAACTTCAGATACCAACTTTATTTAAAAAAAGGGACGTTGAAATAACAGTCGCGTAGTAAATTTCCTTATCAAAACAATTCAAATTCACTAAAACTTAATTTTCGAGAGCGATCATTCTTTCCTGTACAAAATCAAAAATGCAACTAAACTTAGTTTTTAAATTGCAAAAAGTAACGAAATTTTCAAACAAAGGAATCAATGTGAACAAAGGATTTCGGTACTTTTCCTTTAACAAATTGAGTTGTCTCTATCTATTTACCATAATTGTCATTGTGAATGTTACGATATTCTGATGCTTTCAAATCTACTATTTTAAATTGTAATCTCTTAATGACATTTACTTTGACATTTCACTTTAAATGTCATAATTGTTATTGTTTTGTACAAGTGCGGTAACAAAGTTCCGATCAAATAAACACATTGTATCAACGAAAAAGTGACCGGGATTCGTGATTCCAACTGTCGTCAGATAAGTAACTTCATTGAGTTTACTTACATAACGATCTTTTGTGTGTTTTTTCTTTTTCATTTCAGATGGTGATTGCAGAAGAAATCAAAGTCTACGATTCAGGAGATGACTGCCGAGGAAAATACTCCTCCGGCTGAGGGGTGATAACACCTCAGAAAAATTGTACCAGAGACTCGTCTTGTAAGTATAATGATTAGTTATTAAGTTTTTACTTGGTAAACTTTCTGTGTCGTTTTCCAATCGTCTCGCCTCCATTCACCATGTGAAGAGTTTCTTTGTCGTATCCATGTCGGCCCTTAGTGGTTCTAATCGGTCCCGGCATTTTGTTGCGTTAAATGAGCGTGGTGAAGTTATCCCGCCGAATGCTGGGCGTCCACCTACACCTTTTTAAGGTTTTGTACTAAAATACAAAACCCTATTGCAATCATGACCTGTGACCGTCTGTCCGTCCGTCCGTCCGTCTTTACGTCACAACACTTTTTCTCCGAAACTATAGAAGCTACAGCAATGAAACTTTGTGGAAAGGTCAGAAGTGGTGACTTCTTGAAAGTCAAGGGTGGAAAAGTTTTTCAAATGGGTTTTAGGGGGGGCCTCCCCATATAGGGAGGTTGAAAATTTTTTTTCACCATTGGTAATCGCGTAGGGTGTCATTAGAAAGGTCTCAGTGAGATCTTTTCAAAACAAGTCTTAAAATTGTCTTGTCAGCACCGAGGAGGGCAGGGGAAGGGGGAATGTACGAACTTTTCGAGTACCCCCCCCCCCCCCCCTTGCGGTTGGACACCTTTCATCCGAAAAAAATTATGAATGTAGGCCTTTATGATTACAACAACAACAAATACACGAGAAGTCGAAATTCACTCTACTTTGTTAGTAATAGTATGATTTATTAATTTTGTGTTTTCTGGAGTAAAATCTTAAGTGTAGACTTAAATTCAATTCAGTACATAGATGAACAATTATAATATTGATCTGTCCTGAAAGTTTCATAAAGATCAAATGGTATTTAACGAAGTTATAGCGGCTTGAATTTTCCTGTATTACTATGGAACAATATGCGCTGTATTACTATGGAAGCATATGGCTATGGAACAATATGCGCTTTTTACCGACTCAGACACTACAGCTTTGCTATGATTTGCATGAAAATTTCAGGAATGATAGGTATCATGAATATCTTTGAGAGTCGTTTCAGCTAGTGGTATGAGTAATCGTAAAAGAAAATGATGGCTATTTTAAATGCGAACATTGAATAATTTTGAGGTATTTTTTCCCAACTTCAACGTTTAAGGTGCATGCTTTGAACACTTGATTCAATTTAATGAATGACTGAAGATGAGTACCTACAATTAATACTCATAGGTGAAACAAGTCGAGGAAGTAGGAGAGAGCTCTTAGCAAAAGGGCTTTGCAACCATTCTAGGATTCGGAAAAATTGGCCATGAATCGATGGTTACAGTACAGGGGAGTATCAAATGAAAGTTCTTTATGGGAGCTTTTCAAAACAGTCCTTAAACTAACAGTTTTTGCTTCAGTGAGGGCATAGGGGGGGAAATACATGAAAAATATGTTTCCTCCCTCGTGAATGGACACCTGTGATCAAAAAAATCTGAAAAAACTATCAAGGGAGATATTTATGAGTATAACAATAACAAATACCTCAGAAGTTAAAATTCGTTCAACGTTGTTAAGAATAGTATGATCTTCGAAATTCATATTTTCTCCAATAAAATCGTCTTTTACATGTTTCTTGATTTTGTTTGTTGCTGGTGACTGCATTTTGTAGGTTAAGTACAAAACCCTTCTGACATGAGCGTAGGTCTGTCTATCAAATTTGTTTAAAATTCGACATTTGTTAAAAATTAGTGTATATATTGTCTGACGTTAGGGTCCGGTAGAAACAAAGGAAATAAGGGATCTATCTTTGGATTAGCAAATTCTGTATTCTAGGGTACAATCGTGTCAGGTAATTGGGAAAGGTATACAGGTCAGGTCCATAGCGTTGTAACAAATAAAGTAGGACAAATAAAGTTGGCGATATAACACTTCATCCGCTACTTTGCTCTGGTTTGAACTGGCAAAAGTGCTATTTTCGTGATTGCTCTTTTGTAGAATTTGCCGTTTGAAATCACCGTTACGACTCGTACTACCAAATCATGTCCTGGGTGGACTTCAATGATCCTGGATAGAGGCCATCGGCAAGACGGAGTTCTTTCTTCCTTCAATAATCATAAGTCACCTACTTTGGCGTTATTTTTGTTTTTGATCCGCTTCGGTCGGCATTGTAAATGGCTTAAATAATCCACTCGCCACCGTTTCCGCAAATCTTGGGTGATTTCCTGTGCCAGTTGCCATCTGTCGAGGTGGTTAATGTAGACTTCCTCCAACGTAATCTCCGGAGGAGTTATCATTGTGTCGCTCATTAAAAAATGAGCAGGAGTTAGTGCTGCAGTGTTTGCCGGGTCGTCACAAAGGGGGCACAATGGCCAGAAATTAAGGCAAGCTTCTATTTGAACGAGTATAGTGATCAATTCTTCGTAGGTTAGCGATGCATTACCTACCACTCGACATAAAGGTGATCTCATGGACTTGACTCCAGCTTCCCAAAGCCCTCTGAAATGAGGTGAAGCTGGAGGATTGTAATGCCACGTTATTCCATCCTGTGCCAGAGCTTCAGCCACTCCCACACTGATTTCCGAAATCTTTTTCAGCTCAGCAGCTGCACCAACAAAATTAGTGCCGCAGTCAGAGAACATATGTTTGCTGTAGCCGCGTCTACCCATGAACCTCCGTAAAGCTGCAAGGAAAGTGGACGTAGACAGGCCGCTGACGACTTCAATATGTATGGCTTTCACTGCCATACAAATAAATATAGCCACATATCTCTTTGTGGTTTTACTTCCTCTTTCTCGCCTGTTCTTTATATCAAAAGGTCCGCAAAAATCAACTCCCGTGTGAGTGAATGGACGGGACACGCCCACTCGAGGTTGTCGTAAATCTCCCATCAGTTGGTTTGATGTGATTGCTTTTGCACGGAAACAACGGGTGCCCCTATGTATGAATCGTTTGATGCAATTGTGGGCATCTATTAACCAGAATCTCCTTCTGAGCGTATTCAGCATCAGATGCGTTTGTCCATGTAAAGTCGACTGATGAATCTGATGTAGTATTAGATCGGTGAGTTTCCCATTCCGTGGTAGAATCACTGGGTACTTTTCATTGAGAGGTAACTGGGCGTGTTTTAATCATCCTCCAGCACGCATGATTCCTTTGTCGTCCAGGAATGGATTCAAGCTAATCAGTTTACTTTTGTTCCTCACTGGCGCTGACCTCGTAAGATGTGTCATTTCTTGTAAGTTGAATACCTTTCCACCAGGCCGTTCAAAAAACTGACTGACATTAACCATTATATGTTTCCGCTTCTCGATATCAATTGATTGGTTCTCTTTAATTTTAGGCCAACGATCGCTACTTTCAACTAGCCAACTTGGTCTATTCCACCAAAGTTGATTTTTAATTAAGTCCCTGGGTTCGACTCCCTTCGATGCTTTGTCGGCTGGATTGCATTTGGACGGGACATAACGCCACGGAATATTGCAAGCATTTTCTAAGATATGGGATGTTTTATTGCTCATGAAGACCATCCACTAAGTCGGATGCCCTCTCAACCATGCTAGAACAACTTCGGAATCGGTCCACAACCAGGTACGTATTTTCTCGAATTCGAATGAGCGTGTGATTTCTTTCAGTAGTTGTGACAGCAAGACTGCACCACATAATTCTAAACGGGGAACGCTAATGGTTTCACTGGTGCCACTTTGGTCTTGCCTATTAACAGATGACTGTTGATCGATGACCCTGATTGTACCACTATATAAATTGCTGCTGCATACGCCCGTTGAGACGCATCACAGAACCCGTGGAGTGATACTGCTGAATCTTGTTGGTATGTTACCTATCTTGGGATTTTAATGTCTTCAATATTATGAAATTGTTTCAACAGATTGACCCATTCTGTATTTATTGCACTTGGTATTGGTTGATCTCAAACTTGTCCAGATAATCATAGACTTTGCAGTAGGATTTTTGCTGTTACCATCACAGGTGCTATCCACCCCAATGGGTCGTACAGACGTGCTATTTCGGAGAGGATTGAGCGTTTCGTATGTGTTGTTAACTGTTCTCTTATTTTCAATCGATATGTAAAATAATCCTTCCAAGGGAGCCACATAACTCCTAGTGACTTATATCCGTTATCCAATCTGAAATCTATTGAATCTTTCATTTCAATGTCTCCAGCAGGGAGATCTTGTAGTATTCGCTTGTCGTTTGCAATCCATTTCCTTAGTTGAAAGCCACCAGATTTCAAAAGTTTGATCAACTCATCTCTTTTATTCACGCTTTCTTGTAGGTTGTATCCACCTGACAACAAATCATCCACATAAAATTCCTATAATACCGGCTTACTTGCGACAGGATACATTTCCATTTCATCCATTGCCAATGGATGTAATGTGCGGATTGCAAGAAACGGGGCAGAAGTTGTTCCGAAAGTGGCAGTTCTATGACAATAATCTTTGATTGGTTCATCTGGCTGTGGCCTCCAAACGATTTTCTGATAATTTCCATCTTGAGGATGCATATTCACCTACCGATACATTTTAGTGATATCAGCCATCACTGCGAACCGGTTTAGTCTCCAATTGATGATAATCAATGTCATGCTATTCTGGATGGTCGGCCCAGGTCATAATGTGTCGTTGAGGGACCAACCAGAACTTATCTTCCGTGAGGCGTCAAATACCACTTGCAACTTTGTTGACGTACTCTCTCTCTCTCATACGTCACTTCCTCAGAATGAGGAACTTCCTTCATATGGCCCAAATCTATGTATTCTCGAATTACTGCCGAATATTCTTCCTGGAGTTTTCTTTTTCCCGCAAAGCGTTTTTCTAGATGCAATAAGCTTGCCATTGCATTTACCTTGGAACAACCTAGTAAATGCTAGCTATCTGGACCTTTGAGAGGTAATCGAACTTGGTATCGCCCGTTCGGTTCTCTTTGCACTTTGCTTTGTAGTGCTGCTCGCAGGCTTCTTTTTCTTGCGTCATGTCGTTGCCAACTCCAACTTCTTCTACCTCTCAGAAAGTAGTTTCAATTTTTGAACTCCTCCGAGTATAATTTGAGCATAAACATCTGCTCCCAATAGAAGATCAATTTTGTTTGGCTGATCAAAGTGGGGATCAGCCAAATCAAAATTTCCAATGTACTCTCGCAGTGGTGTGGAATTGTCTGTGATGGAACAAAGTTAGTTAACTTGTTCAGTATGAGAGCATCGATTGTCAAACATTCGTTTGTTCTAGTATGTAGTCTAATTTTCAAGTTTCTGAAAGTTGAGATACCCTTCGTTTTTCCAATTCCGGCTAAAATAATATTCGTGGACTTTCTTTTAAGTCCCAATCTTTGAGCTGCACTTTCACTGATCATGGATGTTTGTGACCCTTGATCCAGCAAGTCACGTAGAGTCACACGACAGCTCAAAGCTTCAACCTTAACTAAAGCTGTCGCTAGCAATACCGATTGTTTAGTGTTACTGGTAGCTGAGCTGGCTTTAATAGCTGCTGACGATGTGCTCAATGATCCATGATCGAAAAGAGTGGGCACTTGTCCAGAGTGCGAGAATGCCACCGCAGAATGCTGATTGAGTACTGTTGATAAAGACTGGTTATTATGTGACACCGGATTCGATGATTGCTCCCTTAGTTCAGACAAAGGTAGTGATTGATTAACTTTCCCATTATTTAATTCGGTGGGTTTTTGAAGGAGTGTGTGATATGCCTTTTTGCACTGGAAACATCTCGACGTACTAGGACACATTCCAACCAAATGTCCTTTGCTCAGATAATTGAGACACAAACCATTTTTCTTCACAATATCAAATTTTTCTGAGTGTTCAGATTGTAGGAACCCAATACATCGTCTCAAATGATGAGTCCCCTTGCACAAAACGCACGTAATTCCTTTTTCTCCATTCGTCATCAACACCGTATGTGAAGCTCTGCAGGCCCTTTGTTTGTCCACCCCAGCAGCTTCTAGAGCTCTGAAGTGAGATTGCAAAAAATCTTTTAGCTTCTGAAATGACGCTTTTCCAGACTCTAATGCTTGTTGCTGCTCCCGAATTTGGCGTGTGTCAGATGGTAGTCGCTGCACTGTTAGGTGTATCAACATTGCCTACCAGGTTTTCTATTGCTTGAGTGCAATCGAGAGTTTTATCCAATAACATTTTTATCGAAGATGCGGATTCATTGGCGCTCCTAATCGCTAATAATTTTTTTAATTATGCGCTTAGCAACACATGTTTGTCGTCATAGCGTTCCACAAGCAGTTTCTGTGCTGACTCATAATTTGCTTCAGTGATGGAATAATGTTTAAGTAATTGTTCAGCCTCACCTGACAGACTGCACTTCAAGTAATGTAACTTTTTCACCATAAATAAACGCCCTTTCCTGTGAATCAGAGATGTGAATAAGTCTTTAAACGACGTCCACTGATTGTAATTTCCACTGAACTTCGGAAGGTTGATCCGTGGAAGTCGAATATCTACGTCGTTTGCTGCTACAAGGGATTGATTTGGTACCTCTTTGCCTCCTTGTAAACCCTGTGTTCCCTGTTCCATCTGCAACTCTTCTAACTCCGTTTCAAAATTTAAATTGATTTCCTCGAACGCTAAATAACAATTCTGTGAGAAATAATCCAATGACAACTCATCCTGCCCATCCACCAACGTAAGGATTTTCTCGTGAGTTTGCATGAATGACTGACGAACCTCTTGCACACGCTGTAACAATTTATTAGCGTATGCCAATGTTTTGCGGGTTTTCGAGTCTTCACGAAAATTTGTATACATTTTATTTAGTTGATCGCTCAAAAATGTTGTTGTGTCATTAAGCGATCCATTGTTTTTATATTACACCTTTGTGAAATGGGGCAACGACGCACCTTAGCATATAATATTGGGTCACAATTTGGCGATAGGCTTGTATTTCAAAATATCAAAGAAAATACAACTGCGCCCCAATAGTAGTTTAGAATTATATTATAATCAACTTGCGTATCGGATAAGAAGTAATTGATAGTGCACAAATACTTCTTCTCGAAATATGTATATTCGAATTTGTTATTCCAAGTATGGTCGAATACACAAAGTCTTGTTCAAATGAATTTTATCGATTACTATTGTACAAACGATTTGTACAGCGTATAAGAAGTAATTGGCGGTGGACAAATACTTCTTCTAGAAATATATTTGAATTTATATTTCAAGACACAAAATCTATTTCCAATTGATTTTTATCGATTACTCCAAATCGATTTGTGCAACGTATAGGAACTAATTGGTGGTGCACAACACTTCCTCTCGAAATACACTCAAATTTGTTGTTCCAACACACACAATCTGTTTAAAATTTTATCTATATCGATTACCAGAATCGATTTGTGCCATACAAGAGGTGATTGGATGAAGAAAAATGGAGAATGGACTTACCGGACCTTTCTGCCGATGGTTTGTTGTCGTGGCACTGTTTATTAAAATCAACCGCGTGACCAATATTTGATTAGAAACACTCTTCACTATTTATTTTCCCGTATTTGTTAAGTTTTCAGTTCTAATTCTATGGATCTACGAAGGGTCCGGCTCGACGGACCAAAAAATGTTTGCACTGAAAACTGTAGTATATTACTGAAAACTCGACAAAACAAGAAAAAACACTTTTAAAACTTCAGATACCAACTTTATTTAAAAAAGGGACGTTGAAATAATAGTCGCGTAACAAATTTCCTTATCAAAACAATTCAAATTCACTAAAACTTAATTTTTGAGAGCGATCGTTCTTTCCTGTACAAAGTCAAAAATGCAACTAAACTTAGTTTTTAAATTACAAAAAGTACCGAAATTTTCAAACAAAGAAACCAATTTGAACAAAGGATTTGGGTACTTTTCCTTTAACAAATTGTGTTGTCTCTATCTATTTACCATAATTGTCATTGTGAATGTTACGATATTCTGATGCTTTCAAATCTACTATTTTGAATTGTAATCTCTTAATGACATTTACTTTGATATTTCACTTTAAATTTCATAATTGTTATTGTTTTGTACAAGTGCGGTAACAAAGTTCCGATCAAATAAACACATTGTATCAACGAAAAAGTGACCGGGATTCGTGATTCCAGCTGTCGTCAGATAAGTAACTTCATTGAGTTTACTTAAACAACGATCCTTTGTGTGTTTTTCTTTTTCATTTCAGATGGTGATAGCAGGAGAAATCCAAGTCTACGATTCAGGAGATGAGTGGTGAGGAACAGTAGAATTTCCGCCATCACCTGTGTCCTGCGTTCCACTACAGGTATCTCCCCGTACTTTGCCGTATTCGGCCAGTACATGATCTGCCACGGAAACTCGTACCGGCTATTGCGGCAGTTAAAAGGTTTGGAAGACCCTATAGTGATCCTGGAGCAGCACGAGAAACTCCGAATTCTACGAGAACAAATTCGGGAGAAGATTGAAGACAGTAGACGGACGGGGAAGGAGCGTTATAACCTGCGATCCCATCGTTCTGGCTTCAAGTCAGGCGATGAAACCTACCGATGGAATTTCAAGCAGAGTGAAGCAAGCCGGCACTAAAGTGCTAAACTGGACAAGAAGTTCGTGAAGTGTCGTGTCCTACAAGTTTTAAGTCCCACACGATATCTCATTGTGGACAGATCCGGGAAGTAACTGGGAGTCTACCATGCCAAGGACCTACGACGGCGAAAAGTGCCATCAACGAGTTTTTTTTTCCCGTTGTTCCCGGTGTTATCTCCTGCCTAGCTTTGATCGCCTTCATCTGGGCTCAGAATCTCGGCGACCTCTCTTGCTAGAACGTGCCGCGGGAAGATTAGCCATCCACCCGTCACGGGATCGCCTCTGTCGCCATACCAGTAAAACCAGCTTAGGGCTAACCAGCGTGTCCTTCAGTCTCCCCATGCCTGGTTGGCATCGTGGACACTGCCCTGTAATGAATCGGCTCTACGCCACTGGCGGCCAATACATGCACATTGCTGCCATGTGGCTTTCCATCTCGCGTCAGTTGCGATGACTCCTCCATTCCACGTCTGTTTTGTCGGGGGTTCTCAAATGGACAGTCCGAAGTGGATAGCGAAGGAAAAAACATAACTTCCTGTGATAGGAATTCATCATTATTTGGTGGAATAGTTGTTATTGCAGGTACAAACGCCAGCTTTGCTCACTTAATTGGTAGAAAACAAATTTCAATTTTTTAAACACTTCTCATACATATTTTTTACAGCTTCATTGTGATGTATGCGAGAATGTGTGTTTTGCTGTTGTTGGGAGGTATCGGGCAGCAACAATGCGATTTGGCTCAACAGCCACAACTGTCTCAACCACAAGTGCAGCAACAATTAGTGCATGCACCAAAAAAAAAACTGAATAGTGTTGGTGCTAATATGGCTCAGTGGTGGAATGAAAGGGAAATGCATAAAATAGTACCGGATATCGTAGATACGGCTCCAACGCAGTTATTAGAGACTAATTACGACGCAGGTGTGAAAATAGAGCTTGGGAAAGAAGTCACACCGAAACAAGTAAATCATCTTTCTCTCGTAACATGGAAAGCTGACCCAAATGATCTACACACTTTATTAATGACTTCGCAGGAGAATCGAGGATATTAGGAGTTTCGACATTTACCCATTATTAATACACATGACACAAATCCGTTGAACGGGCAGCTCTTAGTTGATTACTATCCACCAGATCCACCGAAAGATTCGGGACTGCATCGATATGCGTTCTTACTATTCTCCCCAAAAACGTTTCGTTGAAACAACTGTGGTTATTTCTAAAAGATCAATTACGACGCAGGTGTGAAAATAGAGCTTGGGAAAGAAGTCACACCGAAACAAGTAAATCATCTTTCTCTCGTAACATGGAAAGCTGACCCAAATGATCTACACACTTTATTAATGACTTCGCAGGAGAATCGAGGATATTAGGAGTTTCGACATTTGCCCATTATTAATACACATGACACAAATCCGTTGAACGGGCAGCTCTTAGTTGATTACTATCCACCAGATCCACCGAAAGATTCGGGACTGCATCGATATGCGTTCTTACTATTCTCCCCAAAACCGTTTCGTTGAAACAACTGTGGTTATTTCTAAAAGATCATCTCGTAGATAATTGATAACATAATTATACTCTAGTTGTAGTCATTGATACTGCAAATTGATGCTAATTTTATAGTTTTTAGCATGCATGGATAGATGGTACTTGAAATGAAAAAAAAAAAGAGGGAAGCTAAACAAACGAAAGTATCAATAGAAATAATACAACAATAATTTAAAGAACAGAAAATAACGCTAGAATGATATCTTCATTTGCATATTAATTTATTTAAGTAGATTTATTTGCGTTAATAAAATCAGGAAAGGGCCCATGTCATCATGTCTTACTGTAATGACGGCCCAATACATTAAAAACGTTGAGGACGAACAAATAAATAAATAAATCAACGAAGGCAGAGGAAATGGATGTAATGAGAATCCGTTTAAATGTTGGACGATAGTAAAACTAAAAAGCTAAAGTTGGATGAGAACTCACTTTCTCCGCCTTTCTTCCCAATTACAAGAATTCCTTTCCTCGCCTCCCTTGTTATCTCGTCTAAATTAACAAAAGATTTGATGTTATTCATATATATATTATGTATTATTATATCTTATTTAACGTTGATGTTATTTATTAGCTAAAGTTAGGCGCATGGAAATTAATTATTTGAAAGAAAAAAAAACAAGAGATAAATCTGAAATGTCTTAAGGAGTACTGGCAAAACGAATTTGTAAGACTAAGCTAAAAAAAGAAAAAGGTACGGTTAACAAAGTAAATTTAAGTTTGCAATGAATGGAGCTTTTTCAGGGCAAATAAAAATCATGAATTGCTGATTAACAATCCGACTTTCCTTTTCAGCTCGCCCATTTTTTTTCAGCAGGAGGGAGAGTGAACGGTACGTATGCCGCTAAAAGGGTAGGGTTTTAAGAAATCCGCGGATGGTCGGTTTCGCGTCGCATGTGGTACGCGGTACCTTCGTTTGCTTTAAATTTTCCTTAGAATAGAGTACTTCGGGGTTGAATTAAAGAAGTATATTTTTCGGTACCACGTCGGTGAAATTCGGGAGCGTGAATTGAAATTTAGTTTTTTTGTAATTGACTGGAATAATGCAGGAATACGGAATAAAGTAAAGTGGGCTTCCCTTCCGTATGTGTGAATTTTTGACGCATTTGAAACGTGCATTTAATTTTGGCTGAAATACATACTTGAGCGTAATCCATTTAAAGACCTGCGACCGAAATCCTCTCCGAACTAGCTGGCCGACAAGCAACCACCGCAAAATGAATTACGGGTGCACGGACTGGTTGACCGGTTGGTACCGTTCGTTGGCACGACCCAGACTTCACGTCTAGAACCGATGAGAGGTCGGTTCAGATTTTGTTCGAATGATTTTAGACAGAAAATCGTTACACAATACACAACCACAACATAAAATACCTTCCGTCTAAAATAAGAAGTTACATACAAGAAAACAACAACATTTTGATCTGGATGCCAAAAAATAGCAAGTGGGAAGCACTCTCCATAGCAGATGCAAAGGACGCAATTATAAACGGCAACAACACCGATACCTGCTGTGAATGCGATGACATCTTTAACATACTTAAGAAATCCCTAGAAAATGACTGGACCCTCAAGTATAACGACCTAGTCATGACCCCTCGCCATGGGGGACGGTGATCTTCAGTACCCAAACAAACCATGATCCCACGACACAAACCTGAACAGAAACACAAAAAAAAACAAATCAATAGAATCTTAAAAAACAGAGCATACAACAGTTACAGGTTCAGACGAACCAAAATCTACAACACGGACATCTATAGATGGTGTAACTACATAGCCTATCTCAAACACCAGCTATTAAACTGCACTAAATTCGATAATCAAAGAGAAAAATACCCACTCCTAGATGATAGTCGATTCTTAGTAAACTGCTGTAGAAACAATAATGGTGTATTCCAGTGTCACTTCCAGCAACTAGGCAAGTTCCTTGAACATTCTGAATAAATTTATAGCACCACTGACTAAGCTACGCACCCTATCCCTAATTCACTCTAACAACCACCCGTTGCGCTTGTCAACTAACTACTTCCAAAACTACTAATCACTAACAAACCGTCGAGTCGCATAAATTTGCGAGTAAACAAGCACATCGAGTATATAACAAAGAAAAGGAAAGAAAAAAAGACTCGCAAATCTCTTTCACTGGTCCCCATATTGGACTAGAGCGTAAAACGGAAGAAGAAAAAAAATTGAGTGTGTGCATGTTCTAGCGGTGAGAAAGGCGAGGGGATTCCAATTCATATGGGAGAGAAAGGTATGTACGAGTATGTAGTAAAAACCCTTCACTCACGTATGAATGATAATAAGTTTTTTTTCGCGTCCATTACTTTATATTTCTTTGATTTGAACATAATTTGAATCTGTCATAGCTGCTCAATTTTAACGAGCTCAGTGGTCCCATGCTTTTGAAATGTCTTCGAATTTTGATGTTTTTATCGAAACGAACTAATAATTGTGTCCTTGCTGCAATTTCAGTAGGTTTGGTAGCCCTGATGAGAAAAAAGGGTTTGGAATTCGCACCAACACAAGATAAAATTTCGTGGAGCTGCAGTCAAACAATCTGCCCTAGTTATGTTATGCATGATTTCGATGCAGCGCGTACTTGCAGTCCAGAATCAATAGTAGCCCTCGTCAAACGTCACTTGCTCCACCCAAGAAACTGGTACAGTGGTTACTTATCGGCATTTTTAGTACAACTCCTGATGGCAAGACCACACTTACTGCGAGTTGCAACACTTCTTCACCAGTTACCACAATAAATGCATCATCAACATGAATCTCATTGGATAGGGACCGAAGCTCAAGCAAATCTATTGGGCGATCATGTTTTGTTGGATATCGGATTTATTCTATAAGTAAAAGCTTTCTCAAACCAACCATTAAATACCAACTTCAACGAAGCACCATTACGTATCAGCAGTCCACTTCATGTTGATGACTTTCGGTGCATCCACTCCTAAGCCATCAAATATTTATTATTTAGTTAAGTCTATGCGCAAAAATGAATGAAAACTAAGAAAAAATTATAAAAGAAAGATAATGAAGAGGAAATAGACAACAAAATATTCAGGGAAAATATTTACAACAAAACAAGCAAATGGGGAGCATCCTAAAGTAAACAGAAAATATGTTCAAATGTAATCCAAAGATGAGTAACTTGCAAACAGTGAAGGATCTATCTATTGAAATTATAGCATTCAAACCTCCTCTTTCACGCCGACTGTGCAATATCGGAAAGTGTATAATATGAAATAAGCATGAAACTGAATATCAACTCCCAACAAAATCCTAAAAATAAACAACAACAATTTTTTTCACATTGGCATTTCTCTTGAAATGCTTAACTCCACTTCTATCTTTCAGCTTCAGTATGAAATCAAGTCAAAATTTAGCAATTTAATCTTTGTTTTTGTGGTGAGGACGTGAATGCCCATTTACGCACAGAGTGTGGGACTTCCATACTTGGAAGAAGGTGACTGAACCGCCCACTAAACACCTCCCCTGTCAACCTGAGAGCCTAGCTTAGGACCGTTTGACACAATTTAATCTTTGGAAAGTCTTGACTGAAGATAATAGCCGCTATACACAAAGTCATTTAGCATATTTGGCAACAAGAACATATGCCGGAAGAGTGGAGCCAGTCAATTATATTCCCTATCCACAAAACAGGTGACAAGTTAAAGTGCGAAAAATATAGAAGCATATCACTACCTTGTTCAGCGTACAAAATAGTTTCTAAAATCTTAGAAAATAAAATCGGATCATACGCCAACAGTATTATCGAGGAGCATCAAGCTGGTTTTACGGCAGGCAGATCGACAATAGACCAATTGTTCACAGTCAAGCAGGTACTTGAAAAATGCTGGGAGCTCAACATAGACGTACACAAAATTTTCGTTGACTTTAAGCAAGCATACAAGAGTATTGATCGTGACGTACTGTACCAAATAATGCTTTGCTTTGGCGTCCCAGCCAAATAAGTCCGTCTTACCAAAATGACATTGACGTCTACGACCTCCCAAGTCCGCATCAATAACCAACTCACCGAGGCCTTTGACACAAATATCGGACTAAAGCAGGGAGATGGGCTGGCCCCGTTGCTCTTCAGTCTGGCTCTAGAGTACGTCATACGGAAGCTACCTGTCGATACACGAGGTACATTACTATACAAGTCGAGCCGAGTAGTAGCCTATGCGAGCGACATCAACATTTTGGCACGGTAATTAACAACCGCCAAAGAACTCTTCCTGAAACTCGACAGCGAAGCAAAACTAGTAGGGATACAAATCAATGAATATAAAACAAAGCTCATGACACAGTCGAGAAAAAATACCTCAAATACACAAAATATTGCACTTGGCGAATACAGTATTGAAAATGTGGGCAACTTGTATATTTAGGCGCCAAAATAACGAAAACGGGTTATGAAAGAGACGAAATACGCCGAAGAATACAGCTCGCAAATAAAATATTTTATTCAGTTTTGACGATCTTGAAGACCAGCTGCATACATAGGAAAACAAAGCTCCAAGATACAAATCTGTGATAAGACCTGTGTTATGTAGTAGTAGTAGACTGCGATCATCCGAACTTTAGATCTTAGGAGGACAGTTCGTTGATGCACCTCAAGACTTCACGCCTTAAATCGATAAGAGGTTGGTTTAGATTCTCGAACGAAGCGACGGTGGAAAGTCATTACAAATGCTAAAGATAGAAATCAAAGCATGCATCGATCAGCTATGCTGAGTTGGATTTGTTTTTTGTTTTACCGAAAATATCCTTTGCCATTGTTCAATTTGCATGTCCTTTTCAATACTATGGCGAAAGCAGAACTCTTCTATCCATTTCCGTTCATAAGTTATGCCCAGTCATCACAAATATAACGCAACAAACAATGTAGATGTGTATTAAACTTGCTATCAACAGTTCTCAAATCAATAATGGGGCCGAAATACACTGTTCCTATACTGCTGTTTATTGTAGAAAACGTATAAATTTAAAATAATTTTGATAATATATTTTAGTTATATGTTATTTGCATAAAAATAAATTATAACATAGTTTTAAAACTCATGTATTTGTACATACAAGTGCACATACAAATTTTTCAATAGTCATTCTTATTCTTCGAATACTATCATCACATTCCCTCCGCATGTTCAATCTTGAATACACTTTTCATGAAACAGGATTTTATTCCACAACTTCAACCAAGAGAATTGTGTGGCGCTGAAAATAAACCAGAGTGCGAATGGTCTTCCTCAGCAGTGTACGGAAAGCAATAGCCAACGTTACTTGCCATGTCAAATGTTGTATCGGTAAAACTATTGCTGAGGCAGGTTTCGTGTGTGCGGCCAACATCTCCCGTTTCATTTAGTTTCTGGAAGTTACTTATTTGTCCCGAATGTACTTTAAAAAGTAATTAGTGAATATGATTTTGCGATTTTTTAATTGCTAAGAGAACATGTTATCAAATTACATTCAACTTCATTACATAACATACCATCTAATGGTAAAATTGAGAATCTGAGTTCACGAGACCAACAATTCCAATGGAGATACTCATTTGCTAGATTCGTTGAGGCTGGTCGAGCTGAGATGGAGCAATCTAGGTACTGGTAGCTGAATGACAATGTCTAAATCATGCGTGTTTATTTTCTGTTTTTGTGCTTTTTCTCGATACTTAGTTTTTTAGATTCATCTCATTATTGCTACATCTAGTATTGTTGTTTATTTGTATTATAAATTAGGTGTAGGTTTCAATATAAGGTAACGTTTTTTTTTTTGATTGAACTTATTTAGAATTAGGGTGTAACATATTAGGTATAGGATATAAGTTCATTGTTGTGTTAGTAGTATAAGTAATTTTTGAATAATGCTGGTTGGTTTTTTCTCCTTTTTCCAATTGAATCAAAAAATATCTAATAATCTTAATTAATTTAAATTTGCAAGTGTATTTTTTTCATTAAATGTGTTTAACTAATAACGTATAAATTTAGAGAGCCATTCGGGCCATTAAGTTTTTTATAGTTTTATTGTTTGGAATTTGCTTTATGTTCTTTTAAAAATTTATAACGATTAGTATTAAATAAAGCGCTTTTGACTTTGACTTTGAATGGTAAAATTGATGAATCAGCTGAATCTTTGATTGATACACTATCATGACAGGTGATTTTTTCAAAAGATTGACTGGATTCAATATTTCCATTGTACTCAGCCACTAAGATTTCACGTACTTCTTTATCGATAACATCTTACTTGAACATATTTTGACACAGTTTTGGCTCCTCATCATCACTAGAGCGACTAGACGCCAAATCTAAAATTCTAATTTCAATTCCAGAGTTTGACTGTATTGACTCAGCTTGTTTGTACATATCTACAAATAAACACATCATATAAAGATTTAGCCTATAAAATACATTACTGTTTTCATGTGGCTTTAAATTTATACTTCCTTGACGAAAATTACGCTGGGCAAAAATTTATTTCGGAGCTTTTGCGGGAGCAATAGATAAATTATCATCAGACCTGCAATAAAAATTTTTAAAATGATGTTCGGTAGTTTCCATTACTTTATTAGGTTTTTAGGGTTTTGTAAAGTAATTTTATAAAACCCTACTAAAATCGAGACCTGTCTGTTCATCTGCCCGTCCGTCCTTCCGTGTGTCTCTCCATATAGAGTAGCTCCCGAAAAAAAAAAATTCATCAGAGGTAGCCGATATGGGTATCAAATGAAACGTCTTGATTATAGCTTTTCAAAACAGATCTTAAACTGACACTTTTTGCTTCGAGGAGCGCACAGGGCGGGAAAATACACGAAAAATGTGTGTGTCCCCTCGCAATTGGACACCTGTGATCTGAAAAAAATCACGGAGATAGGTGTTTATGAGTACAACAACAACAAATGCCTTAGAAGTCAAAATTCGCTCAACTTTGTTAATAATAGTATGATCTTTGAATTTCACATTTTCCCGAATAAAATCGAATAGGTACCCGATACTTAAGTAGTCTTACAAAAGGCCCTCATGCTTCGGAAATTTGATGAAAATCGAATGATATACACGGAAGTTATAGCCATTAAAAATTTCCCTAATTACAACAACAATAATACATGATTTTGGTAATTTATGAACTTTCCATCGAATCAGACATGGCAGTTTAGATTTGATCTTCTTGAAATTTTCGAATAAGATCAATAACATAAATATTTTCTGGAATTCATGATTTGAGTGATTTTTGTTAGTTTGCAGCAAAATGGCAACCGTTGAAAATGGAGAAACAACGGATTTTCTTTTGAACGCGCACATCTCTTTGACATGTTTTAATTTATTCATTTCTGTTGGCTGCATTTGGGAGAAGTTGGATACAAAATCCTTCTGGCATGAGCGTAGGTCTGTCTACCCAACTTGTTTGTAATTCGCGTTGCATCGAAAAAGTTGTTCAAAATTAAAATTCATCATCTTGGAGGGACAAGAGGAACAATATAAGAATATGTGGGAAAAATTCAACGCTTTAAGAATTTCCAAGTTTGGTCGTTCATGTAGCACTTAGCACTTTTCAAGCTTCAGCGTTCCATATACACTCTTCATTTTCTCTATCCTTTAATTGCGACTTCTTATTCCGTAATAATGAAGGTAGAACCAAACTTTCCTAGGTTTTGCCACTGGTGTTTAGAGGTATCCATGGTTTGTCCGCTGCATAAGTCTGAGTCAATAATATCAGAGTAATCTTCAGGCTTGAAGTGTTGTGACTCACTAAATCAACTACTAACAACTCAAACAATTAAATAGGAACCTGGAGAGCAATCTAGTAACTCGCTGTTCAGAAAGTGAAGAACACATTGGCGTTTAAAGTGTAGGTCAGACCAGAACTTTCTAACCAGGAGAGTCTCAAAGCAGAGAGAAATTATATTCCTTCATTACCTTTGATTCGGTTACCCATTGAACCCTGAAGACAATAATAATCCAATGTTCAATAATTGCAATTCCAGAAGCTGTTCCCGCAAATCTTTTTACGCGTTGTGTGCTTACTCTAGAATATTCGGAGGAATTAAATTCTAAATTTGGTTGAAAAATTGTTATTTTCTTCCATTTTAAGTAAAATAAATAGATTTTAACTCATATTTTACAGCTTTTTGCCTTTTAAACTGGATTACAATGTTTATCCGTGCGACCTCTTACGTGATTTTGAACGCGTGACCTCTGCAGGGTTAAAGTTAGTCCAAACATTAAAGTTAATAGCATTGCTAATATTATTGGCTCCCACCCTGCAAAGGCTGAAACTATTCATGCCCATAAACTAGATGAGTAATGTCGTTTCTAATATGCCTTGAGTAGATAGAATAGGAGAGTTCAGAACCACTTTCATACAAATTTCTTGCGGTTAGCGTTAGAGATAAGGAATGCTATGCTGGCGCTTGGGAGCGTTGCTGAGGTGTTCTGGGAGAGTTCAGATCCACTTTCATATGATTTTCTTGCGGTTAGCGATAGAGATGTGTGTGGGTGTGGGTGTGTTGATAGAGTGTTCATTTTCATGTAAATTTCTTGGGTTGAATGGAGTGAGATAAGGAATGGTATTGTTTGGTTGTACATTTTTTTTTGGTTGGCATGTGGGTCTGTTTGGATTTGAGTGTTTTGTAGTGGCTGGGGATAAGGGAGAGTAAGGTAGTTTCGATAGTGAATGAAGTGCAAGGTCATAGTGATGGGATTTTTTTTTTGTTTTGCTTTTGCCCAGATGATAGGAGTATGACTAGGATTTTTTTTTGTTTGTGCCCAGATGATAGGAGTATGAGTATGATATCATGGGTGTTTGATGATTGGATTGGATGTAATATAGGCTCTGTGTATAGAATATTTTAATTGTGGTTTGAGTGAAAGGTTTCTGAATGGGGTTTTGAAAATAGTTAGGAAGTAGTTTGCGTTCATTTTCTTCAAATACAGTTTCAGAAATTCATAGTTTCAAAGGAAGCGGAAGTATTAAATTGAAAATGCGATCTGATTGAGGGTTTTGAAAATCGGAAACAACACATTTTTCGGTAAGTTAAATGATGAGAGAATTTTCAACTATTGCGTTTTACAAATACTGATTAGGATGAGTTTGTTTTTCGTATAAAATCGACTGCTCGTGAATTTTGAATTAAGTTTTCGAACGGATTTTTGGTGACGTTAGACGTGCGCAAAGGAGTGAATTTTGTTAATTTTGCGTGCTTTTATTTGGTGAGTGAGTAAAGAAGTGATTTCTTTCCCTGTAATAAATAAAAAGGATAGAAGTGATTTCTTGCCTGTATAAAACGGGAAAGAATAAGAAAAAAAAGAAAACCTTAGATATTGTTAATGGTGCGTACCGAGTGATTTAAAAGTGACAGCTAAAGATCAAATTGAAAATATACGACTAGTATATTATAATTTATTGTGTGGTGTTTTAAACCCAGTGACAAAACATGTATTGTCTTTGCTGTAAAATCGAAGTAGTGAGTGCATCGTGGCTATTCCACTTGCGAACGAATTCCCACAAAAGGAAGGCAGCATAGGAAATCGATGGAAATTTAAAGAGAATTAAAATTTGCTTCAACAACCGGATCGAAACCCTTGTTTTTGAAAATAAAGAAGAGGATTTTTTGGATGTTAGCGAGTTTTTTAAGAAAACGGAAGGTCCTTTGAATACTTGAAGAAAGAATTAAATGAATGCAGGGCGTTAAAATTTAATATTGAAATCTTTGCGGAATTCATTAAAGTGGATAGTGGTGCGTCGAATGATAAGGCCAATGAATGTTTGGTGAGCATCAAATAATTTCAAACCAAGATGAAAGCGGTAATGAACATTATTGAATTCGAAGACACATTCACGAATATGGCAGTGCAAATTGGGAAAAAAATGGTAGAATTTCAGGAGAGGGACAGCGGCTAGGCTTTGATCAGGATAACTCGTGGTGAGTTAGATGTAAACGAATACAAGCCACTTAGGGGAACGGATTTTATCAACAAACAAATTCGTAATAAGGATATTTATTGCTTCAAATGGAGCATAATTTCGGCCTTACAGCCAGTCGATTTTCATTTCGAAAGAACGTCAACATACCAGATCGATGACATTACTGACAGTGCTATAAGACTAAGCAATGGAATCCTGCTGAATTTTTGGAGCCTTAAATTTCCTCTAGGAGTGCCTGACATTGCTGTTTTTGAGGAGCTGAATGAAACAATCAATATTAACTTGTTTGGATACGATGCTGACATGAAAAAGGTTGTTGGTCAATAATACCTGACAAAGGATGATAAAGCGAACCACATCAACTTATTGTTGCTGCAGGCTGGAGAAAGGAGTCAGTATGTTTGGATAAAACACATGTCAAGGTAAGAAAGTGTGACTCATTAGTTTTTTTTTTCTCTTTATTTCAAAAGCTTGTCTATATATTGCTTTCTACAGGTTAATTAGTACACAAAAAACGCTGCATAATGGTGCAATATATGTATGCAATAAATGCCTTCAACATTTTGACTCGAACGAAAAACTAGAAGTCCATAGCGATTGTTGTGGCAGAATTATAACGAAAATGGTAGATCCGGAAAGATCAACGCTAGAATTTAAAAATTACGAGCGGCAACTGGATGTGCCGTTTGTTATATATGCAGATTTTGAATGTCTCCTACAGGATATTGAGACATGTGAGCCAGATCCAACGATTTCATCAACAACTGCAATTCAGGAGCATATACCTTGTGCGTTTTCATATTTTATTAAATGTTCATTTGACTGTAAATTAGATTTATTTAGAACTTATAAGGGGCCAGATTAATCCAAAAAATTTATAAATTCAATTGTAACGATGTAAAATGGTTTTTCGCGAACCATATAAAGAATCCAAAACCTATGGATCTCCTGAATGACGAAGAAGAAAGGATCCAAAGAGATGCATTGTTTTGCCATATTTGTAAAAAACAGCTAGGAAATGATAGAGTGCGTGGCCATTGTCATTTTACCGGGAAGTATAGAGGTCCCGCGCATAGCTCATGCAATCTAATTTTCGTGTTCCAAAATTCTCCCCAATACTTTTTGATAACTTTCAAGCTATGATTGCCATTTATTTATAAAAGAATTAGGCTGTATAGAGGGAGATATTTCAATAATTCCCATTAATAAAGAGTTGTATATTTCACTTTCAAAACAAATAAGAGTCCATGATTTTTAAACTGTAGAGCTTAGATTTTTGGATTCGGTTACGTTAATGCAAAGCAGGTTGAATGCTCTTGTGCAAAATTTAGGTCAAGTAAATTTGAAAACTGTTGCTTCTGCATATGGAAACAGAGAAAAATTTCAACTTCTTACGCGAAAAGGTGTGTTCCCTTATGACTATTGTAGTGCAATTCGAATGTTCAATAAGTCCGTAAAGGACTGCAGCGATGGTCTGCTGCCTCGGCAGAAGAAGGTGTCGGTATCTGCCGAGAATGCCCTCGTCTGGAGACGCGTGAATGCGCTGGCAGGCTAGCATTGCGGTGTCGTGGGGCGGGTTCATTTCCCCAGCACGAGGACCCACTATCACGCGCGCCCTGGACGCACACACAAACATGATCGCAATTGTTTCCCACTTGCGAACGAGGACGACGAACGGCAGCGATCACACACCAGACGACAAAAAAAAAGAAAAACTCCTTTTCGGTGCATCGAGCCCTTTTTCATTTCAAAATTTCAACTGCGCGCACCTTCGCCTTCCACCAAATACGTGCGCCAATGCATCAAGTTCAATGTTCAGACGCGGACCTTTTGCACTCGCGTTTGACATTTGCCCCGGCGGCAGCAAATTTGATTTTTACCACTTTACACGCCTTTTCTTGCATGTCCCTGGACGTGGGCCAATAAACACTTGTCGCCGCACTTACTGAGAGGAATTTCAGCGATTTTACCAACAATATCACTTATCCTTAGGCGATTTAAATACTCTTCAGTATGTACTTCAAGAAGCTCATCCTCTGTTATTTGCATTGGACGTGAAATATGTTTTTCATCACAAACCTCGCTAGTTAATAGGTGCTCCATACCATCAAGCGACCTTCCCCAACGCACAGTAATAGTTCATCGAATTGGCAAAACAATTACCAATATTATCAAATAACGTCTAATGATCAAATCGATCCAAGCGTACAAAATATACCCAAATATATCATTATATATGTCATTTGAAAACAATGGCCAATATAAACCACAATTTGCTAAAAAGGGAACAGAGTAAATAATTAATCGTAATATCTACTGCATATACACACTAGTGTTTAATCGTTAGAATTGGCATCGATTGTTTGCTCTTGTGCTGGGGATTGTTGTTGCTGTATACGATTTTGATTTCTTTCAGGTGAGAAAACTTGTTCTATTTCAACTGTTGCTACCGATGGTGATGTAGATGTTGATGAAATTGATGTTAGTGGTCCATTAGCATAACCATTGCACATGCTTTCATTTTGTTGTTCTAGATTCAATGCTGCATCGTTCACTGGTTGATCATTAGCTATATCATCTGAATCCATTCTTAAATCATTATCATTAGGATCTTCACGATTATTTCAGTAATTACCATGTTGCAGGTATTTCTATGAAATATCTGGTATAAACTCGAACAGGCTGTTACAGCAGAACGCAAACATATAAGTTGATTTTCACTTGCAACTGATATCACGCTTGCCGGCGCGGTCCTCTTCACGTGTTTCTCTGTCACGATCGTAAGTCCACTCTCGATCCGTTCCAAACTTGTCTTCTTTCTTCTTCTCCTACTTGATGTGGGCTTTTCTCACGTTCCTGTTTGGGTGTTGCAGTAGATGTGAGCGTTAGTGTAATTTAAATTATCAAAATCAATACCTGAACTATAGCCAGCACTGCGCTAATTCCCACACGTGTGTCTCTCCTTCACTCCAAGTGTCAACTGCCCTGTCCAAGGTATTTCCTCGTACCAGATCAATCTCAAACCGGTTCGATTGCAAATTGTTCTAGATCAATCGGAAATTGTTCCGATTCCATCTGCAATCGTACCGGTTCGATCGTTTCGATTGATCTGGGACATTTTGGGGTTTTCTTTAACCCTTTAACTGCTCGATCATTACAGGGCAGCTAATTTTCTTGCAATCCCAAGGCGATGCGGATTGCGAAAAAGGAGCTGAAGGATCTTTCAGGGTACCATAGGTTGTCTTCGCCGTCGGGACACGAAGTGGCGAACAATAAAAGAAAAACACAATTGACAGACGGACGGACGGACTTATGTTTATGTTTGGCCGGAAGTATACAACCCTTGCGCGTTTTTGGAAATATACGCAGACGGACAAAACAGACGTGACTAATTATCTATCGGCGCAAGTCTTTTGCGTGGTATATCCCCACTTCTTTTCCTGATGGGTCCGTTATCAGGTAACGGATAGGTCCCATTATCTTCTTTATGCGGCTCTTCAAGAATCGCCTGTCCAGCTTGGCGTTGTAATGCCCCGCGGCGTCACTTTGCCGGAAATTTCACCGGAAAACTTCATCTCCTTCTTTGAAATTAGCAGATCGTGACCTGAGATTGTACTGCGCCTCATTTGCACTTCCTGCGGCCTTGATCTTCCGTCCGATTTGTTGGCGGAGGTCTCCTAGACGTTCGTGGGGCTCCAGCGCAACGACGGGGTCCCCCAAACACTTCAATTGCCGTAACAGCCGGTATGATTTACCGTGGCAAATCATGTGCTGTCCAAAGGCGGCAAAGTAAGGGGCGACACCAGTGACGGAATGATACGACGATCGCAGGGCGCATGTGATGGCAGACAATCGCCGGTCCCAATCTTTTTGAGATGGGTGGACGTAGGAACGGATCGCGGCCAATAGGGTGCGGTTCAACCGTTCTGATGCGTTAGACTGAGGAGAGTATATGGGCGTTAGTTGGTGTTCAACGCCATACTGCTCAAGTAGGCCCTTAAACTGCCGAGACCGGAACTGTACTCCGTTGTCTGAGTACACACTCTCTGGAGCCCCGAACACATGGAATACCCGGTTCTCTAAGAATTTCACGATAGATGGAGTTGTAAATTTATGGATAGGTTCCACCAGCGGGAATTTTGAAAGCTGGTCTAGAACGACTATAGCTCCGATGTGTCCCATGGAAGACCGAGGATATGGACCGACTAGATCGATGTATAGACGTTGGAATACGCGTTCTGGGACGTTGAGTTGACCCATGGGAGGTCGAAGAGGCTGGTTGGTCGCTTTGGTGCCTTTACACGTCTCACAGGCGCTCACGTATTCTTTGACCTGCGATGCCATTTTAAGCCAAAAGAAGTATTTCTTGAGTCGCCGTAACGTCCGACCGTTACCTCCGTGGGCACCTAAAGGATGGTAATGTGCGCGGAGGATCAGATGTTGTGTCATTTCCTCCGGTACCCAGAGTTTCCAGGACTCTTCTTCCTGCCATGGATCACCAGTGGCGTATTCATTTCGTCTATACACGTAGCCATCTATTACCTTCAAATCAGGCAGCTGCGATTGTTTGGTTGCGATGGTTTGCCTCAACTCTTTGTAGCTGTCTGATTCGAAATGTGGGCTGTCCAAATCTATCTCGATGGGGTCCTCGTCATTTATTGTCAATTCGGCTCCTTCTGGGGAAAACATTCGTGAGAGAGTGTCGGATACGATGTTCTGGGTCCCTTTCCGATGTTTGATGGAAAACTTGAACCCTTGCAGTTTAAGAGCCCATCTTGCTAGGCGTCCATGTAAATCTGCCTGGTTCATCAACCACTGTAGTGAAGCGTGGTCCGTGATGATCTCGAATTGGTGGCCCTCGATATAAGCTCGGAATTTCTTCACAGCCATTACCGCTGCCAAACATTCCTGCTTGGACACAGTATAGTTTCTTTGGGCCGAATTCAGCTTATTGGACATGAAGGCGATGGGAGCTTCCTCTCCCTCATCGGTCAATTGCACCAGCACGGCTCCTACTCCATGTTGACTTGCGTCACAATGAATGGAGAAGGGCTTCGTGAAGTCGGGGCTGTGCAAGACAGGAGCTGATGTGAGGGCTTGTTTTAGCTCTTCAAATGCCTTTCGGCTGAGTTCGGTCCAAATAAACTTCCCTTTCCACAGCATGTCTGCGTAATTCCGAACAAACCTTCAGTACCAACCGCACACACCAAGGAAACGTCGTAGCTGCTTAACTGTTTTCGGTAAGGGGAACTCATCAATCATACGAGTTTTGTCTGGATCCGTTTTGATAGTGCCATGTCCGATGACATGTCCTAGGTATCGGACTTCTTTCATGACAAACTTACTTTTCTGTACGTTGATGGTGAGTCCCGCCTTACTGATGTGCAGGGCTACTTCTTGTAAGAGTAGGAGGTGTTGATCGAACGTTTCCGTTATGAGTAACAGATCATCCAGGTACACGAACACTTGGTGTTTCAGGTGAGGTGGGATGACCTTGTCCATCAACCGAGTCATCGTTTGCGGCGCGTTACACAGGCCAAAGGGCATTGTGACGAACTGATCTAATGGTCGTCCAGGCACTGTGAAGGCGGTCTTGTCCCTCGACCCCTCATCGAGTGGAATTTGCCAGAAGGCGTCTTTTAGGTCGAGACTGGTGATATAATTGGCTTTCGGCAGTCTCCCTAGTATTCCATCGATGAGTGGAAGAGGGTACGCGTCCTTGATGGTAACCGCGTTTACCTTACGGGCATCAAGACAGAGGCGGATTTTATCTGGCTTCACCACCAAGGTTACCGGTGATGACCAGGCACTTTGGGACTCCTCTATGACCCCCAACTCGAGCATCCTATCCAGCTCCGCATACACCAATTTCTCCATGGCCGGTGTCTCTGCTTAATCGGTTTACTGTCGCCAACGTCGATGGCGTGTGAGACTAGGGTGGTGCGGCCAAGGCCTTGGGTAGCGTAAGATGGGAAAGCAGCGATGGATGCTTCCAGGCGTTGCCGTTGGTTAGACGTCAGGTCATGCCTATCGGGAATAGAAGTGATTTCGTTGACATATCTGGTATTTAAAGTCAAATCTGTGAATAAATCGGAGGTCAGTCCAAAGCGAAGGACGAAATCGACGCCAAGGTATACATTCTGAGTCAAAGACGGGATAATGTAGAAAGTAATATCCTTCATCTGACCCCTGAACGTCACGGGTGTGGTTAGTTTACCTCGTATAGCGTGTTTGGTGCCATCAGCTGTACTGATTTCAGTGCGCCAGGATTTAATCAAGTTCGGATAGTCTTGGAGCACCTTCGAGCCAAAGCTCGAAGCAAGACAACTGATACTGGCACCCGTGTCGATCAATGCAAACACGGTCTCGCCCAACACTTTAATTGGATGATAAGGTCTGATCTCATTCTTAGCAACCTCCGAGATGTTACAAGAGTTTAAGGTTTGACGGCAGGTGCGCACTCTCTTGCGGAAATTCCGCCAAAGACGGGTTGACCATTTTGTCGTGCGCGGGCGGGAAGTGACTACTTCGGAAGCAAATATTCGCTCTCAAGCCACCCGATATTCCTGCAGTCGAACATGATAAGGTTTTAGAGTGCCTATTTGAGGCTGCCGGGGTTCTTCTGGCAGTGATGGTGGTGGTCGCTTCATTATTGTCGTTGGCGAGGTCTCCGAAAGAGAGTGAACACCCGCAGTCATAGTGGTCATGGCTGGTGGGTTAACGTCAGGTTTGTAGGGGTGAGCAGCTGGCTGAGGAGCTACTGCGGGGGCTTCGAGTACCGCTGAGGTGGTCGGGTACTCCTTCGGCCGTTTTTTTGCGCGGCGCATTCAGGGCAGTCCGGGAAGTATGTGTCCGGCTTGCCGCAACCGTAGCAGAAAACCTTACGCTTTGCTCGGCATGAAATGAACCGGTGTCCGATTTGATTGCAATTCCAGCAGGTCGTAAGACTTCCCACTGCTGCTACAGCAAGCTGGTCCTGGTCCGAATCTTCCTCCAGATCCATGGTGGTATAATCTGGGGCCAATTCCGCGATTCCTCGTCGAGGACCCGTCCTAGCGAGTAAGTAGGGCCGGTCCCGGAGGTCTTCCTCAAACCCTTCTAGGCGACGCACAGTTCTCAGCAGTGCCTCCATACTCTGTGGATCGGAGTTAACGATATGGCGACGCAGCTCCGGCCTTAGGTTGCGCTTTAGCAACCGCAGCAATTGGGTAGAAGACATAGGCTCTGACAACTGGTCATTCAGCCGAAGGATATCGGCTCGATATTGATGGAAAGACTCGTCCGGACGCTGCCATCTAGCATTAATCTTGTCCAGTACTAATTCGTCCATGTCTACCGTAGGGTATTCCATGCGGAGTACATCCTTCAACCGTGACCAGCGTATTGATGGTGGGGCCGAATGTATTCGCCAATATGACTCAAGTGCTGCTCCCTTAAGCAGCATTGGCAAATATCCTGCCAGCACCGTGTGGTCTCCTGCTAGCATTTGCTCAATCAGCGACTCCACCCTACCAATGAAAACTTCCACAGTTATAGTGTTGGGTTCCCCGCTGAAATGCAGATTCCAGCCCTGGATGATGCTGGGGATCCGCGTCGGCTTCAGCCGATACGTAGCGTGTGGATGGATGCGTTGAACCGGCGGAATAATTGGAGCCTGAGTTGGTGGCGGTACTTGGCTCAGTCGGGGCCGGTACACTGGAGCCAACGGATTCATTGCCGCACCGGGTCGGATTCGTTCGTGATCGCACCGCGAGTCTATCGGAAAATCCCACGGATTTGGGTCCGAATCCCACATCGGAGGCGTTCTTGGCCGAGGTGGTACTGGATTCTCCTTCTGGCTTTCCAGCGAGGCTACCCGGATGGTCAGGTCCTGCATGAGCGCCATTAAATCCTGTAGGACTGTCGCCTCCACAGCCACAGTGGGTCTCGGCTCTTCCGCAGGCGGCACTGCTTCGGCTCGGCCCATTAAGTCAGGCTCATCAGCTGCTGTTGGAACCTGCTCCCGCCGGTCCTTTAGTTTGGGCACCGCCCCTTGAGCAGCTGGAAGCTCTAGGTGGCTGGGAGGTCGATCCGCTGAGGTGGATGGTTGCCGGCATTAAGGGCAAGTCCGGCTAACTAATAAATGCTGGGTCACACAGGCTTCATGGAACTCATATCCGCACGCCAACGTTTGTACGGACGTTCCATCATTTCGCGCCTGCTGGCAGATGATGCATAGTGCCGTGGGCCCCGCTTCCGAACGCAACCTGCGCTTGTCTGGCGTGCGTTTGGTCGACATTCTAAACAAAATTTATTTCTAAAATTTAAACTATGAATAATACGTAAAAGAATATATATATATACAAGAGAAAAATGTGCAAATGATTTACTAACTAATTGTCGTGTGGCCGTCAGTGGCGAACTATTCAAAAATCCTCAAAAAAAAAACGGTATGAAAAAAGATGTATGGTAAACGTTTTCAGAAAAAATTTTAAGTTATCAAAAAAAAATTTTTACTTTATCAAAAAAAAAAAATCGGTCTTTCCTTTCTGTCCTTCTTCCCAAGTAAAGACACCCATGGCACATTCCTCCTGTAATGTTTCAGGGACAACTCTCTTGCGGCACCATGAGAATCAGGGTTCAGAAGTGTTCCCTCATCCGCAAGTTTTCTCAAGTTACAACTTGTCAGCCCAGGGTTGAATTCTGATCCACAAGCAGCGCGTGTCTTGTCATGGATAGTCATGGATTAGCTAATCAGTCAATCACATGAAATCAAAATCCATGTAATTTAAGACACCTAGGCACCGCTGGTTTGGGGAGCGGATCAGAATCCTCCGCAAAATGAATGTTGAGATAGTAACTTCCGAACACAAATAGGGACTCTAATATCATTTGGCCTTACCAGTTATACAATGGTGGTAAACCACCAAAGTATAAATTAAAAGCAGGACCAAACGATATTGATGTCCAAAGACAACACACGTTTGAAAATTAATAGGCTAGCTGGGGCACGATTAGTACAAAAACCCTCGGGAGTTACCTACCCGCCAATAATTCTAACACCTTGTGGCGACCCCTAGAGACGATGGACTGTCTCGTGCTCACGACTGATGATACAGCCGGGCATTTCGGGGCCCCACGTTGAGCGCCATTTGTAGTGCAATAAGGATGTTCAATAAGTCCGTAAAGGACTGCAGCGATGGTCTGCTGCCTCGGCAAAAGAAGGTGTCGGTATCTGCTGAGAATGCCCTCGTCTGGAGACGCGTGAATGCGCTGGCAGGCTAGCATTGCGGTGTCGTGGGGCGGGTTCATTTCCCCAGCACGAGGACCCACTATCACGCGCGCCCTGGACGCACACACAAACACGATCGCAATTGTTTCCCACTTGCGAACGAGGACGACGAATGGCAGCGATCACACACCAGACGACAAAAAAAAGAAAAACTCCTTTTCGGTGCATCGAGCCCTTTTTCATTTCAAAATTACAACTGCGCTCGCCTTCGCCTTCCACCAAATACGTGCGCCAATGCATCAAGTTCAATGTTCAGACGCGGACCTTTTGCACTCGCGTTTGACATTTGCCCCGGCGGCAGCAAATTTGATTTTTGCCACTTTACACGCCTTTTCTTGCATGTCCCTGGACGTGGGCAGATAAACACTTGTCGCCGCACTTACTGAGAGGAATTTCAGCGATTTTATCAACAATATCACTTATCCTTAGGCGATTTAAATACTCTTCAGTATGTACTTCAAGAAGCTCAGCCTCTGTTATTCGCATTGGACGTGAAATATGTTTTTCATCACAAACCTCGCTAGTTAATAGGTGCTCCATACCATCAAGCGACCTTCCCCAACGCACAGCAATAGTTCATCGAATTGGCAAAACAATTACCAATATTATCAAATAACGTCTCATGTTTGTACTTGTGAAAATCAAATCGATCCAAGCGTACAAAATATACCCAAATATATCATTATATATGTCATTTAAAAACAATGGCCAATATAAACCACAATTTGTTAAAAAGTGAACAGAGTAAATAATTAATCGTAATATCTACTGCATATACACACTAGTGTTTAATCGTTAGAATTGGCATCGATTGTTTGCTCTTGTGCTGGGGATTGTTGTTGCTGTATACGATTTTGATTTCTTTCAGGTGAGATAATTTGTTCTATTTCAACTGTTGCTACCGATGGTGATGTAGATGTTGATGAAATTGATGTTAGTGGTCCATTAGCATAACCATTGCACATGCTTTCATTTTGTTGTTCTAGATTCAATGCTGCATCGTTCACTGGTTGATCATTAGCTATATCATCTGAATCCATTCTTAAATCATTATCATTAGGTTCGTCACAGTAATATTCACCGTCACTTATTGAACTATGACGACTATGTTTTCCACTATATTCACTTGACGAGCACGATGAACTAGTACTACTAGAACTATCACTTTCACTGTCTTCACTTGTACTCGAGCACATCTGCTCATCGCCATGTTGCTGCTTTTTGCATTACCAACACCCTTAGCTCGTCGCTCCAGTCTTCGTCTGAGATTTTGGTTTGTGAAGGGCTTCAGAATTTTCAGTATCGTTCGAATCCGGTGAGCTTATGTCATGCTGAACGTACGATGAAAGTGGTAGCATGCAAGGAAATTAAGCAAAAACCCACAGCTTCAATGTATAACCAACACTGCACCGGCCACTGTACATATGGGTAGATTTTATTTAACAGTTTGTTAACATTATCTATGTCACTCATTGTATTTTATCGTCTTTGTGCCATCTTCGCTTTTCGTACAGAATTCGGTCATGAACGCGCGGATGGACTCATGGTTTTATGTGTAATCACATCCAGAGTTTCATTTAAATGCACTTTGGACTCACGAAGTTGAGTTTGAAGTTCTTTGGCATGCGGTTTTCACAAATGTAAATGTGCACCAAGTTGCGGAATTCTAGGGGATGAGGCGAGATCGCGGTAAAAAAAACAGAGGGATTCAGCACTTCACGATTATTTCAGTAATTACCATGTTGCAGGTATTTCTATGAAATATCTGGTATAAACTCGAACAGGCTGTTACAGCAGAACGCAAACATATAAGTTGATTTTCACTTGCAACCGATATCACGCTTGCCGGCGCGGTCCTCTTCACGTGTTTCTCTGTCACGATCGTAAGTCCACTCTCGATCCGTTCCAAACTTGTCTTCTTTCTTCTTCTCCTACTTGATGTGGGTTTTTCTCACGTTCCTGTTTGGGTGTTGCAGTAGATGTGAGCGTTAGTGTAATTTAAATTATCAAAATCAATACCTGAACTATAGCCAGCACTGCGCTAATTCCCACACGTGTGTCTCTCCTTCACTCCAAATGTCAACTGCCCTGACCAAGGTATTTCCTCGTACCAGATCAATCTCAAACCGGTTCGATTGCAAATTGTTCTAGATCAATCGGAAATTGTTCCGATTCCATCTGCAATCGTACCGGTTCGATCGTTTCGATTGATCTGGGACATTTTGGGGTTTTCTTTAACCCTTTAACTGCTCGATTATTACAGGGCAGCTAATTTTCTTGCAATCCCAAAGCGATGCGGATTGCGAAAAAGGAGCTGAAGGATCTTTCAGGGTACCATAGGTTGTCTTCGCTGTCGGGACATGAAGTGGCGAACAATAAAAGAAAAACACAATTGACAGACGGACGGACGGACTTATGTTTATGTTTGGCCGGAAGTATACAACCCTTGCGCGTTTTTGGAAATATACGCAGACGGACAAAACAGACGTGACTAATTATCTATCGGCGCAAGTCTTTTGCGTGGTACATCCCCACTTCTTTTCCCGATGGGTCCGTTATCAGGTAACGGATAGGTCCCATTATCTTCTTTATGCGGCTCTTCAGGAATTGCCTGTCCAGCTTGGCGTTGTAATGCCCCACGGCGTCACTTTGCCGGAAATTTCGCCGGAAAACTTCATCTCCTTCTTTGAAATTAGCAGATCGTGACCTGAGATTGTACTGCGCCTCATTTGCACTTCCTGCGGCCTTGATCTTCCGTCCGATTTGTTGGCGGAGGTCTCCTAGATGTTCATGGGGCTCCAGCGCAAGGACGGGGTCTCCCAAACACTTCAATTGCCGTAACAGCCGGTATGATTTACCGTGGCAAATCATGTGCTGTCCAAAGGCGGCAAAGTAAGGGGCGACACCAGTGACGGAATGATACGATGATCGCAGGGCGCATGTGATGGCAGACAATCGCCGGTCCCAATCTTTTTGAGATGGGTGGACGTAGGAACGGATCGCGGCCAATAGGGTGCAGTTTAACCGTTCTGATGCGTTAGACTGAGGAGAGTATATGGGCGTTAGTTGGTGTTCAACGCCATACTGCTCAAGTAGGCCCTTAAACTGCCGAGACCGGAACTGTACTCCGTTGTCTGAGTACACACTCTCTGGAACCCCGAACACATGGAATACCCGGTTCTCTAACAATTTCACGATAGATGGAGTTGTAAATTTACAGATAGGTTCCACCAGTGGGAATTTTGAAAGCTGGTCTAGAACGACTATAGCTCCGATGTGTCCCATGGAAGACCGAGGATATGGACCGAGTAGATCGATGTATAGACGTTGGAATACGCGTTCTGGGACGTTGAGTTGACCCATAGGAGGTCGAAGAGGCTGGTTGGGCGCTTTGGTGCCTTTACAAGTCTCACAGGCGCTCACGTATTCTTTGACCTGCGATGCCATTTTAAGCCAAAAGAAGTATTTCTTGAGTCGCCGTAACGTCCGACCGTAACCTCCGTGGGCACTTAAAGGATGGTCATGTGCGCGGAGGATCAGATGTTGTGTCATTTCCTCCGGTACCCAGAGTTTCCAGGACTCTTCTTCCTGCCATGGATCACCAGTGGCGTATTCATTTCGTCTATACACGTAGCCGTCTATTACCTTCAAATCAGGCAGCTGCGATTGTTGGGTCGCGATGGTTTGCCTCAACTCTTTGTAGCTGTCTGATTCGAAATGTGGGCTGTCCAAATCTATCTCGGTGGGGTCCTCGTCATTTATTGTCAATTCGGCTCCTTCTGGGGAAAACATTCGTGAGAGAGTGTCGGATACGATGTTCTGGGTCCCTTTCCGATGTTTGATGGAAAACTTGAACCCTTGCAGTTTAAGAGCCCATCTTGCTAGGCGTCCATGTAAATCTGCCTGGTTCATCAACCACTGTAGTGAAGCGTGGTCCGTGATGATCTCGAATTGGTGGCCCTCGATATAAGCTCGGAATTTCTTCACAGCCATTACCGCTGCCAAACATTCCTGCTCGGACACAGTATAGTTCCTTTGGGCCGAATTCAGCTTATTGGACATGAAGGCGATGGGAGCTTCCTCTCCCTCATCGGTCAATTGCACCAGCACGGCTCCTACTCCATGTTGACTTGCGTCACAATGAATGGAGAAGGGCTTCGTGAAGTTGGGGCTGTGCAAGACAGGAGCTGATGTGAGGGCTTGTTTTAGCTCTTCAAATGCCTTTCGGCTGAGTTCGGTCCAAATAAACTTCCCTTTCCGCAGCATGTCTGACAGGGGCGCTGAAACTGTTGCGTAATTCCGAACAAACCTTCGGTACCAACCGCACACACCAAGGAAACGTCGTAGCTGCTTAACTGTTTTCGGTACGGGGAACTCATCAATCGCACGAGTTTTGTCTGGATCCGTTTTGATAGTGCCATGTCCGATGACATGTCCTAGGTATCGGACTTCTTTCATGACAAACTTACTTTTCTGTACGTTGATGGTGAGTCCCGCCTTACTGATGTGCAGGGCTACTTCTTGTAAGAGTAGGAGGTGTTGATCGAACGTTTCCGTTATGAGTAACAGATCATCCAGGTACACGAACACTTGGTGTTTCAGGTGAGGTGGGATGACCTTGTCCATCAACCGAGTCATCGTTTGCGGCGCGTTACACAGGCCAAAGGGCATTGTGACGAACTGATCTAATGGTCGTCCAGGCACTGTGAAGGCGGTCTTGTCCCTCGACCCCTCATCGCGTGGAATTTGCCAGAAGGCGTCTTTTAGGTCGAGACTGGTGATATAATTGGCTTTCGGCAGTCTCCCTAGTATTCCATCGATGAGTGGAAGAGGGTACGCGTCCTTGATGGTAACCGCGTTTACCTTACGGGCATCAAGACAGAGGCGGACTTTATCTGGCTTCACCACCAAGGTTACCGGTGATGACCAGGCACTTTGGGACTCCTCTATGACCCCCAACTCGAGCATCCTATCCAGCTCCGCATACACCAATTTCTCCATGGCCGGTGAGATGGCATAGTGTCTCTGCTTAATCGGTTTACTATCGCCAACGTCGATGGCGTGTGAGACTAGGGTGGTGCGGCCAAGGGCTTGGGTAGCGTAAGATGGGAAAGCAGCGATGGATGCTTCCAGGCGTTGCCGTTGGTTAGACGTCAGGTCATGCCTATCGGGAATAGAAGTGATTTCGTTGACATATCTGGTATTTAAAGTCAAATCTATGAATAAATCGGAGGTCAGTCCAAAGCGAAGGACGAAATCGACACCAAGGTACACATTCTGAGTCAAAGACGGGATAATGTAGAAAGTAATATCCTTCGTCTGACCCCTGAACGTCACGGGTGTGGTTAGTTTACCTCGTATAGGGTGTTTGGTGCCATCAGCTGTACTGATTTCAGTGCGCCAGGATTTAATCAAGTTCGGATAGTCTTGGAGCACCTTCGAGCCAAAGCTCGAGGCAAGACAACTGATACTGGCACCCATGTCGATCAATGCAAACACGGTCTCGCCCAACACTTTAATTGGATGATAAGGTCTGATCTCATTCTTAGCAACCTCCGAGATGTTACAAGAGTTTAAGGTTTGACGGCAGGTGCGCACTCTCTTGCGGAAATTCCGCCAAAGACGGGTTGACCATTTTGTCGTGCGCGGGCGGGAAGTGACTACTTCGGAAGCAAATATTCGCTCTCAAGCCACCCGATATTCCTGCAGTCGAACATGATAAGGTTTTAAAGTGCGTATTTGAGGCTACCGGGGTTCTTCTGGCAGTGATGGTGGTGGTCGCTTCATTATTGTCGTTGGCGAGGTCTCCGGAAGAGAGTGAACACCCGCAGTCATAGTGGTCATGGCTGGTGGGTTAACGTCAGGTTTGTAGGCGTGAGCAGCTGGCTGAGAAGCTACTGCGGGGGCTTCGAGTACCGCTGAGGTGGTCGGGTACTCCTTCGGCGGTTTTTTTGCGCGGCGCATTCAGGGCAGTCCGGGAAGTATGTGTCCGGCTTGCCGCAACCGTAGCAGAAAACCTTACGCTCTGCTCGGCATGAAATGAACCGGTGTCCGATTTGATTGCAATTCCAGCAGGTCGTAAGACTTCCCACTGCTGCTACAGCAAGCTGGTCCTGGTCCGAATCTTCCTCCAGATCCATGGTGGTATAATCTGGGGCCAATTCCGCGATTCCTCGTCGAGGACCCGTCCTAGCTAGTAAGTAGGGCCGGTCCCGGAGGTCTTCCTCAAACCCTTCTAGGCGACGCACAGTTCTCAGCAGTGCCTCCATACTCTGTGGATCGGAGTTAACGATATGGCGACGCAGCTCCGGCCTTAGATTGCGCTTTAGCAACCGCAGCAATTGGGTAGAAGACATCGGCTCTGACAACTGGTCATTCAGCCGAAGGATATCGGCTCGATATTGATGGAAAGACTCGTCCGGACGCTGCCATCTAGCATGAATCTTGTCCAGTACTAATTCGTCCATGTCTACCGTAGGGTACTCTATGCGGAGTACATCCTTCAACCGTGACCAGCGTATTGATGGTGGGGCCGAATGTATTCGCCAATATGACTCAAGTGTTGCTCCCTTAAGCAGCATTGGCAAATATCCTGCCAGCGCGGTGTGGTCTCCTGCTAGCATTTGCTCAATCAGCGACTCCACCCGACCAATGAAAACTTCCACAGTTATAGTGTTGGGTTCCCCGCTGAAATGCAGATTCCAGCCCTGGATGATGCTGGGGATCCGCGTCGGCTTCAGCCGATACGTAGCGTGTGGATGGATGCGTTGAACCAGCGGACTAATTGGAGCCTGAGTTGGTGGCGGTACTTGGCTCAGTCGGGGCCGGTACACTGGAGCCAACGGATTCATTGCCGCACCGGGTCGGATTCGTTCGTGATCGCGGCGCGAGTCTATCGGAAAATCCCACGGATTTGGGTCCGAATCCCACATCGGAGGCGTTCTTGGCCGAGGTGGTACTGGATTCTCCTTTTGGCTTTCCAGCGAGGCTACCCGCGTGGTCAGGTCCTGCATGAGCGCCATTAAATCCTGTAGGACTGTCGCCTCCACACCCACAGTGGGTCTCGGCTCTTCCGCAGGCGGCACTGCTTCGGCTCGGCCCATTAAGTCAGGCGCATCAGCTGCTGTTGGAACCTGCTCCCGCCGGTCCTTTAGTTTGGGCACCGCCCCTTGAGCAGCTGACGCTCTAGGTGGCTGGAAGGTCGATCCGCTGAGGTGGCTGGTTGTCGGCATTAAGGGCAAGTCCGGCTAACTAATAAATGCTGGGTCACACAGGCTTCATGGAACTCATATCTGCACGCCAACGTTTGTACGGACGTTCCATCATTTCGCGCCTGCTGGCAGATGATGCATAGTGCCGTGGGCCCCGCTTCCGAACGCAACCTGCGCTTGTCTGGCGTGCGTTTGGTCGACATTCTAAACAAAATTTATTTCTAAAATTTAAACTATGAATAATACGTAAAAGAATATATATATACAAGAGAAAAATGTGCAAATGATTTACTAACTAATTGTGTCAGTGGCGAACTATTCAAAAATCCTCAAAAAAAACGGTATGAAGAAAGATGTATGGTAAACGTTTTCAGAAAAAATTTTAAGTTATCAAAAAAAAATTTTTACTTTATCAAAAAAAAAATAATCGGTCTTTCCCTTCTGTCCTTCTTCCCAAGTAAGGACACCCATGGCACATTCCTTCTGTAATGTTTCAGGGACAACTCTCTTGCGGCACCATGAGAATCAGGGTTCAGAAGTGTTCCCTCATCCGCAAGTTTTCTCAAGTTACAACTTGTCAGCCCAGGGTTGAATTCTGATCCACAAGCAGCGCGTGTCTTGTCATGGATAGTCATGGATTAGCTAATCAGCCAATCACATGAAATCAAAATCCATGTAATTTAAGACACCTAGGCACCGCTGGTTTGGGGAGCGGATCAGAATCCTCCGCAAAATGAATGTTGAGATAGTAACTTCCGAACACAAATAGGGACTCTAATATCATTTGGCCTTACTAGTTATACAATGGTGGTAAACCACCAAAGTATAAATTAAAAGCAGGACCAAACGATATTGATGTCCAAAGACAACACACGTTTGAAAGTTACTAGGCTTGCTGGGGCACGATTAGTACAAAAACCCTCGGGAGTTACCTACCCGCCAATAATTCTAACACCTTGTGGGGACACCTAGAGACGATGGACTGTCTCGTGCTCACAACTGATGATACAGCCGGGCATTTCGGGGCCCCACGTTGGGCGCCATTTGCAGTGCAATAAGGATGTTCAATAAGTCCGTAAAGGACTGCAGCGATGGTCTGCTGCCTCGACAGAAGAAGGTGTCGGTATCTACTGAGAATGCCCTCGTCTGGAGACGCGTGAATGCGCTGGCAGGCTAGCATTGCGGTGTCGTGGGGCGGGTTCATTTCCCCAGCACGAGGACCCACTATCACGCGCGCCCTGGACGCACACACAAACACGATCGCAATTGTTTCCCACTTGCGAACGAGGACGACGAATGGCAGCGATCACACACCAGACGACAAAAAAAAGAAAAACTCCTTTTCGGTGCATCGAGCCCTTTTTCATTTCAAAATTACAACTGCGCTCGCCTTCGCCTTCCACCAAATACGTGCGCCAATGCATCAAGTTCAATGTTCAGACGCGGACCTTTTGCACTCGCGTTTGACATTTGCCCCGGTGGCAGCAAATTTGATTTTTGCCACTTTACACGCCTTTTCTTGCATGTCCCTGGACGTGGGCCAATAAACACTTGTCGCCGCACTTACTGAGAGGAATTTCAGCGATTTTACCAACAATATCACTTATCCTTAGGCGATTTAAATACTCTTCAGTATGTACTTCTAGAAGCTCAGCCTCTGTTATTTGCATTGGACGTGAAATATGTTTTTCATCACAAACATCGCTAGTTAATAGGTGCTCCATACCATCAAGCGACCTTCCCCAACGCACAGCAATAGTTCATCGAATTGGCAAAACAATTACCAATATTATCAAATAACGTCTCATGTTTGTACTTGTAGGAAATCAAATCGATCCAAGCGTACAAAATATACCCAAATATATCATTATATATGTCATTTGAAAGCAATGGCCAATATAAACCACAATTTGTAAAAAAGGGAACAGAGTAAATAATTAATCGTAATATCTACTGCATATACACACTAGTGTTTAATCGTTAGAATTGGCATCGATTGTTTGCTCTTGTGCTGGGGATTGTTGTTGCTGTATACGATTTTGATTTCTTTCAGGTGAGATAATTTGTTCTATTTCAACTGTTGCTACCGATGGTGATGTAGATGTTGATGAAATTTATGTTAGTGGTCCATTAGCATAACCATTGCACATGCTTTCATTTTGTTGTTCTAGATTCAATGCTGCATCGTTCACTGGTTGATCATTAGCTATATCATCTGAATCCATTCTTAAATCATTATCATTAGGTTCGTCACAGTAATATTCATCGTCACTTATTGAACTATGACGACTATGTTTTCCACTATATTCACTTGACGAGCACGATGAACTAGTACTACTAGAACTATCACTTTCACTGTCTTCACTTGTACTCGAGCACATCTGCTCATCGCCATTTTGCTGCTTTTTGCATTACCAACACCCTTAGCTCGTCGCTCCAGTCTTCGTCTGAGATTTTGGTTTGTGAAGAGCTTCAGAATTTTCAGTATCGTTCGAATCTGGTGAGCTTATGTCATGCTGAACGTACGATGAAAGTGGTAGCATGCAAGGAAATTAAGCAAAAACCCACAGCTTCAATGTATAACCAACACTGCACCGGCCACTGTACATATGGGTAGATTTTATTTAACAGTTTGTTAACATTATCTATGTCACTCATTGTATTTTATCGTCTTTGTGCCATCTTCGCTTTTCGTACAGAATTCGGTCATGAACGCGCGGATGGACTCATGGTCTTATGCGTAATCACATCCAGAGTTTCATTTAAATGCACTTTGGACTCACGAAGTTGAGTTTGAAATTCTTTGGCATACGGTTTTCACAAATGTAAATGTGCACCAAGTTGCGGAATTCTAGGGGATGAGGCGAGATCGCGGTAAAAAAACAGAGGGATTCAGCACTTCACGATTATTTCAGTAATTACCATGTTGCAGGTATTTCTATGAAATATCTGGTATAAACTCGAACAGGCTGTTACAGCAGAACGCAAACATATAAGTTGATTTTCACTTGCAACCGATATCACGCTTGCCGGCGCGGTCCTCTTCACGTGTTTCTCTGTCACGATCGTAAGTCCACTCTCGATCCGTTCCAAACTTGTCTTCTTTCTTCTTCTCCTACTTGATGTGGGTTTTTCTCACGTTCCTGTTTGGGTGTTGCAGTAGATGTGAGCGTTAGTGTAATTTAAATTATCAAAATCAATACCTGAACTATAGCCAGCACTGCGCTAATTCCCACACGTGTGTCTCTCCTTCACTCCAAATGTCAACTGCCCTGACCAAGGTATTTCCTCGTACCAGATCAATCTCAAACCGGTTCGATTGCAAATTGTTCTAGATCAATCGGAAATTGTTCCGATTCCATCTGCAATCGTACCGGTTCGATCGTTTCGATTGATCTGGGACATTTCGGGGTTTTCTTTAACCCTTTAACTGCTCGATCATTACAGGGCAGCTAATTTTCTTGCAATCCCAAGGCGATGCGGATTGCGAAAAAGGAGCTGAAGGATCTTTCAGGGTACCATAGGTTGTCTTCGCCGTCGGGACACGAAGTGGCGAACAATAAAAGAAAAACACAATTGACAGACGGACGGACGGACTTATGTTTATGTTTGGCCGGAAGTATACAACCCTTGCGCGTTTTTGGAAATATACGCAGACGGACAAAACAGACGTGACTAATTATCTATCGGCGCAAGTCTTTTGCGTGGTATATCCCCACTTCTTTTCCCGATGGGTCCGTTATCAGGTAACGGATAGGTCCCATTATCTTCTTTATGCGGCTCTTCAAGAATCGCCTGTCCAGCTTGGCGTTGTAATGCCCCGCGGCGTCACTTTGCCGGAAATTTCACCGGAAAACTTCATCTCCTTCTTTGAAATTAGCAGATCGTGACCTGAGATTGTACTGCGCCTCATTTGCACTTCCTGCGGCCTTGATCTTCCGTCCGATTTGTTGGCGGAGGTCTCTTAGACGTTCGTGGGGCTCCAGCGCAACGATGGGGTCCCCCAAACACTTCAATTGCCGTAACAGCCGGTATGATTTACCATGGCAAATCATGTGCTGTCCAAAGGCGGCAAAGTAAGGGGCGACACCAGTGACGGAATGATACGACGATCGCAGGGCGCATGTGATGGCAGACAATCGCCGGTCCCAATCTTTTTGAGATGGGTGGACGTACTTACTTACTGAGAGGAATTTCAGCGATTTTACCAACAATATCACTTATCCTTAGGCGATTTAAATACTCTTCAGTATGTACTTCAAGAAGCTCAGCCTCTGTTATTTGCATTGGACGTGAAATATGTTTTTCATCACAAACCTCGCTAGTTAATAGGTGCTCCATACCATCAAGCGACCTTCCCCAACGCACAGCAATAGTTCATCGAATTGGCAAAACAATTACCAATATTATCAAATAACGTCTCATGTTTGTACTTGTAGGAAATCAAATCGATCCAAGCGTACAAAATATACCCAAATATATCATTATATATGTCATTTGAAAGCAATGGCCAATATAAACCACAATTTGTAAAAAAGGGAACAGAGTAAATAATTAATCGTAATATCTACTGCATATACACACTAGTGTTTAATCGTTAGAATTGGCATCGATTGTTTGCTCTTGTGCTGGGGATTGTTGTTGCTGTATACGATTTTGATTTCTTTCAGGTGAGATAATTTGTTCTATTTCAACTGTTGCTACCGATGGTGATGTAGATGTTGATGAAATTGATGTTAGTGGTCCATTGGCATAACCATTGCACATGCTTTCATTTTGTTGTTCTAGATTCAATGCTGCATCGTTCACTGGTTGATCATTAGCTATATCATCTGAATCCATTCTTAAATCATTATCATTAGGTTCGTCACAGTAATATTCATCGTCACTTATTGAACTATGACGACTATGTTTTCCACTATATTCACTTGACGAGCACGATGAACTAGTACTACTAGAACTATCACTTTCACTGTCTTCACTTGTACTCGAGCACATCTGCTCATCGCCATTTTGCTGCTTTTTGCATTACCAACACCCTTAGCTCGTCGCTCCAGTCTTCGTCTGAGATTTTGGTTTGTGAAGAGCTTCAGAATTTTCAGTATCGTTCGAATCTGGTGAGCTTATGTCATGCTGAACGTACGATGAAAGTGGTAGCATGCAAGGAAATTAAGCAAAAACCCACAGCTTCAATGTATAACCAACACTGCACCGGCCACTGTACATATGGGTAGATTTTATTTAACAGTTTGTTAACATTATCTATGTCACTCATTGTATTTTATCGTCTTTGTGCCATCTTCGCTTTTCGTACAGAATTCGGTCATGAACGCGCGGATGGACTCATGGTCTTATGCGTAATCACATCCAGAGTTTCATTTAAATGCACTTTGGACTCACGAAGTTGAGTTTGAAATTCTTTGGCATGCGGTTTTCACAAATGTAAATGTGCACCAAGTTGCGGAATTCTAGGGGATGAGGCGAGGTCGCGGTAAAAAAAACAGAGGGACTCAGTACTTCACGATTATTTCAGTAATTACCATGTTGCAGGTATTTCTATGAAATATCTGGTATAAACTCGAACAGGCTGTTACAGCAGAACGCAAACATATAAGTTGATTTTCACTTGCAACTGATATCACGCTTGCCGGCGCGGTCCTCTTCACGTGTTTCTCTGTCACGGTCGTAAGTCCACTCTCGATCCGTTCCAAACTTGTCTTCTTTCTTCTTCTCCTACTTGATGTGGGTTTTTCTCACGTTCCTGTTTGGGTGTTGCAGTAGATGTGAGCGTTAGTGTAATTTAAATTATCAAAATCAATACCTGAACTATAGCCAGCACTGCGCTAATTCCCACACGTGTGTCTCTCCTTCACTCCAAATGTCAACTGCCCTGACCAAGGTATTTCCTCGTACCAGATCAATCTCAAACCGGTTCGATTGCAAATTGTTCTAGATCAATCGGAAATTGTTCCGATTCCATCTGCAATCGTACCGGTTCGATCGTTTCGATTGATCTGGGACATTTTGGGGTTTTCTTTAACCCTTTAACTGCTCGATCATTACAGGGCAGCTAATTTTCTTGCAATCCCAAGGCGATGCGGATTGCGAAAAAGGAGCTGAAGGATCTTTCAGGGCACCATAGGTTGTCTTTGCCGTCGGGACACGAAGTGGCGAACAATAAAAGAAAAACACAATTGACAGACGGACGGACGGACTTATGTTTATGTTTGGCCGGAAGTATACAACCCTTGCGCGTTTTTGGAAATATACGCAGACGGACAAAACAGACGTGACTAATTATCTATCGGCGCAAGTCTTTTGCGTGGTATATCCCCTCTTCTTTTCCCGATGGGTCCGTTATCAGGTAACGGATAGGTCCCATTATCTTCTTTATGCGGCTCTTCAAGAATCGCCTGTCCAGCTTGGCGTTGTAATGCCCCGCGGCGTCACTTTGCCGGAAATTTCGCCGGGAAACTTCATCTCCTTCTTTGAAATTAGCAGATCGTGACCTGAGATTGTACTGCGCCTCATTTGCACTTCCTGCGGCCTTGATCTTCCGTCCGATTTGTTAGCGGAGGTCTCCTAGACGTTCGTGGGGCTCCAGCGCAACGATGGGGTCCCCCAAACACTTCAATTGCCGTAACAGCCGGTATGATTTACCATGGCAAATCATGTGCTGTCCAAAGGCGGCAAAGTAAGGGGCGACACCAGTGACGGAATGATACGACGATCGCAGGGCGCATGTGATGGCAGACAATCGCCGGTCCCAATCTTTTTGAGATGGGTGGACGTAGGAACGGATCGCGGCCAATAGGGTGCGGTTCAACCGTTCTGATGCGTTAGACTGAGGAGAGTATATGGGCGTTAGTTGGTGTTCAACGCCATACTGCTCAAGTAGGCCCTTAAACTGCCGAGACCGGAACTGTACTCCGTTGTCTGAGTACACACTCTCTGGAACCCCGAACACATGGAATACCCGGTTCTCTAAGAATTTCACGATAGATGGAGTTGTAAATTTATGGATAGGTTCCACCAGCGGGAATTTTGAAAGCTGGTCTAGAACGACTATAGCTACGATGTGTCCCATGGAAGACCGAGGATATGGACCGACTAGATCGATGTATAAACGTTGGAATACGCGTTCTGGGACGTTGAGTTGACCCATAGGAGGTCGAAGAGGCTGGTTGGGCGCTTTGATGCCTTTACAGGTCTCACAGACGCTCACGTAGTCTTTGACCTGCGATGCCATTTTAAGCCAAAAGAAGTATTTCTTGAGTCGCCGTAACTCCGACCGTTACCTCCGTGGGCACTTAAAGGATGGTAATGTGCGCGGAGGATCAGATGTTGTGTCATTTCCTCCGGTACCCAGAGTTTCCAGGACTCTTCTTCCTGCCATGGATCACCAGTGGCGTATTCATTTCGTCTATACACGTAGCCGTCTATTACCTTCAAATCAGGCAGCTGCGATTGTTGGGTCGCGATGGTTTGCCTCAACTCTTTGTAGCTGTCTGATTCGAAATGTGGGCTGTCCAAATCTATCTCGATGGGGTCCTCGTCATTTATTGTCAATTCGGCTCCTTCTGGGGAAAACATTCGTGAGAGAGTGTCGGATACGATGTTCTGGGTCCCTTTCCGATGTTTGATGGAAAACTTGAACCCTTGCAGTTTAAGAGCCCATCTTGCTAGGCGTCCATGTAAATCTGCCTGGTTCATCAACCACTGTAGTGAAGCGTGGTCCGTGATGAGCTCGAATTGGTGACCCTCGATATAAGCTCGGAATTCCTTCACAGCCATTACCGCCGCCAAACATTCCTGCTCGGACACAGTATAGTTTCTTTGGGCCAAATTCAGCTTATTGGACATGAAGGCGATGGGAGCTTCCTCTCCCTCATCGGTCAATTGCACCAGCACGGCTCCTACTCCATGTTGACTTGCGTCACAATGAATGGAGAAGGGCTTCGTGAAGTTGGGGCTGTGCAAGACAGGAGCTGATGTGAGGGCTTGTTTTAGCTCTTCAAATGCCTTTCGGCTGGGTTCGGTCCAAATAAACTTCCCTTTCCGCAGCATGTCTGACAGGGGCGCTGAAACTGTTGCGTAATTCCGAACAAACCTTCGGTACCAACCGCACACACCAAGGAAACGTCGTAGCTGCTTAACTGTTTTCGGTAAGGGGAACTCATCAATCGCACGAGTTTTGTCTGAATCCGTTTTGATAGTGCCATGTCCGATGACATGTCCTAGGTATCGGACTTCTTTCATGACAAACTTACTTTTCTGTACGTTGATGGTGAGTCCCGCCTTACTGATGTGCAGGGCTACTTCTTGTAAGAGTAGGAGGTATTGATCGAACGTTTCCGTTATGAGTAACAGATCATCCAGGTACACGAACACTTGGTGTTTCAGGTGAGGTGGGATGACCTTGTCCATCAACCGAGTCATCGTTTGCGGCGCGTTACACAGGCCAAAGGGCATTGTGACGAACTGATCTAATGGTCGTCCAGGCACTGTGAAGGCGGTCTTGTCCCTCGACCCCTCATCGAGTGGATTTTGCCAGAAGGCGTCTTTAAGGTCGAGACTGGTGATATAATTGGCTTTCGGCAGTCTCCCTAGTATTCCATCGATGAGTGGAAGAGTGAACGCGTCCTTGATGGTAACCGCGTTTACCTTACGGGCATCAAGACAGAGGCGGACTTTACCTGGCTTCACCACCAAGGTTATCGGTGATGACCAGGCACTTTGGGACTCCTCTATGACCCCCAACTCGAGCATCCTATCCAGCTCCGCATACACCAATTTCTCCATGGCCGGTGAGATGGCATAGTGTCTCTACTTAATCAGTTTACTATCGCCAACGTCGATGGCGTGTGAGACTAGGGTGGTGCGGCCAAGGCCTTGGGTAGCGTAAGATGGGAAAGCAGCGATGGATGCTTCCAGGCGTTGCCGTTGGTTAGACGTCAGGTCATGCCTATCGGGAATAGAAGTGATTTCGTTGACATATCTGGTATTTAAAGTCAAATCTGTGAATAAATCGGAGGCCAGTCCAAAGCGAAGGACGAAATCGACGCCAAGGTACACATTCTGAGTCAAAGACGGGATAATGTAGAAAGTAATATCCTTCGTCTGACCCCTGAACGTCAAACGTTAAAGTCAAATCTGTGAATAAATCGGAGGCCAGTCCAAAGCGAAGGACGAAATCGACGCCAAGGTACACATTCTGAGTCAAAGACGGGATAATGTAGCAAGTAATATCCTTCGTCTGACCCCTGAACGTCACGGGTGTGGTTAGTTTACCTCGTATAGGGTGTTTGGTGGCATCAGCTGTACTGATTTCAGTGTGTTAGGATTTAATCAAGTTCGGATAGTCTTGGAGCACCTTCGAGCCAAAGCTCGAGGCAAGACAACTGATACTCGCACCCGTGTCGATCAATGCAAACACGGTCTCGCCCAACACTTTAATTGGATGATAAGGTCTGATCTCATTCTTAGCAACCTCTGAGATGTTACAAGAGTTTAAGGTTTGACGGCAGGTGCGCACTCTCTTGCGGAAATTCCGCCAACGACGGGTTGACCATTTTGTCGTGCGCGGGCGGGAAGTGACTACTTCGGAAGCAAATATTCGCTCTCGAGCCACCCGATATTCCTGCAGTCGAACATAATAAGGTTTTAGAGTGCGTATTTGAGGCTGCCGGGGTTCTTCTGGCAGTGACTGCGCTGGTCGCTTCATTATTGTCGTTGGCGAGGTCTCCGGAAGAGAGTGAATACCCGCAGTCATAGTGGTCATGGCTGGTGGGTTAACGTCAGGTTTGTAGGGGGTGAGCAGCTGGCTGAGGAGCTACTGCGGGGGCTTCGAGTACTGCTGAGGTGGTCGGGTACTCCTTCGGCCGTTTTTTTGCGCGGCGCATTCAGGGCAGTCCGGAAAGTATGTGTCCGGCTTGCCGCAACCGTAGCAGAAAACCTTACGCTCTGCTCGGCATGAAATGAACCGGTGTCCGATTTGATTGCAATTCCAGCAGGTCGTAAGACTTCCCACTGCTGCTACAGCAAGCTGGTCCTGGTCCGAATCTTCCTCCAGGTCCATGGTGGTATAATCTGGGGCCAATTTCGCGATTCCTCGTCGAGGACCCGTCCTAGCTAGTAAGTAGGGCCGGTCCCGGAGGTCTTCCTCAAACCCTTCTAGGTGACGCACAGTTCTCAGCAGTGCCTCTATACTCTGTGGATCGGAGTTAACGATATGGCGACGCAGCTCCGGCCTTAGATTGCGCTTTAGCAACCGCAGCAATTGGGTAGAAGACATCGGCTCTGACAACTGGTCATTCAGCCGAAGGATATTGGCTCGATATTGATGGGAAGACTCGTCCGGACGCTGCCATCTAGCATGAATCTTGTCCAGTACTAATTCGTCCATGTCTACCGTAGGGTACTCCATGCGGAGTACATCCTTCAACCGTGACCAGCGTATTGATGGTGGGGCCGAATGTATTCGCCAATATGACTCAAGTGTTGCTCCCTTAAGCGGCATTGGCAAATATCCTGCGAGCGCCGTGTGATCTCCTGCTAACATTTGCTCAATCAGCGACTCCACCCAACCAATGAAAACTTCCACAGTTATAGTGTTGGGTTCCCCGCTGAAATGCAGATTCCAGCCCTGGATGATGCTGGGGATCTGCGTCGGCTTCAGCCGATACGTAGCGTGTGGATGGATGCGTTGGTCCGGCGGAATCACTGGAGCCTGAGTTGGTGGCGGTACTTGGCTCAGTCGGGGCCGGTACACTGGAGCCAACGGATTCATTGCCGCACCGGGTCGGATTCGTTCGTGATCGCGCCGCGAGTCTATCGGAAAATCCCACGGATTTGGGTCCAAGTCCCACATCGGAGGCGTTCCTGGCTGAGGTGGTACTGGATTCTCCTTCTGGCTTTCCAGCGAGGCTACCCGGGTGGTCAGGTCCTGCATGAGCGCCATTAAATCCTGTAGGACTGTCGCCTCCACAGCCACAGTGGGTCTCGGCTCTTCCACAGGCGGCACTGCTTCGGCTCGGCCCATTAAGTCAGGCTCATCAGCCGCTGTTGGAACCTGCTCCCGCCGGTCCTTTAGTTTGGGCACCGCCCCTTGAGCAGCTGGAAGCTCTAGGTGGCTGGGAGGTCGATCCGCTGAGGTGGCTGGTTGTCGGCATAAAGGGCAAGTCCGGCTAACTAATAAATGCTGGGTCACACAGGCTTCATGGAACTCATATCCGCACGCCAACGTTTGTACGGACGTTCCATCATTTCGCGCCTGCTGGCAGATGACGCATAGTGCCGTGGGCCCCGCTTCCGAACGCAACCTGCGCTTGTCTGGCGTGCGTTTGGTCGACATTCTAAACAAAATTTATTTCTAAAATTTAAACTATGAATAATACGTAAAAGAATATATATATACAAGAGAAAAATGTGCAAATGATTTACTAACTAATTGTCGTGTGGCCATCAGTGGCGAACTATTCAAAAATCCTCAAAAAAAACGGTATGAAAAAAGATGTATGGTAAACGTTTTCAGAAAAAATTTTAAGTTATCAAAAAAAAATTTTTACTTTATCAAAAAAAAAATAATCGGTCTTTCCCTTCTGTCCTTCTTCCCAAGTAAAGACACCCATGGCACATTCCTACTGTAATGTTTCAGGGACAACTCTCTTGCGGCACCATGAGAATCAGGGTTCAGAAGTGTTCCCTCATCCGCAAGTTTTCTCAAGTTACAACTTGTCAGCCCAGGGTTGAATTCTGATCCACAAGCAGTGCGTGTCTTGTCATGGATAGTCATGGATTAGCTTATCAGCCAATCACATGAAATCAAAATCCATGTAATTTAAGACACCTAGGCACCGCTGGTTTGGGGAGCGGATCAGAATCCTCCGCAAAATGAATGTTGAGATAGTAACTTCCGAACACAAATAGGAACTCTAATATCATTTGGCCTTACCAGTTATACAATGGTGGTAAACCACCAAAGTATAAATTAAAAGCAGGACCAAACGATATTGATGTCCAAAGACAACACACGTTCGAAAGTTACTAGGCTTGCTGGGGCACGATTAGTACAAAAAATCCTTGGGAGTTACCTACCCGCCAATAATTCTAACACCTTGTGGGGACACCTAGAGACGATGGACTGTCTCGTGCTCACGACTGATGATACAGCCGGGCATTTCGGGGCTCCACGTTGGGCGCCATTTGTAGTGCAATAAGGATGTTCAATAAGTCCGTAAAGGACTGCAGCGATGGTCTGCTGCCTCGACAGAAGAAGGTGTCGGTATCTGCTGAGAATGCCCTCGTCTGGAGACGCGTGAATGCGCTGGCAGGCTAGCATTGCGGTGTCGTGGGGCGGGTTCATTTCCCCAGCACGAGGACCCACTATCACGCGCGCCCTGGACGCACACACAAACACGATCGCAATTGTTTCCCACTTGCGAACGAGGACGACGAATGGCAGCGATCACACACCAGACGACAAAAAAAAGAAAAACTCCTTTTCGGTGCATCGAGCCCTTTTTCATTTCAAAATTTCAACTGCGCTCGCCTTCGCCTTCCACCAAATACGTGCGCCAATGCATCAAGTTCAATGTTCAGACGCGGACCTTTTGCACTCGCGTTTGACATTTGCCCCGGCGGCAGCAAATTTGATTTTTACCACTTAACACGCCTTTTCTTGCATGTCCCTGGACGTGGGCCAATAAACACTTGTCGCCGCACTTACTGAGAGGAATTTCAGCGATTTTACCAACAATATCACTTATCCTTAGGCGATTTAAATACTCTTCAGTATGTACTTCAAGAAGCTCAGCCTCTGTTATTTGCATTGGACGTGAAATATGTTTTTCATCACAAACCTCGCTAGTTAATAGGTGCTCCATACCATCAAGCGACCTTCCCCAATGCACAGCAATAGTTCATCGAATTGGCAAAACAATTACCAATATTATCAAATAACGTCTCATGTTTGTACTTGTAGGAAATCAAATCGATCCAAGCGTACAAAATATACCCAAATATATCATTATATATGTCATTTGAAAGCAATGGCCAATATAAACCACAATTTGTAAAAAAGGGAACAGAGTAAATAATTAATCGTAATATCTACTGCATATACACACTAGTGTTTAATCGTTAGAATTGGCATCGATTGTTTGCTCTTGTGCTGGGGATTGTTGTTGCTGTATACGATTTTGATTTCTTTCAGGTGAGATAATTTGTTCTATTTCAACTGTTGCTACCGATGGTGATGTAGATGTTGATGAAATTGATGTTAGTGGTCCATTAGCATAACCATTGCACATGCTTTCATTTTGTTCTTCTAGATTCAATGCTGCATCGTTCACTGGTTGATCATTAGCTATATCATCTGAATCCATTCTTAAATCATTATCATTAGGTTCGTCACAGTAATATTCATCATCACTTATTGAACTATGACGACTATGTTTTCCACTATATTCACTTGACGAGCACGATGAACTAGTACTACTAGAACTATCACTTTCACTGTCTTCACTTGTACTCGAGCACATCTGCTCATCGCCATGTTGCTGCTTTTTGCATTACCAACACCCTTAGCTCGTCGCTCCAGACTTGGTCTGAGATTTTGGTTTGTGAAGAGCTTCAGAATTTTCAGTATCGTTCGAATCTGGTGAGCTTATGTCATGCTGAACGTACGATGAAAGTGGTAGCATGCAAGGAAATTAAGCAAAAACCCACAGCTTCAATGTATAACCAACACTGCACCGGCCACTGTACATATGGGTAGATTTTATTTAACAGTTAGTTAACATTATCTATGTCACTCATTGTATTTTATCGTCTTTGTGCCATCTTCGTTTTTCGTACAGAATTCGGTCATGAACGCGCGGATGGACTCATGGTCTTATGCGTAATCACATCCAGAATTCACTCACGAAGTTGAGTTTGAAATTCTTTGGAATGCGGTTTTCACAAATGCAAATGTGCACCAAGTTGCGGAATTCTAGGGGATGAGGCGAGGTCGCGGTAATAAAAACAGAGGGATTCAGCACTTCACGATTATTTCAGTAATTACCATGTTGCAGGTATTTCTATGAAATATCTGGTATAAACTCGAACAGGCTGTTACAGCACAACGCAAACATATAAGTTGATTTTCACTTGCAACTGATATCACGCTTGCCGGCGCGGTCCTCTTCACGTGTTTCTCTGTCACGAGCGTAAGTCCACTCTCGATCCGTTCCAAACTTGTCTTCTTTCTTCTTCTCCTACTTGGTGTGGGTTTTTCTCACGTTCCTGTTTGGGTGTTGCAGTAGATGTGAGCGTTAGTGTAATTTAAATTATCAAAATCAATACCTGAACTATAGCCAGCACTGCGCTAATTCCCACACGTGTGTCTCTCCTACACTCCAAATGTCAACTGCCCTGTCCAAGGTATTTCCTCGTACCAGATCAATCTCAAACCGGTTCGATTGCAAATTTTTCTAGATCAATCGGGAATTGTTCCGATTCCATCTGCAATCGTACCGGTTCGATCGTTTCGATTGATCTGGGACATTTTGGCGTTTTCTTTAACCCTTTAACTGCTCGATTATTACACTATATAATCTCATGGGACCACTTAAACGAAATTTGTCTACCATCTCGGGATAAGTTCTTCAATAAAATGACAAATACTGAGTGCAACGAATCAGATTACGAACATGCACGCAATGTTTGGAACGAGTTCGATTGTACTGTAATTTGAGACTTTTTGGAATTATACTTGAAAACAGATATTCTTCTTTTGACAGACGTTTTTGAAAACTTCCGAAAAGTTTGCAAAAATATATATGGGCTTGATCCTTGTCAGTTCTATACAACAACTAGATTATCGTGGGATGCTATGCTTAAAACTAGATCCATTAAGCTTGAGCTCCTTACAGATATCAGCATGCATCATTTCGTGCAAAGTGGAGTTTCGGGGTGGTATCACACAATGTTCACATCACCACTCAATTGCCAATACTAAATATATGAAGAATCATAAAGAGGAAGATCCTTCCAAATGTCTTATTTATTTAGATGCAAACAATTTATATGGCTGGGACATGTTACAACCATTTCCATATACTGAATTTAAGTGGGTTGAAGAAATAGGTGATATTAATATTCAGAATATTCCAGCAGATTCTGATATTGGCTATATTTTTGAAGTTGATTTGGAGTGTCCAAACACGTTACATGATCAACACAATGACCTGCATTTCTGTTCACAAAATAAATACCGCATGGCTCAAAAATGACTAAACTCATCGTTGATTTAACAGACAAGCAAAAATATGTTCTTCTTTACAGAAATTTACAGCAATGCATCCGAAATGCCTTAAAATTGATTAGAGTTGATAGAATTTTACATTTTAAGCAATCGTGTTGGTTGAAGTTGTATATAGACTTGACTACACATTATCGCACGATAAGTAAAAGCTCATTCGAGAAAAATTTCTTTAAGCTATTGAACAATGCGGTTTACGGTAAAACAATGGAGAATGTGGACAAAAGAAAATACGTAAAAATTGTTACGGATTGGGAAAGTCGAGGTAGACATTCTGGCGCTCGAAGTCTTGTATCCAAACCCAATTTTAATAGTGCTGCCATATTTACACAGAATATGGCAGCTATCCAACTGGATAGAGTGTTAACTTTCTACAGTAAACCAATATACTTAGGGTTTACTGTACTCGATCTATCAAAGTAGAAGGTGTACTATTTTCACTATCATTATGTGAAGCCCAAGTATAATGATAAATAAATACTCAATTACATGGATACGGATTCTTTTATTTATACCATCGAAACGAAAAACTTCTACAAAGATATGTTGCATGATATTGATGATTATTTTGATACATGGGAAAACGCTAAAGAAAATCCATATGGCATTCCAGAGAAAAATGCAAAAGTTTTAGGGCTTATGAAGGATGAAAATCATGGGAATATAATGACGGGATTTATAGGTTTAAGATCGAAAATTTAGTGTCGAAGACGATGAATTTATCAAAAAAGCAAATGGTGTCAAAAAAACTATTATGGATACTTTGAGTTTAGATAATTACCGAGTTTGCCTATTTAGAAAAAAAATATTTAGTGGAAATATGTATATATTTAAATCCAAGCTGCATAGTCTTTACACGGAATGTATAAATAAAGTAGCTTTAAGTTATTTAGATGATAAGCGATTTATTAGGGAAGATGGGGTAAGTACATACGCTTCGGGGAATTTCAATATAACAATGGATGTAGACTAAAAGGGTTAATGGATCTAGTAGAAACAGTGAATGCAGTTTTGTGAAATTTGAATTATTGATGCTATAATTATTTGAATAAGAGTAAAATTATGTTACCAAATACTAATACGTAGCTAAATAAAATAAATATATATGAAATAATAAAAATGTTTCCTCTGCTTTTTTTGTTTTTATTTAGAGCAGCAGCCAAAAGAGTAAGTGATTTGAATTATTTGGAACAGTATAAATAGACTCCAGGGCGGCAAGAACGCAATCAGTTCATTTCTGAAAACTGATTGAATTACAGAATGGAGTCTTTGAATTTAAAATATTTTTTACAGACATTTTAAATTAGAGTTTGATGATGAAACAATGTTAACAGTTCGATGCACATATGACAGCAATTATTCCAAGCGCTTACTGAAAACCACATGTTATGAATATCATGAGTTTGATACCGAAAGAATTCTGAGTAATGGCGAGTTTGAATATATAAAACAGGCAGATCTAAACTATAAGACCGATAAAGAATTTCTGGATTTAAAGAAAATGAAACAAACTTATACGAGTACTATGAGTATTGCTTGAACCACGAACCGCTGAACAACTATCTGGAAATGACGAATAATAACAACGATGTGGATAACGGCCTTCAACGCTCTATTGAGGTTTATAAACAATTTTTTAAAACTAACAGACCGCTCATTCTTAAGGAGCACTTTAACGAATGCATAAGCACCTATAGGTTTTTGAAACCCTACACTGATACGCCACAGAAAGTGCAAGTATTACGTGAGCTGTCCGTGGGCATATGATGATGCGAAATGTGGGCCAGACGCTTGTGAATGTTATAGTGCTCGTAGGAAAATATTTGAAATAAAAAAGTTTGTTCATTTTTAACATAAGATTAATAAATAAATAATTTTTTATTCTTCAATTAAAACTATAGTGTTTCATTGTGAATCTTAACATGAATGAGAAATAATCTTTTTATTGTCATCACGACGTCATCATATCCTTGAGATTTATCCAGGAGTTGTGTTTCGCTGAAAATCTCAGCCACAACACAAATGCTTGATTACCATTCCTTTTTAATATTTTATACACAAGATAAAGTGATGGGTTCAAGCTCATAAAAACCACCTTCGATTTTGTTTCCTTCATAATCTTCTAATAGGTATGTAACGATAGTGGTTATACGAATTTGACGAATCCTGAAGACTTCTGTGGTCCAATGTGGTGTATAGCTCTTTTCAAATATATGCTTGTATTTACTGATTCGCACATGATCACCCACATTATATTTATATGGACCCATCACCTTAATGTTATAAATGGTAGATAGAAGTAATTTTTTAATTAGAGCTATTCACAGCAGACGGAGTCATTTTTATTGTTCGGTGTTTTTTGTTATTATACGCGTTCACTATTTCATCAACTTGATTGATTCACTTATAATTTCCATTCATACTAAACTCTTTCCACATCATATTCTTAAGGGTACAATTGAATCGTTCAACAATTGATGCCTCCAGAGGACTATAGGTAGAATAATGGTTAATCCGATATTTCTCCATAACATTTTGAAAATAATTGTTGTAGAATTCTTTTCCGTAGTCTGTTTGCAAGTTTTTAGGAACGCGTCCTTGTTGAACAATGTGTTCAATCGCCATAGCAACTTCTTTGCCAGTCTTTGTTTTGATAGAATTTATCCACGGAAACTTGGAAAATGTGTTGATGATTGTAAGCAGAAAATGGAATCCTGTATTTTGGTTAGCATATGCTCCCATCTCGACTAAATCAGCCTACCAAAAATCATCTAAACCTTTTGTTATAACTCGCTGTCGCTTTAAATTTTTTTCGAGCAAGTGTATGTAACTCTTTTACTAATTCTCGCTTGTTCATTTTAGAATGAACCGAATTTCGTAATACTTATGTTTGATATTTGTATATTATAATGTATCACTTTAAAGTGTCATCGTCCTCATCAGCGTCATTTTCATCGTTTTGAATTTTATTTTGTTTGTCTTTGTATTTTTTAAGTTTCTCAATGTTAATATTAACATAGTTCGTTGTAGAAACATCATCATCCTCAATAGCTGTTCCAAGATTTTTGAACTGTTTGAAATTAAGGACATAATCACTGCTTTCCGTTTTATTGAATCCTGCACCATGCAAACCTTGTGGACCACCGTTACCAGGTTTTCCTTCTGAACCTCGAGGTCCTTGAGGTCCCGCTGGACCCTGCTCACCTATGGGAACTTGAGGACCTGGTGATCCTTGAAGTCCTTGAATACCACGTTTTCCTCCACTTTCAGTAGAAAAGTGACCAAATTTATCAACGCCCATTTATAAATTTGATAGTCAGCGTGTTTATTCTATTATTTGTGATTCTTGCAATTCTTCAATGATTGATATAATTTCATTGTTATGATTATTGTGACCTGCTTGCTCTGATGCAATGAGTAACCGCAATCGACTTACCAGTTCATTCAGATCATCCCAATATATATAGTCTTTCTGTTTGTTAGATGTTTGCATTAAACTGTAGTTTTTGTATTTAATAGTCGGTGTTTGTCTTAACCCTCTTCCTTCTTTGCTATTTAACAGTTTAGAAATTATTTTTGTATATTTGAAGCTTCGATTTCCATTGGTTTGAATACTACTGTCATAAGAACGTCTGTGAGCACTAGTGTGCAGAAGAATACTTTTATAGTTCTCCAAATCTTCGTCGGTATATATTGTTTTATCTGGATAGTTCATAAAAAGCAGTTCATATAAACCTCGACTTCCAATGTAAGATTTTTCATTTACAAGTATATGATTACCATCGATTGCGGAATTTGAATTTCCTATTTTCCACTGGTATCCATCATCGTCAACCCTATATACTCCATAAACACTGTCAATTGCAGATGGTTGATTCGCACAAATATCCAAATATTGCTAAGAAACATCGGAGAAATTTTTTTGCTTCATATATTTTTCAAGATGTTCTTCTCCTTCCGGAGTGGCGACATATTTACGAAAAGTTTTGGAGAAGAATTCGATGAAGTGTTGGTGCGGTTAAGTTTTCGCTTAAACTTTGGCGTGAGAGTTTCAAAATTGTCTTCTGCTTCTTCATAGTCACCTTCTTCCTTAAAATCTTCTTCTTCACGTTTAGCAGGAAATGATGAACGTTCTTTTTAGGTCTTTGTAAAAATTATTTTTACAAAGACCTAATAGTTTCGCGACCTGTCTGTCCGTCCGTCTGTCCGTGCGTCACAGCTAATTTCCTCAGAAACTATAGAAGTTAGAATGCTCAAACTTTGTGAAAAGGTCAGAAGTGATGGTCTCTCAAAAGATGAGGTCTTAACAAAAATTTAAAATTTTTTAAGGGGGGTCCCCCCTCATAACGAATTGGCCCTTAAAAATTTTTTTTAATCAAAGGAAGTCGAGTAGAGTATCAAATGAAAGGTCTTGATTAGAACTTTTAGAATCATTTTATAAATAAGGGGGTCAAGAGGAAGGCAAAATGTACCAAAAATTTATTAGTATTGGACGAATAATTCAAATTATCGATTCACGCCATTAGAAAACTTGTTTCTAACACTAGGTTGTTTACAAAGACCTTCTGGTAGGAGCACTCTCCTGCTTATTCAACTTGTTTAATTTCATTCTTTATATGTTGATCTTGTAATATGCTAATTTAGCTCTATTAACAAATTCTTTGAGAGGATTCGTGATTGGCTTAAATGTTTCCTCCAACTAAACGTCTGTTCCAGCTTTATTAGCTTTCAACTGTTGATACAATATTGGTTGTCTTTACAATATTGATGAGTAACTGCTTTTCATGCATTGTCCTTTTCATTGTTGATGGGGACAATAGCAGCAGCAATTTAACAAGTTTCGAAAAATATCTAAAATATTTTGAAATATCCTTTCAATAGGTTCTAACTGATCTTGAAATGATTTTTGCAGTACTTAAATCAATTTCTTTCTTTTTCGAATTGTTTGGAAGTGACTTCACTGTTGCTGCACTCAAACCGTACTGAACTTTTATCAAACCGTATTGGACAGCTGTCGAGCTGCATTAAACTGATCTTTGAACTGCAACTGAACTGCTTTTAACTGTTAAGAAACTATAGCTGAACTATTTTGAATTATTAAGGTGATCCTTTGAACTGCTACTGAGCTGCTTTCAACTGTTAAACTGGTCCTGCAAACGGCTTTTGAGTGCTTTTAACAGATCTTGTCTATTTATAAACTGCTTGCAGGCTATGAGTTTGTTATATATCGAATCCCTTTAGGTATCGTCCCTTGTCTTGAGGATTGTCTTTATCAATTACACAAAACCCATATTTATCCTTCCAACGCTCTGTGCAAACGTTTCTAAACTGTTCGAAAGTTGTGTCAGTGTTTACGTGATTATTGTAAATGTGCCTTAAATTCATATCATCCTGTGTGAATACAATCAAAAAATTTGCGTTATCTCGAATAAGGTGTTTTGGTATTCTTGTATAAGTTTGGCACAGATAAAAACTATCAATATTGTGATGTCGTCCCATACAAAAATATGATCGAACATTATCTTGTTTCTCGCTGGCAATATCATCGAAAATGAAAACATAGTTAGACTTGGCTTTTTCAGGTGGAATCACTTCACTGTTGTTTGAAAATGTATAGACCCCTAATCCGAAAATAAGCTTTACAGCCTGTTTCAAATATTTATATTTGGGCTGATGTAATGATTTCGAATAGATATAAATATTTGCAAAATTAACGCCATTTGGATGCTTTAACAGAGAAACCATAACATTAGTTTTGCCGCAGTTTGAGGGACCCGTAATTATACCACGAATATTATTGGGCAATAAATTGCTATGTTTAGTTACATAGCTTTTATTTGCAATGTCAGTATTTTCCACCAACAACTTTTGTTGTTGTTGTATCAACTGCATTCTTAATTTGACTAAGCAACAAATGTGAAAATAAGTAGGCTTTTACTGAAAGTGTTATAGTCTGCAAAGAGTTTTTAACCGAGGTGGAGCATATGCAACCATATACACAAAGAAAACGATCAGTATAAAATGATTGATCATAAAAAGAAATATACTAGTACATTACAAAAAGCGGTGAGCCAATTAATAAACTACCGATTGAGCTGCATCTACCTGGTTATCAATACTGTGGTCCTGGTACAAAGTTAAGCGAGCGGCTTGCTAGAGGTGATCCCGGAATAAACCTATTGAATCAAGCCTGTAAAGAGCATGATATTGGATATTCAAAATTTAAAGAAACAAACAATCGTCACAAACTAGATAAAATACTAACCGAAAAGGCGTGGCAACGATTCAGATCAGCAGACGCAGGATTGGCAAAACGTGCTAATGCAGTGCTTGTAACCAATATGATGAAAGCTAAAGTAAATTTAGGAATGGGATTGAAAAGCAAACCGAAATCCGGAACAGTTGTTTCCACAGTCCGAAAGATCATCAAAAAAAGAAACCTGATAGTATGAAGGCGAGCATTAGAATAGCCTTAGCTACTGCTAGAAACGTAACAAAGGGACGAAAGAAAACCCTCAAAACTCCCCGAATAATCCCTCTTTTTGCGGGACTATCTGCTGTTGGTGCTCTATCTGGTGGAGCTGCGGGAATAGCTAAAGCTGTTAATGATACTAGTGATGCCAAAAAGACATTAGAAGAAAAAAGCGACACAACCAGAAAATGGAGGAGATAACATAAGGTCGAGGGCTATATTTTAAACCGTACAGAAAAGGATTCGGGTTGTTTTTAAATCCTGGTTCAAAAAATTTTTAGAAACGTTACCCAAGAGAGCATTAAATGGGATTAAAGAGGTTCGCCAGATCCTTGCCACACTTCAGAGGAGTTTTTATGCGAAACAATTTACCCAAGGGGCCTGCAATGCAAATCGAGTGTGGTATTGTAAATTTGGATAATATACAAGGCCCTGGTACGCATTGGGGAGCGTACAATAAAAAATAAAGTTTTGTGGAATACTTCGATAGTTTTGGAAATTTACCTCCTCCGATAGAATTCATAGATTATTTAGGTTCGAATATAAAATACAACTACAATATAGATCAAAACTATGACTCATACAATTGTGGCTATTTATGTTTAAAATTTTTTTATAAACTTTTCTAAATTTTCAGTGCAACTATGTTAATAAATAAATATTTGTCGAAAAACTCTAAACCAATTATTGTTTTATACACTGCCATAGCACTAACATTAACTCTTAGTGGAAATACATCCATTCTTACCACCGAATATTTTCCGCCTATCGATTTACAAGATGGTTATGTGTGCTGTCTTGTTTATTTTCAAACATATAATTCTATACCCAATGTAGATGAAAACATAATTTATTACACATTGGAAAGCACATTATTGAAATACCCGTTGGATCATACGAAATTCATGATATTGCCAACTATTTATGCAAAGAGGTAGCGAAGATCAATAAGAATATAAACTTTTCAATACGAGCTAATAATAACACCCTCAAAAGTGAAATAAAGTCAACTGCTCCTATTCACTTCAATAAAGAAAGATCCATTGGTCAATTACTAGGGTTCACTCAACGACAATTAAAAATCAATGTGAAACATACTTCTGATCTACCTGTAAGTATAAGTAAAGTGAATGTAATACGGATTGATTGTAACATAGTTGGAAATTCTTATATTAATGATATTCCCTCGCACACAATCCTCGAATTCTCACCTGAAGTAGGACCAGGCTATAAAATAGTCGAATTGATCAAAACGGAGATATAATAAACTTCAAGGGAGAAACAATAACTATCATTTGAAGCCGCAAAATGCTGCTATATAACGATGATAAATATCTGCCCAATAATGTAGACACAATCAGTTCAAAAAGGAAAATCGAACGAGTTAGACCACAATTAACAATACAAAATAAGCAGTTCTTGAGATCATTGGGATTCAAATTAAAATAAAATAAATGAGTGAGTTCCAATAGTATATCAAAAATTGAATACCATAGCTACTCTCCGTTCTTATTATCATACAACAGCAGTGATGAAATTCGAATACCCCTACAACAAAAGGATTTGTGTATTTTACCAAGTCGGAGTTTCATCTACATTGAAGGTGCCTTAACTAAAACAGATGGAACAATATCAACAACAGCTAAACTGACGCATGATAGCATTGCTTTCCTATTTGATGAGATAAGGTTTGAATTGAATAGAGTAGAAATCGATCGAAATAAAAATTTTGGAATAACATCAACATTGAAAAATTATATGTCGCTTAATGAAAATGAAAGTAAAATGCTTTATAATGCTGGCTGGCCGCCAAGCGAAACTATTGCACCATCAAGTGGCTACTTTAACTTTTCTGTTCCACTAAGAAAATTTTTGGGATTTGCCGAAGACTACAAGAAGATTATTGTAAATGCCAAGCATGAGCTAATTCTAGTTCGCACTTGAAGTGATGAAAACGCATTTTTTTCGCCTAGTGATGATGTGCACATCAAAATTTTACAACTGCGATGGAAGGTACCACATGTTATCCCAGATGGCGCAGAAAAATTGGAAATATTGAAATACATTGAATCAGGACATCCTATTCAAGTAGGTTTTCGGAATTGGAAGCTTTACGAATATCCGGGTTTACCAACAACAACAAACCATGTGTGGAATGTGAAAACCACAGGTCAACTCGAAAAACCTCGATATGTTATTTTAGCTTTACCAACAAATCGAAAAAATCTCAAAGACAAAGATGTCATTAAATTAGACCACTGTGATCTAACCAATATCAAAGTACATTTAAACAATGAATCGTATCCTTATGATGATATGAATATTAAATTGACGGGCGATCAGTTTGCTCTTCTTTATGATATATACTGCAATTTTCAACAATCTTACTACAGTGTGCAACCACAGCCACTTCTCTCACGAAGCGAATATAAGAAATCAGCACCAATTATCATCATCGATTGCTCACGTCAAAATGAATCCATAAAATCTGGCTCTGTTGACATAAGGTTAGATATCAAAACATCCGTAGATGTACCTGCCATAAAAATAGCTTACTGCTTGCTCCTTCATTATCGTATAATAGAGTACAATCCTCTCACTTCTTCAGTTCAAAAACTTGTATAAAAACCGTGACAAACATAAATATTAATTCAATATCACGTTTATATCCTGGGCAAACAAACAGACCCTACAATTTCATCATCATCATCATGGCGAGGACCTAACAATACGTTTGTCATCAAAGAGTTAGCTGTCGTGAATGTGAACGAAAGTTTTCATCGGCACTTTATACTCAAACCTCCCTACAGTTTTTCATTACTTTCAAGAGAGCTGTAATGTCAAGCGCATTGGTTATATGAAAATCATCACGGATTGAAATGGGAAGGTGGACTAATGACGTTTTGGGAAGTGAAAGAATATTTACTTCTAAGCATGAAAAATGTGATAATATACATTAAAGGACTCGAGAAAAAGAAATGGCTTGAGGATTTGCTGGGAAATATTGCTATGATATTCCATCTGGAGGATTACTTCTGTCCAAATCTAAAACTACTGAAGAAACACTATCCTGAGACGCCACCACGTACTTTCCATAGTGGATGTTGTGCGCAGCAAAACGCATTCCTCCTGAAAAAATTTATTGTACAAGAAAATTCAATGAAATAAAACATTTTTTTCATGTGAATAAATTTTTTCTTTTATTTAAATTATGTGTTGAAGTTTACTTTTTTAGAGAAAGATACTTCGAATTATAACTAAAAATATTTTGTATTCGAAAATTTTTTTTTTATTAAATCCTGATCTGAAAACATTGAAAAAAACACTATCCTAACCACAAAGATTAAGTTAACGTTGAACAAGCAAAGAAAAAGAAGAAGCAAAGAAGAAGAAGAAGCAAAGAAGAAGAAGAAGCAAAGAAAAAGAAGAAGAAGAAGCAAATTAATTCGTTCTAAAATATCTAACCACGGAGAGAAAAAAAAGACAAACAGTAAAAAAATAATTTAAAAAGACATTTTCAGTAAAAGTTTGCTTTTATTGTTATAATTAAACCGTTGCAACTCAATGCTATCTTCCTTGCATTGAAGTCATCCAAAACACGATCGCTGCACTTGTTGTAGCATGATGGGAGAAATATTCGCATGCTATTCTCGACATCAACTACGATGGCTGTCCCATAACTAGAAAAACAAAATATTAAAAATCAAAGTTTCACTTTTTAAATTTTGCCTTACCGTATGTCCATCCTTTCGCCAGATGTAATCCAGTAGCGCTTTCCCGTCTCCAGCTACGAAGTCTTGCCAAATATTAATGGCTTGCAACTCAACAGCTCTGTAACTGACTCCATCTTCGTTCGTCGAAATCGTTTTCACTTTTGACAAAAATCTTTCCATAAACTCAAGTATTTATATTAATTTATTTATCACTTGCAGATTAATATTTTCGTTGCCAGGATTATGAATACGAAATAGTTTCTGCGGTTCTATTTCCTTATACTCATTCCATTTGGTTGGGAATATTTCTTATTATCAGAATGAAGGAAAATTCAAAACCAAGTCTTTTCATAAATTAGGAAAATTTAAACCACAATACCATGTTTATCAATTTCCTAAATTTACATTGTAATCACGTGTGGTTAAATACTTCCGTTCTCATGAACTGCAATCCTAACATGAATAAAGCTTCTGATAAAGAAGCATTTCTTCTATGCCAAACGCGGATTTAAAATAAAACTCAATTAGTTGATGAAGTCATTCCGGGAAAAATATGTCAGAGAACCAGCAGCAAGAACATAATAGGTGCCGACGCTGCGGCATTACGCTTTGGCTGCAAAGATGGGGTTGAGAACCTTCAATCGTGAAGATTTCTTCTTCTTAAAGGACTGAATGCAGCTGCAAAATCTAAAGTTTACGTACAAAAACCCCAAACCGGTCATTGGATGCAGCGATTACAAAAAAAAAAACGGTTACACTTTGGAGAAAATCATTATCAATAGCCGATGGTTTTCTACGAAACCTTTTATAGTATACTATGCCTATCCTGCAAGCAAAACTATTCAAACTTAAAAAATTCGCGAAATTGAAGAACAATAATAAAGAATGAAAGTTATTTAAAAATAATAACTCCTTTTATTTCTGTATTTTTTTTCCACTAGGAATACAAACGAACAGAAATGAATATTTTTCAGCGTTAAATATGCACATCTAACAATTGATCACTATTTCTCTTCTCTTTCACTTTCATTTTCTCTCTCAGCTAAATCAACTTCAGGATTCCCCTCTTCAAAGGCCTCCAGATAACCAGTCCTTATCCGAAAAGTTTTCTTAGATCTTCCATTCTCCTCCTCTTTTGCAATAGTTTTACTCGACAAAGATTTTTTATTTTGTTTCCTTCGAACTAATCGATCAATAATAATCATGATGACTTCCATTTCTGCGAAAGACCTCTTTAAATCCCTTCTCATCACGCCTTTCAAACTCATTTATGGCACATTTTCTCTTCCGAATCCAATCAACGTCTATGTCGCTAAACGGACATCCTATCGGTTTTTCATTTTACTTCCAACGAAACCACGCAACACTTTTCCAACCAGCGTAATTTCACCACCTGAAGCAACAAAGTTGCATTAAAAAAATACAATATTGCTTCCACCATCTAACTCACCTATCAATTCAATCTTAACATACTGCCAAATTTTGAAATGCAAATGTCATATCGAAATTTTGAGATTTACAATCCTCTCCCTTCCTTTAGCTTAGTACAAGCGACCTTGTTCCATCCTCAGGTGTCATATAAATCTCCATATAAGTCGAATCAATCCTCAGGTTGATTATCTTAAAACTACGCCATACTTGCTCACATATACAATATTTGCACATATGCGGCGATTGCTCAATCCAAAACATCTTTTTATCTATGTCACTTCTTATCTATCTCACAACTAAAACGAATCACTCGTTCACCGCAACAACATGAGGCACCATCCAGCATGGGAAACCCCAGACGTGACGTCACACTCGCAAGCCGCCCTTTTCACCATCCAATGCATACAACACAACCATGAACACACTCCATTCCGTATCACTCCCACCACATACTATACAAACCCAAACAATCTCTTCTTCACTCCATACTCCCCTTATCTACAAATTCTAACCGCAAGAATTTTATATGAAATGGATTCTACTATATCAAACACAAACAATCCAAAGTTAAGCGTCCTTGCATGGGAAATCCTCAGATGTCGATACACACTCGGAATCACCGCTTATCATCTAGCGACCTTGCATAGGAAATCCTCAGATGTGACGTCACACTCGGAATCACCGCTTATCATAATCTTTCTTTGTTTTCAAGAATTCCCAAACAAACTGATATCACTCCACCACACACGCTCCCAAGCGCCACCATACCATTCCTTATCTCTAACGCTAACCGCAAGAAATTTTCATGAAAGTGGTTCTGAACTCTCCTTAGACGTATCAACACTAGCGGTCAACACAAACGCGCCATCAACCCCAAGAAATTCATATGAAACTTATTCAGAGCCCCCACCGGAAATGCTAACTACAAGAATTTTGTATGGAAGTGGTTCTGAACTCTCCTATTCTATCTACTGCCTTGGCATATTTTAATGAATGTAAACAAGTAGAATTCCATGAAGAGTTGTCCTGTCAGATGGCTTTTGTAAAGAGTTTAGAACACTAAACCAAATATTATCCAGAATAATCGACACAATTTTCCACTCATTCGAATAACGAATTCATAAAGTCCTAAGGAAATTAAAAATATGCTGTATTTAAGCCATCCTTACCATTTGACAAATAAAACGAATTTAAATAACAATTATCAAACCTAATGCCACTGTCCGTGGCAGATAGAGGGTGCCCTAACGGGGTAGCCGGCACGTATTAAAATACCCACTCTCGAGCTAAAAACAAACTAAATCGGCATGTTTAGTTGTCATGGATCTAGGACAACAGCCTCGGATTGAATTGAAAGAACGGCAACGACTATCGCAACGTAGAGTGTGATTCATAACAAGTGTACATATTTTTGTCGAAAAAAAAACATCGTTTTTGTGAAGATTGAGCTGTAATGTTTATTTATTACAAAAACTTGGTCCCTTTCAATTTAATATGAAACATTACTTTGGGCATATGTGCACCTCGTTCTGCTTTACAGACTATCAAACGATGATAGTAATTTTCGCACATTTCCGGCGTTATTAGGCGTATGTTGGCTCGAATATCCCCAAAGGAAGAAGTCACAAGGAGTCAAATCACACGATCTCGCCGGCAAATTAATGGGTCCATTTCGTGAAATTATTCGATTTCACGTAGAGCGCGAAATGTTTGCACTGGTGATTCATTATTTTTGTAAAAAGTTTTAACAATAATAAAACGTTCGGCTGATGCGTATGACGCCATGGTTAGAATTGTAAAAGACCAAACTGTCAAGTTTTGATGCCGCATCTCCAAGAGCTGTGAACAAGGAGCATCAATTACTCTATAATAGGAATGGGAAAACCCACACCGGTTTAATCGGAAACCGGTTATTTTGGTTCGAAAATCGGGTTTTTCCTCCCGGTTTAATCCGGTTTTCTCTTTCAAATTCAAGATCCGAATAAAACCCCGAAACAAAGGAATTGAAAAATATTGAAGAAAAACAAACTTCCCAGTGCAGATAGTAGCGGACAATGAGCATTTTCTATCAAAATCGGTGAATATGAAATGGGTATCCACAATTTCCACTTTGATTCGGTAAGATTTTTCTCCGAATCGACCGTAAACCCTCTTTTCTATACCAATCCATCGTGAAACATAACATCAGGAAATCGGTCCGCAGTTTGAAAAATTTGATTTATTACATCTAAATACCTGGGCGTTTGAAAATGTGAGAAATTTAAATCTATATTTGAAGTGACGCTGCCAGAAAGTAATTCATCGCAAAATACACGTGATAAAGCATCGAGTACCACATTCTGACTACCTTTCCTATATTCAATATCGAAATCATTGGACTACGAGTATAACTTGAGTGACCATTGCGCTAGTCTGTCAGTTAATTCGTTTTGATTCATCACCCATTTTAAGCTCGCATGATTGGTAAAAATTTTGAAGGGAAGACCCCCAACATATGTTCGGAATCTACAAACGCAAATCACAGCCGCTAAACATCCCAATTCAGTTATGCTATAGTTGCATTGAGCGGGATTCAACTTCTGTGAGACATGCTAAGGGTCTCTCTTCACCATCATCTCCGGTTTCTGATAACAAGTCACCTACTTCCATCATACTTGCATCACACTGGATTATGAAAGGCTTGGTGAAATCAGGATGATGTAATCAGCAGCGTTAGCCATGACCTCTTTTAATTTGCTAAAAGCGATTTCAGCCTCATCAGTCCACTGAAATCCTTTAGGATTTTTCTTGGGGCAGTCAGAAATTGGGGCTGCTAGAGGCGCACAATTCGGGACAAACCATCTATACCATCCTGTCATGCCAAGAAATCTTCGGGTTTGTTCGACTGAAGTTGGGATAGGAAATTCTTTAACGGCCATGAGCTTAGCAGGATCCGTTTTCAGCTTACCATTCTCGAACAGCATTGCGAAGACCTGCAACTTTAGAGAGTAAAAGTAAATGCGGCTCTAAATCTGCTGTGGTAAATAATATGTTGTCTAGGTAAATAGAAACTCTGTATCGATCCAATGATGAAAGAGGCCTTATAACTTTATCAATTAGTCGGCATATGTGTTGAGGAGCGTTGAACAAGCCTAATGGCATTACTTTAAAATGGTACAAAGGGCGGCCAGGAACCGTAAATACCGTTTTCTTCCAAAGGAATCTGCCAAAAGGCGTCTTTTAAATCAATCGCAGAAATGTACTTAGTATCTTGCAGACAACTAAGTAATCCATTAATGTGAGGAAGAGGACAAGCATCTTTGACGGTTAAGTGTCCATAACCCGTTCTAACATTCAGTAGGAACTGGCCAGATCCTGTGCGCAGATATTGATAAAGTCAGCAGACTTCATCGTGCGTTGCCGGTTTTGCAAGGTTCGTGCGCGAGGACTGGGAAAAGTAGGGAAATCCTCTAGAGCTACAATACCACCACAGGAGCCAACCCCGGGACCCAGCACAAAGAAGCCTCATGGAACGGCTAAGTTCTCTGGACGGGAATAGAAGACAATTGAGGCCACATTGACTGAGGAACCGAAATCAGGGAAGGCAAATCAGGCCACTTTATCTCAGATGCTAAACCTGAAGGAGACAAATCAGGCCGTACTGCTTGGAGAGCTAGACCCGGTAAGGCAAATAAGGCTACACTGAGGGAGGAGCTGGAACCGGAAAATGAAACCATGCAGCTTGTGGAGCGGTCCTGGCTAGAACATTCACAAAAGAACAATTAAGGCTAGTACAGACTCAAGAACCCTGGACCTACGGAGGTCAAATCCGAGATTTTAACACTCAGGACTCCACACTGATGAGGGGGATAAGATCATTCCAAGACAGTCATCATGATCAGGTAAAACACATAGTACATGTGTGTTTCATATTTTATGCTGCGAGATCTAGTTCCTATAACAAACCCTATTTCGATAGAGGACAATACTTGCGACATAAACCAAACTCCTCCAGTGGAGGTACAAAGGCTGGCGGACCATTGTGAGTGGAGGGATCTACCTATTCTAGTTGGATGTGACGCCGATGCACACTATCAATTGTAGGGTAGCACTGATACCAACAATAGAGGTAGGGATATGTTTGAATTCATATTGAAATCGAATATGATCAGCCTCAATGCGGGGAAAACACCCACTTTCCTCACAAAAGCAAGAGAAGAAGTACTGGATGTTACTTTAAGTAGTATAAGCATTGCCTCCATCGTGAGGAGATGGAGGATGTTGGCAGAGCCTTCAATGTCTAACCACAGAACTCCGAGGTACGATTTGGAAGGGCTGACAAAAGAGTAAACCTGCAGATGGGCTTTGCAATGCATTACACTCACGGCAACGACCCCGCAAACGAAAAAAGGACTATGGCATTGAGTCCTGTAATGTTAGATCACTCAATTACCCTGGCGCTGTTAAGGAACTTTTACAACAGGGCAAACAATATCAATTAAAAATACTGGCAATTGAGGAAAAGAATTGGACTGGAAGCAACATTCAAGACATGATACCGCACACAATATTCAAAAGTAGGAAGCCCACTGGAAAACGAGAACTCGGAGTGTGTAATGATTTTATGTCTACGTGCGAACGCGGAACCGACCTCTCATCGGTCCTAGACGTTAAGTCTGAGTAGTGCCAACGGTTGGTACCAACCGGTCAACCAACCCGTGCACCGCAACCCATTCACGCCAGCTAGATCGGAGAGGATTTCGGTCGCGGGTCTCCGAATGAGTTACGCTCATTTACAATATTCAGCCACCAATACATGCCCGTTTTCAAACGCGTCACAAAACAAAACCATACGGAGAGGAAACCTACTTTACGTTACTCCGTATTTCTTCATTTACTCAGTCAAGGACAAAAATCTAATTTTCCCGAATTTCCGACGCGGTACCGAAAAATACGCTACGCTAACTCAACCCGACGAACGCTACGATAATAAAACGGCAAAACAACAAAGGCGCCGCGTACCGCGCGCGACGCGAAACCGACCTCAGCGGATTTTCTCAAACCCTACCCTCGCGACGGCATACCTACCCTGCACCTCATTTCCCGCTGAAAAGAAGAGAACCACTGGAAAGGAAAGTCGTGTTTTTAATTAGCAATTCATTTTGTTATTTTATTTCGTGATTTTTAGAGGTAATATTATTCTTCCCCAAAATATATATCTATACGCTAAATAGATTATATCCCTCTGAATTAAGGGCGAAATACTTATTTTTTTTTTATTTAATACATGTTTCTACTTAGGAGTATTTATCAACAGCCGATTTAAACTTAGATTCTTACGAGAAATTTATTAAAGATGAAATGCAATAACGGATTCATAAGAGCGATACTGATATATCCGTGCACTTATACTAAATTTAATTGAAAACTTTTGGCTAATGATTTTTTTATGACGTTTAAAGCTCTTTCTGATCAATTCCTTCTCTCCCACACTAGCAACTATAATTTCATTACAAAAAAGTAGAATATTTGGAACTGCATTGGTTTTGTGTAACAGTATGGAGGTAAAACTCATCTGTAAAGCGCAAACATAATTTATATTCCTCCCCGTTTAAACCATTTAATGCACCAACCAAGATTGCGGGGGTTCAAAATGTACCGGGGTTTCTTTTTAAATTACATTTTTCATATACCAAGAAATTCAATTTTTCGCGCTTCGTAATATTGGCCAAGAGTTATATCATAGTATTTTTACATTTTCAAATGCCGTAAATGTCCTTTCAGAATTTTTCTGTAAATGTAAAATTAGTTCTTGGTACCCAAGGCAAGATGCACTAAATTTGCTTGAGGAGTAAATGAGTTAATCCTTTCTCAAAAAAGATTAATTACGCTTAACCTTACTCTACTGATTAACATACAATTCATACATTTTAATTACTGAGTAGTTTTCGCAAGATCTTGAGAAGTTACCCTGCAAAAATAAGTTCAAAATATTTATCTAATAAATGGGAAAAATTTCAATCTCATGAGCATTATGCTAAAGAAACCAACAATTTCAAGATGGTCGGTTACATCATTCTAATTATTTCATGATTGAATTGTACAGTCCTTCCCCTAATATTAATTTGTATAGGGTTAAGATTTACGAATAAGTCTAATTGTTTTTCCTTAACTTATATTGAAATGTATTAATCGAAAAAAGCTGAAAAAATTATTCATCTGCTATATCAAAAGCGAAAATTGTTTGGATTATTCTATTATAACCCTCCTTCTATCTACTATTTACGAAATATTAAGCATAGGAGTCTTGCAGGAGACTTTCTGTTGCGTCTCTGGTTAGACTGGCATGTAACATCGTCATTTACCGTTGTTTAATTTATATGTCCCTCAGATTGGATCGGATTTAACTTGTATGGAACATACTCACTGTAATATGGCTTTGTAGATCCAGGGTTTACAAGCAAGCACAATGTTTCCAGCTTTTTGAGGTGCGTGAGTGGGTCCAAATCGCCCAACTCTTGAATATTGTTCCCAGTAAGAACTACTGACTCCAAATTGGGGATAGATACATGTAAGTAATGTCCATTCGTATTATCCGGTTGTTGTTTAATGGCAGGCACTTTAATCCAGGCAAATACGGACATCCATCACGTTCGCGTAGATCATAATCAGAGAAGTCTATAGTATCGAATTGGTCCAGTGTAGCTCCCAAATTTTCTATTTGCGGTGTTTTGTATCCTCGTAGATCTAGTTCACGTTCTCTGCATGGATTTATATACTGCATAGATTGATTGAGGATATCCGCGGTTAGTTTAACTATTACAAAAAACGTTATTTTAATTCGAAGCGGAAAAACAACTTTGCATTCACCGACATACCAATTCCAATTTCTGATAAATTTACCACTACTTTTGAATAGTCGATGGATATCTGTGATGACCATTTTGTAGGAAAGTTCTTCTTTCTGATATTTTTAAACCTTTTGATGCTTGTTGGCACCGCTTTGGCTGCATATACCGTATTAGAAGCGGCGCTCGGTGTTCTGTCTGGATTAGCCTGCCCACGAATATTCTCACCCACATTCAAGTTGTACACTGGGTTCGGGCAATAAATGGGAAGTGTATTATAGTGTATGACGTCGGTATACTCATTCGAATTGCCAATACTCAACATCATTTGGTTGAGTTGAATTTGACCGAACTGTCGGCACACTCCAGGACTTCTTCACGGGTGGCGGCCACTACCTCCACACTTCACTCCCATATGGCTGTCAAATCCTGTTGACATCCCACGACAAAATTGACGTGGGATGTGCGCTCGTCGCAACCAACGTGCAATGACAAGCCACCTAGCAGCAAAGTGTGTTAGTAGTGGTCGCCAGCGGCGTCGCATGATTCATTACAGGGCAGTGTCCACGATGCCTACCAGGCATGGGGAGACTGAAGGAAACGCTGCTTGGCTCTATGTTTTTTTTCCTTTTTTTTCTCTCAGCGTCTTGAGTCTTTGGCATGGTAAACTCCCACCTCCCTTCCGGACATGTCCGCAATGAGGTACCGCGTGGGACTTAAAACTTGTAAGACTCGACACTTCACGAACTTCTTGTCTAGTTTGGCAGTGTAGTGCCGACCTGCATCACTTTGTCTAAAATTCCGTCGGTAGATTTCGTCGCCTTCCTTGAAGCCAGAAGGATGGGATCGCAGATTGTACCGCACCTCCCCCGCCCGTCTACTGTCTTCAATTCTCTCCCGGATTTGGAGTTTCTCGTGCGGTTCCAGTACCACTATTGGGTCTTCCAAACCTTTCAACTGCCGCAATAGCCGGTACGAGTTTCTGTGGCAAATCATATGCTGACCGAACACGGCAAAGTATGGGGAGATGCCTGTGGTGGAGTGATAGGATGAACGCAGGGCACAGGTGATGGCGGAAATCCTGTGGTCCCAATCCTTCTGATCCGGTTGGACGTAGGCCCGAATGGTGGCTATGAGGGTGCGGTTCAACCGCTCGGACGCGTTGGATTGCGGAGAATAAACGGCAGTCCGCTGATGCGAAATGCCATACCTTTCCATTAATTCCCGAAATCTAGACGAGGTGAACTGAACTCCGTTGTCGGAGACCAGCTTCTCCGGTACTCCAAATATATGGAAAACGCGATTTTCCAGAAAACTGACTATGGGGCCGGTGTGCAGGTTTCGAAGAGGTTCCACAATCGAAAATTTGGACAAGTGGTCCAGGACCACGACAGCTCCCGTGTATCCCGAAGTCGAGCGAGGGTACGGACCGATGAGATCTATATACAGGCACTGGAACACCCGCTCCGGTAGTTCGAATTTTCCCATCGGGGGCCGAAGAACAGAATTGGGCGCTTTAGTGCATTTGCACAGCTCACAAGCGGCTACGTACTTTTTCACTTGCTGCGCCATCTTAGGCCAAAAGAAGTAAGTCTTCAGTCACCGAAGCGTACGACCATAACCGCCGTGTGCACTCAATGGGTGGTCATGAGCTCGCTTAATCGATTCGCATGTCAGTTCTTCGGGCACCCATAACTTCCACTGTTCCTCTTCTTGAATGGGGTCTCCGGAGGCGTGTCTCGTCCGCTTGTATATAAATCCCTCCGTCACCCGTAGCTCTGGCAGCTATGGCAACTGGTCTTGAATCGTATTCATCAGCTGGATATAACATGCTGACTTGAAGGCGGGATGGTCCAAGTCGATCCATAGGGAGCTGTCGTCCTCCTGGGCCAACTCGGCTCCTTCCGGGGCGAACATCCTTGATAGTGTGTCCGGTACCACGTGCTGACTTCCCTTGCGGTGTCTTATCGTGAAGTCAAACACCTGTAATTTCAAGGCCCATCTGGCCAAGCGGCCGTGGAGATCAGTTTGGCTCATCAGCCATTTCAGTGACGCATGATCAGTGACGATTTCAAAAGGATGTCCTTCTACATATGCTCGAAAACGTTTCACTGCCAGCACAGCCGCCAGGCATTCCTGCTCCGAGACCGTGTAGTTCCACTGGGCCTGGTTCAGCTTGTAGGACATAAAGGCTATAGGTCTCTCCTCGCCGTCTGGTGCAACCTGGACTAAGACTGCTCCCACCCCATGTTGACTCAAGTCACAATGGATTGAGAACGGTTTATCAAAGTCCGGGCTGTGCAGTACGGGGGCTGTAGTCAGACTCTTCTTTAGCTCTTCAAAGGTTCGCAAGCTGGGCTCTTCCCAGACGAACTTACGTCCCTTACGCAGCATGTCGGTCAAAGGAGTGGTAATGATGGCATAGTCAGGTACAAAACGCTGGTACCATCCGCATAAGCCTAGGAATCGGCGTAATTGCTTAGTGGTCTTGGGTAATGGAAAAACGTCAATCGCTTGAGTCTTGTCCGGGTCGGTTTTGATATTGCCATGCCCAATGATGTGACCCAAATACTTCACCTCCGTCATCACGAACTGACTCTTCTGTATGTTGATGGTTAACCCTGCCCTTCGTATGAGCCACCTCCTGCAGCAGGTTGATGTGTTCGTTAAAGGTCTCGGTTATAAGCAGCAGATCGTCCAAGTACACGAAAACTTGGTGCCGCAAATGAGGTGGTATCACCTTATCCATAAGGCGCGTCATTGTTTGAGGGGCATTGCACAATCCGAATGGTATGGTCACGAATTGATACAGGGGCCGACCTGGGACTGTGAAGGCTGTTTTCTCCTTTGAGCCAGGGTCTAAAGGAATTTGCCAGAAGGCGTCCTTGAGGTCTAAGCTCGTGATTAAGTGGGCTTTAGGCAACCGACTCAAAATGCCTTCAATCAACGGTAGAGGGTATGTGTCCTTAACAGTGACGGCGTTCAAGCGTCTGGCATCTAAGCATAGCCGGACCTTGTTCGGCTTGACGACTAAGGTGACCGGGGAAGCCCACGCGCTCTGCGATTCTTCGATCACGCGTAATGCTAGCATTTGATCAACTTCGGCATATAACAACTTTTCCTTCGCTGGAGATATGGCAAAATGTCTCTGTTTTATGGGTTTAGCATCCCCCACATCTATAGTGTGTAACACCAGTGCCGCCCGCCCGAGACCTTCCTTCTCATGCGATAGAAAAGCCGATATAGCCGAGTCAAGTCGCAGTTGTTGATTCACATCCAGTGTATGTCGTAATAAGTGAGTGGTTTGCGTTTTGTCAGGAACAGTGGTGACGGACTCCAAGGTCGTGCCAGAAAACAGTGCCGGGGTTAAGTTAAATTTTCGAATGAAATCCACCCCTAGATAAAGATTCTGGGTTAATTGAGGTATGATGTAAAATTCCAGAGGTTTAGTTACTCCCTTAAAGGTGACATCCGTCGTAATTTTTCCCACTACAGAGTGACGAGTTCCGTCCGCCGTGCTTAACCAGGTGGTAAAATGGTGGATTTGCTCCGCATGCATTGCCAGTACCTCCCCTGCAAAATCGGCTGATATGCAATTCACACTGGCTCCCGTATCGACTAAACCTGACAAACGTTTTAGCAGGGGGTGTACTGACGCATACGGTCGAACGTCATCCCTCAATAATTCGTCTAAGTGTATGTCCTTCAGCACCTTCCTCGACTGCCTGACCCTTCTCCAGAAGCTCCGCATCCGACGCGTGGCTCGCTTTCTTCGCGGTGGGACAGTTGTAGCCAACTCCTCATGGAAGATGCGCTGTCGAGTAGCCAAATAATTCCGCAGTCTGACGTGGAAGGGTTTGACATGCCAAGGAACCTTCGCCTTGCTATCATTTCCCTGCGCGTCTGCCTCGACAAAGGATGGCGTCAGTTGTGGAACTTCCGGAGAACTGCGTTTGGCGGTGCAAGTCAGCAGAATGGGAGTCATGTCGGGGCTTGGTCATAGCTAGTGATGGGTACAGCCTTGGTTTGTCCGGGTTTTAGGAGTGCCGACGGGTGGTCGCGGCACTCGCTAGCAAGTTTTTTTGCAATTTGCGCAATCAGGTGCGTACGTGTCTGCTTTCCCGCATCGGTAACAGAAGAGCATCGGTTCCGCTGGACATGCATAGAACCGATGCCCCGTTTGTCGGCAGTTCCAACAGACCGTCGGGCTTGTAATTGCTTCAAGGGATGGTCGATCAATCATTGCTGGGTCCTCAAGCTCCTGTGGTGCTCCGCTCCTCGGTACTGGTACTGGGTCAGCAAGTAGGTGGTCTACTGCCATCAACTCCGCGGTGTGATGATTTCGGGGGTTTGGTCCCATTATGCGAGGTTGTGGACGGAAGGTACCTCGCCGCTCATCCAGTTGTTCTTGCCTACGGGCATGGAGGCGTAATCCTTGTATGGTGTTGATGGGAAAATGCAGAAGGCTGTTCTGAAGCTCCCAAAGCATATTCTCCCTGATAATTTCTATCAGTTCGTCCTCAGGCATGGGTGTTCGCAAGCGAGTGCTCAATCTCACTATACTTGTGTAGAACTGGTCGAACGATTCGTGAGCGCCTTGTTTCCGTTTCTTTATCTGTTCCCTTAGTTCTCTTTCAGTGAAGCCGTCATCAAATCGATTGCGGAAGGCTGCACTGAACGAATCCCAAGTGGGATGTAGCGTCGACTACTTAAAACTCCAGTACCAGTCGGCAGCATCTCGGCTGAACAAAAGATGTGCATGCCAGAGGAAGGCCGAGAAATCATCTCCCAGGGTGCTGGATACTAACGCCTGAATCCTGAAAAGGAACCGGTTCGCTGATATCATAGCGTTGAAACCCGTGAAGTTCAGGCGCCAACTCTCCATGATACGAGGCGTCGGGTCTCGGAAAGGTGTCAATGCGATCCCGGGGGGAATCGCATCTTCGATTGACCTGTTGTAAGGGACTGCCTCGGGGACTGGAGGTACCAACGGAGGTGCGGTGCTGTGTCGTGGTCGATACTCGGGAGCTCTGGGGTCCATTCCCGAGTTCCTTGGAGGTAGGGTCCATTGATCAGATGGTCGAGAGTGGGGCATAGCCGCACTGGGATTGGGCTCCCAGCCAAGCGGAGTTCTCACGCGGCTGGGTGGTTGGCTCATCGGGAGATTCTGGAGCCTTCCCTCCAAGTTGCCAACCCTCTCAGACATATCTCGCAATAACGCCACGAGGGTGTCAATGGAGTGGGTGGAAGGCGCGGGTGTAACCTCGGCCGCGACAACTGCAGCAGGAACTTCACCGCCCACGGCTCCTTGCAAGTCCATCAGTGATTGGGGCGGTTCGGCCTCTGGGATCCCCTTCGCCACTGCTCCACGCGTGGGGACGGGCGTTCCGAGGGGACGTCTACGGTGGTCCGCTCTATGGGTCGCCGGCATAGTGGGCAAAGCTCGGACGTGAGGAGGAGCTGTTGGACACAGGCACGATGGAAAAGGTGTCCGCACTCCAATCGCACGCTGTGTACGCCCTCCACTACGTCTTCAAAGCAGATCCCGCAGTTAGCTGGTTGGACCGTTTTGGATCTGGTCCAACGCTTATCTGGGGTCCACTTCGCTGCCGTGTTGAGTTTATACGACGGTGAAGTAAAGCTATGTATATATTGATAGTTCTTAAAGGTATCACGAAAATTAGTTGTTAATGCTAAGTAGCTGATAGTGGCGAGCTATTTTGTAACTATTTAAAAAAAAGGTGAATTTATTGGTTCAACACTTTCCTTTCCAGTAGTCGACTCCTCCAAAGGGAAATGAGAGTGCGTGGTAGTCTGCCGGAGAAAGGGTGCTTTCGGTCGATTTACAATAATTAACCCCATACCCACATATATTACAAAAACCGTCTCTAAACTACGTTAAATGACTCGACGAGACAAGTGGTAGAGCTACCGTAACAGTTTTGTACGCGGTCAAAATTCCCGACGCGTGGAAGCATTCCGGGCTCCGCAACTCCAGCATACGCCACCGAACGTTGAACCGATACCACTCGTCTATCACGCATACGAAATAAGTAGAATCCTTCCGCGACATAAAGGCAAGGTAGCCTTCTATTTTCTTGAGAGTCCAGGCCAACAGGAGAAACCCCATCTGGCTGACAGTTCCATCAAGAAAATAGAAGGCCCTTACAGGGGTTAGCCTGGGACAACACATCGGAAGGATTCTGTCGCGAATAAAAAAAAATCAAACAAAGGAGAGCAGAAGCTACAATTCACGTGAAGCGACTGCTGGTGTGTATCACACAACTCCACTGCTCCTGTTTGTGAGGCTCGAGTACCAAAGTACCTTACATCCTCCGTAAAGGACCAACTCGTCAGAAGACGCGACTCTCTTATCCCCTTAGGATATTTTGGGCCCCTCGTTGGGCGCCATTTGTAATGATTTCATGTCTACGTGCGAACGCGGAACCGACCTCTCATCGGCTCTAGACGTTAAGTCTGAGTAGTGCCAACGGTTGGTACCAACCGGTCAACCAATCCGTGCACCGTAACCCATTGACGTGGTGGCTGCTTGTCGGCCAGCTAGATCGGAGAGGCTTTCGGTCGCGGGTCTCCGAATGGGTTACGCTCATTTACAATATTCAGCCACCAATATATGCCCGTTTTCAAACGCGTCACAAAACAAAACCACACGGAGAGGAAACCTACTTTACATTACTCTGTATTTCTTCATTTACTCAATCAAGGACAAAAATCTAATTTTTACTTCGCGTTCCCGAATTTCCGACGCGGTACCGAAAAATACGCTACGCTAACTCAACCCGACGAACGCTATGCTAATAAAACGGCAAAACAACAAAGGTACCGCGTGCCGCGCGCGACGCGAAACCGATCTCAGCGGATTTTCTCAAACCCTACCCTAGCGACGGCATACCTACCCTGAACCTCATTTCCCGCTGAAAAGAAGAGAACCACTGGAAAGGAAAGTTGTGTTTTTAATTAGCAATTCATTTTGTTATTTTATTTCGTGATTTTTAGAGGTAGTATTATTCTTCCCCAAAATATCTACCTAGATATACGCTAAATAGATTATATCCCTCTGAATTAAGGGCGAAATACTTATTATTTTTTTTTTTTTTTTTTAATACTTGTTTCTACTTAGGAGTATTTATCAACAGCCGATTTAAACTTAGATTCTTACGAGAAATTTATTAAAGATGAAATGCAATAACGGATTCATAAGAGCGATACTGATATATCCGTGCACTTATACTAAATTTAATTGAAAACTTTTGGCTAATGATTTTTTTATGACGTTTAAAGCTCTTTCTGATCAATTCCTTCCCTCCCACACTAGCAACTATAATTTCATTACAAAAAAGTAGAATATTTGGAACTGCATTGGTTTTGTGTAACAGTATGGAGGTAAAACTCATCTGTAAAGCGCATACATAATTTATATTCCTCCCCGTTTAAACCATTTAATGCACCGACCAAGACTGCGGGGGTTCGAAATGTACCGGGGTTTCTTTTTAAATTACATTTTTCATATACCAAGAAATTCAATTTTTCGCGCTTCGTAATATTTTTTTTTTTGTGGTAGGGAGGTGAAGGCATTTACGCCCGCCGAGTCTGGCAGTGTGGGACTCCCATGGAGGATACCCTTGGACTACCCACTAAACACCTCCCCTGTCAATCTGAGAACCTAGACTGGAACCGTTTGACACATTACTTCGGGCCAGGTCTCGTTTTGTTACGCCGTGGGGCGCCTTCAAGCTGGGGAGTCCCTTTCCTAGCGGGAGGGGAGAGGGGAAGAGGAAATGCCTGAAGAGCGATCCCCCAGCCCCAGCACCCCCGGCTGCTGTGAGTCCCTTTTTTCTTTTAGGACCGCCCGAGCATAATGTGCCACCTGGTTCCATTTGTCAACTGATTCGAGCATCACCGCAACTATATTATCCGGGGTGAGCTCTTTCGTCTCTCTGTAGAGTTCCCTTTGCAGCCTGGCCCATTTGGTTTACGCGAAAATGTGTGACAGGCATTTTCCTCCTCTCCTGGGCAAAACCGACAATCGGGAGACCGTGACTTACCGATCTTGTGCAGGTAAGACTGAAAACACCCGTGTCCGCTCAAAAGCTGGGTCAGATAGAAGTCAGTCTCACCATGCCTTCGATTTAGCCACGGTCTCACATCCGGGATGAGGCGCGCAGTCCACCTTCCCTTCGTGCAATTCCTCCAAGACTGCTGCCAATCGTTGAGCGAGCGTTGTCTCTCCTCGCGGACAACCATCTCCCTCGGCGCAGGTAAACAGCGTGGCGCTCTCTAGCAAGGAGGGCGACAGGTATCATGCCTGCAATCACTCTCACCGCCGAGTCGGAGACTGTTGGATACGAAGATGCAATTCTCAGTGCTCCTCTTCTCTGTACCTGAGCCAATCGTTTTCGGTATACCTCCTTGCTGAGAGCGTCGCCCCATACCTCTGCTCCGTAAAGTAGCACTGACCCTACAGTACTCATCAAGAGGCGTCTTCTTGATGGGCTGGGCCCCCCTACGTTGGCCATAAGTCGACTCAGGGCCGATATTCCCGAAGCAGCCTTCTTAGCCGTTGCCCTCATTTGCTCAGAGAAACTCATCTTCGAGTCGATCAGTAGCCCCAGGTACTTCACCGCTGGCTTCGCTTCGTCCTGTATATCTCCAATACTGATCATCCTTACTCTAGGGATTCTCTTTTTTGTCAAGATGACCACTTCGGTTTTCTCCAGTGCTAAACTGAGCCCGCGAGCAGTCATCCAGTCCCTCACTCGGCGCATTAGCATACCTAGCCTAAGTTGCGCTTGTTCAACGGTGCGTCCGGTGACCAGAGCCGCAACATCATCCGCATAGCCGACCAAGCGCGACTCATGTGGCATCTCAAGTCTCAGTAGCCCGTCGTAAGACACGTTCCACAGGTCCGGACCAAGGATAGATCCCTGGGCAACACCCGATGTAATTTCCATCCTTCGTTGGCCCTGTGTCGTGTCGTAGAGCAGGCTTCGGTCCTTTAGGTAGTTCCTCAAAAGCCGCATTAGATATTCTGGAACTTGAAAAGGATTTTTCAGCGTGTCCAGAATATCCACCCATCTAGCGGAGTTGAAGGCATTCCTGACGTCGAGTGTCACCAACAGGACGATCCGTCGCTTGGTGCGACTATATGCCTCTGCCTTTTGGACCGCGTTCACCACCTCTGCAATCGCATCAATGGTAGAACGTCCTGCTCTAAAGCCGTACTGCCGAGGAGATAGGTCCCCAGCAGCACGAATCGCGTCAGTGAGTCTTCCCTTGATGAGTTTCTCTAGCACATTCCCAGCCGTGTCTAGCATGCATAACGGGCGGTATGCTGACGGTGATTCGGGATTTCCCTTCCCCTTGCTGACCAGCACGAGCCTCGCCACCTTCCATCGTACCGGGAAAACCCCGTCCCGTAGGCAAGCGTTGAATGTGCTGAGCAGCAAGTCAGGACAATGGTGATAGACGAGCTGCAAAACCTCAGCTGGAACACCATCTGGACCTGGAGCCTTCCTCGCTTTCAGGGAGAGGACTGCCTCCTCCAGTTCCAGCTGTGTGAAGAGTGGGCACTCGACTGCTTTTTCACCATGGACAGCGTCAACACGGACGGGATGGGCGGGGAAGAGTCCCCGCACTATCGCGTCCATCTTTTCCGCGTCATGTATACAAGGCTTCCGTAGGGCACCAAGTTTCCCCATGACCAGCTTGTAGCCAAGGCCCCACGGATCCCTATTTACATCACCCACGAGGTCTTGCCAGCATCGGGCCTTGCTCTTGTTAATAAGCCTGCGAAGATATTTCCTGCTGGACCTGTAAGCTGCTAGCGTAGTGTCTGCTTCCTCCCGTATTCGCGCCCGCTGGGCCTCTCGCCGAAGTTTGTGACACTCTCTTCTTTGTTCGGCGATCTCGTTTGACCACCAGTATACTGGAGGCTTACCGTGTCGGGGTCTCCGACGGGGCATGGAAGACTCGCAAGCAGCTATGATGGTACTCATAGTTGAGTTCACCAAGTCCTTGGCTGTGGGCCCTCCACTCCCTGGCGGAGCTCCCAGCAACGGTGCGCCTGCCGTAAGCGCGTCAGCAAACCTCTCAACGTCCATCCTCCCAGTCCTCCATCCGAGGATTGAAGTTTGGGCATATGCACGCAGAGTGGCACTGTCATGAATCTCAACCGCTATATACTGGGGATCACTAGCCGAGTAGTCCTCTAGTACTCACCAGCTGTGTACTCTAGGTACCAGGGACTCCGAAGCGAGTGTCACATCGGGTATGATTCCTACGCAACCCCAGCGGCGGAAAGTAGGGGTGTTACCAGTATTTAGGACAAAAAGCGCTGTTCTGGCCGCCATGTCCAAGATTTGCTTTCCCCTTGGGTCGGATTGTGGCATACCCCATTCAATGGCTCTAGCGTTGAAGTCTCCCCCGACCAGCATGTGGCCCTCTGTGTTCGAGACAGCGTCCTCCAGGGCATCGAGTTTGGTTCGAAAAGATCGCATTGCCTCGTTGGGCGTCAGATAAACACTGAAATATGTTATCCCTGAACACCGCACCCACACAAAACCATCCCCGCGTCCATGGCCCTGCGCCTGAAGGCGGGCGCTGTCTCGAACCCAGATGGCCGAGGTACTAGATTTGTCAGGGTACCACGCTTGCGAGTCCTTGTTATGATGTTGCTCACTCAGCAACAGGAGGTCAGCTTTCTTATCCCTCGCAAACTGCTCAAGTAGGTTCTGGGCGTTTGTGCTTCGGTGCAAATTGACCTGCAGGATACGGATCATTTGAGTATCGATTTGGCTTTAGTTAGGGCCTCCTTGAAAACCCAGCATCTCCCTGTCCCCGGCTCATGTTTGAGGTCACCGGCTGCTAGCTTAGCATCCTTGCAAAGAATGCATTTTGCCTCGTTCGTGCACTCCTTCCTTTTGTGCCCCGTTTCACCACATTTGTAGCACAGAGATCTCCTGTTGGGTCCACTACAGCCATACGCGGTGTGTCCGTATTCGAAGCATCTGAAGCAGCGGGTAGGGATCGCTCTTCTCCGTATCCTGCAGATCACCCAACCTATCTTAATTTTGCCCTTCGCCAGGATTTGCTGGGTGTCTTTATCAGCTAGTTCGACAATAGCCATGCGTTGCCCCCTTGTGTTTTCACGTGTCAATCTTGCCTTGACTTCACTTAAGCTGGGGAACTCCCTCCTAATGGCATCCTCCACTTCAGCTTTGTCCGTGACGCAGTCGAGGTCCCTGATTTCCAGGGTGGCCATTGGTTCGAGCGAGGCAACCGTTACCGCATCTCCAAGAACCTTTTGAACCGCGTCACGGAATGCACCTTTGTTTGTGGCCTCTGGCCCGAATTCCACCAGCAGGCCACCGGTCCGGGTTGGTCGAACTGCTTTGATGGCAGTTTTGGTGTCGTCTGGCTTGACCGCTCCTTTAATTTCACGGAGGACATCTGCGTAGGTTCGGCCCTTAGTGGGTTTAATAAGCAGTGCCTCTCGCAAGGGTTTGCGGCGCGGTTTGCTTTTTGTTTTCTGCGGTATACCGAGGGGTTCTTTGTTCTTTTCGTGGTTGAGCTCTTTGTCTGTTTTTTCTAGTAGTAGCTTTTTGGCCGCTTTTTTCGCTGCCTTGTTTCGCACCACATGAAACTCCTCGCCTGGAGTGTCAACTTCGTTTATGGTCTCGTCCTTCCTCCTTTTCTCATGGTCGCCTTCAATTGGGCTACCGGCCATTCTTTTGCTGCTGCTAGGACCCACTGATGCCTCGAGGGAGAGCGTGTCTTTTTGGTGCTTTTCGGTTGCAAGCCACCTCCGCCTGTAGTGCGTTATGCGGTCAAAAAGCTCTTCCAGTTCAGGAATGCCATTCTTGACGCTCTTGCCTATGTTTTTCTGCACTTCGCAGGCAGCCCTCAGTTGTTTGACGATAGTCCCCACTTTCCGAGTAAGCCGCTCCTCTTCGGCGCGGTCAAGGGCGATTGTGTTATTTGGTGCCACCTCTTGGGAGAGGCCCCCGTTTCTTAGCCCTTTTGCTTCTATCGCTTGGGTCGCGTTTGAAGTGGCGTCGGCCAACGGCAAAACTTCTCCCTCCCCCAGTCTTACACTGGCCTCTGTTGGTGTCGCAGCTTGATCCGGATTGTGTACGCCTTGCACTGGACGCTCCGGGGTGCGCATAGTCCTTCTACTGCGCCCAAAGGCCGCAATGATGCCAGGTTGCACAATGCACTCTGCCTTCTTTCGTTCGTTAGTCCGTCTGTGGTCTGTCTCCGATGATTTAACTTGTGATGTTGACTTTGACAGTGTTTCTGGGGTTTGCTGCCTCCCCCCGCAATCGGTGACTTGTTTTATCGGTGTTCTTGCCAACAGCGGTTTTTGCCTGAAAGGGTTCTCCGTGCTAGCGTCCTGTTTGCTTGTATTTATATCTGTTACAGAAGCCAAGTTCACCACTTCTATAACATTGCAGTCGCTGGATGACGACGGCCGGGAGCCTGCTCGCTCACTACCCTCTGCCGCGCCGGTACTGGGGATCCGACCCCCCGCACCGTAATTTGGTTCCCCTTGTGGACCTGCATAGTTTGGTTTTCTGTCTGGGTTTCCGTTCCCATAGCATTTTACCTACTGCCAGGATATATGGAAAATTGATGACGCCATATATTTCGTCATGTCACAGTGAGGATCATTGACACTCAGGTATTTGTCCTGAGACTCTCCCTTCACTGCTGACCATTGTCCACGGCTTCTTATTGGTTATTCGCAGCGAACCTTTCGAGAAAGGTCTTCCCCTATCCGCAACCCCGGGGAAGCGTTTGGTTCCCCGGTCTGAGGGTAAATCGATAAATCGATAACCAAAGCGCTTCGTAATATTGGCCAAGAGTTCTATCATAGTATTTTTACATTTTCAAATGCCGTAAATGTCCTTTCAGAATTTTTCTGTAAATGTAAAATTAGTTCTTGGTACCCAAGGCAAGATGCACTAAATTTGCTTGAGGAGTAAATGAGTTAATCTTTTCTCAAAAAAGATTAATTACGCTTAACCTTACTCTACTGATTAACATACAATTCATACATTTTAATTACTGAGTAATTTTCACAAGATCTTGAGGAGTTACCCTGCAAAAATAAGTTCAAAATTTTTATCTAATAAATGGGAAAAATTTCAATCTCATGAGTAGTATGCTAAAAAAAACCAACAATTTCAAGATGGTCGGTTACATCATTCTAATTATTTCATGATTGAATTGTACAATCCTTCCCCTAATATTAATTTGTATAGGGTTAAGATTTACGAATAAGTCCAATTGTTTTTCCTTAACTTATATTGAAATGTTAATTAATCGAAAAAAGCTGAATCAATTATTCATCTGCTATATCAAAAGCGAATATTGTTTGGATTATTCTTTTATAACCCTCCTTCTTTCTACTATTTACGAATTATTAAGCATAGGAGTCTTGCAGGAGACTTTCTGCTGCGTATCTGGTTAGACTGGCATGTAACATCGTCATTTACCGTTGTTTAATTTATATGTCCCTCAGATTGGATCGGATTTAACTTGTATGCAACATACTCACTGTAATATGGCTTTGTAGATCCGGGGTTTACAAGCAAGCACAATGTTTCCAGCTTTTTAAGGTGCGTGAGTGGGTCCAAATCGCCCAACTCTTGAATATTGTTCCCAGTAAGAACTACTGACTCCAAATTGGGGATAGATACATGTAAGTAATCGTCCATTCGTATTATCCGGTTGTTGTTTAATGGCAGGCACTTTAATCTAGGCAAATACGGACATCCATCACGTTTGCGTAGATCATAATCAGAGAAGTCTATAGTATCGAATTGGTCCAGTGTAGCTCCCAAATTTTCTATTTGCGGTATTTTGTATCCTCGTAGATCTAGTTCACGTTCTCTGCATGGATTTATATACTGCATAGATTGATTGAGGATATCCGCGGTTAGTTTAACTATTACAAAAAACGTTATTTTAATTCGAAGCGGAAAAACAACTTTGCATTCACCGACTTACCAATTCCAATTTCTGATAAATTTACCACTACTTTTGAATAGTCGATGGATATCTGTGATGACCATTTTGTAGGAAAGTTCTTCTTTCTGATATTTTTAAACCTTTTGATGCTTGTTGGCACCGCTTTGGCTGCATATACCGTATTAGAAGCGGTGCTCGGTGTTCTGTCTGGATTAGCCTGCCCACGAATATTCTCACCCACATTCAAGTTGTACGCTGGGTTCGGGCAATAAATGGGAAGTGTATTATAGTGTATGACGTCGGTATACTCATTCGAATTGCCAATACTCAACATCATTTGGTTGAGTTGAATTTGACCGAACTGTCGGCACACTCCGGGACTTCTTCACGGGTGGCGGCCACTACCTCCACACTTCACTCCCATATGGCTGTCAAATCCTGTTGACATTCCACGACAAAATTGACGTGGGATGTGCGCTCGTCGCAACCAGCGTGCAATGACAAGCCACCTAGCAGCAAAGTGTGTTAGTAGTGGTCGCCAGCGGCGTCGCATGATTCATTACAGGGCAGTGTCCACGATGCCTACCAGGCATGGGGAGACTGAAGGAAACGCTGCTTGGCTCTATGTTTTTTTTCCTTTTTTTTCTCTCAGCGTCTTGAGTCTTTGGCATGGTAAACTCCCACCTCCCTTCCGGACATGTCCGCAATGAGGTACCGCGTGGGACTTAAAACTTGTAAGACTCGACACTTCACGAACTTCTTGTCTAGTTTGGCAGTGTAGTGCCGACCTGCATCACTTTGTCTAAAATTCCGTCGGTAGATTTCGTCGCCTTCCTTGAAGCCAGAAGGATGGGATCGCAGATTGTACCGCTCCTCCCCCGCCCGTCTACTGTCTTCAATTCTCTCCCAGATTTGGAGTTTCTCGTGCGGTTCCAGTACCACTATTGGGTCTTCCAAACCTTTCAACTGCCGCAATAGCCGGTACGAGTTTCCGTGGCAAATCATATGCTGACCGAACACGGCAAAGTATGGGGAGATGCCTGTGGTGGAGTGATAGGACGAACGCAGGGCACAGGTGATGGCGGAAATCCTGTGGTCCCAATCCTTCTGATCCGGTTGGACGTAGGCCCGAATGGTGGCTATGAGGGTGCGGTTCAACCGCTCGGACGCGTTGGATTGCGGAGAATAAACGGCAGTCCGCTGATGCGAAATGCCATACCTTTCCATTAATTCCCGAAATCTAGACGAGGTGAACTGAACTCCGTTGTTGGAGACCAGCTTCTCCGGTACTCGAAATATATGGAAAACGCGATTTTCCAGAAAACTGACTATGGGGCCGGTGTGCAGGTTTCGAAGAGGTTCCACAATCGAAAATTTGGACAAGTGGTCCAGGACCACGACAGCTCCCGTGTATCCCGAAGTCGAACGAGGGTACGGACCGATGAGATCTATATACAGGCGCTGGAACACCCGCTCCGGTAGTTCGAATTTTCCCATCGGGGGCCGAAGAACAGAATTGGGCGCTTTAGTGCATTTGCACAGCTCACAAGCGGCTACGTACTTTTTCACTTGCTGCGCCATCTTAGGCCAAAAGAAGTAAGTCTTCAGTCACCAAAGCGTACGACCATAACCGCCGTGTGCACTCAATGGGTGGTCATGAGCCCGCTTAATCAATTCGCATGCCAGTTCTTCGGGCACCCATAACTTCCACTGTTCCTCTTCTGGAATGGGGTCTCCGGAGGCGTGTCTCGTCCGCTTGTATATAAATCCCTCCATCACCCGTAGTTCTGGCAGCTGTGGCAACTGGTCCTGAATCGTATTCATCAGCTGGATATAACATGCTGACTTGAAGGCGGGATGGTCCAAGTCAATCATAGGGAGCTGTCGTCCTCCTGGGCCAACTCGGCTCCTTCCGGGGCGAACATCCTTGATAGTGTGTCTGGTACCACGTGCTGACTTCCCTTGCGGTGTCTTATCGTGAAGTCAAACGCCTGTAATTTCAAGGCCCATCTGGCCAAGCGGCCGTGGAGATCAGTTTGGCTCATCAGCCATTTCAGTGACGCATGATCAGTGACGATTTCAAAAGGATGTCCCTCTTACATATGCTCGAAAACGTTTCACTGCCAGCACAGCCACCAGGCATTCCTGCTCCGAGACCGTGTAGTTCCGCTGGGCCTGGTTCAGCTTGTAGGACATAAAGGCTATAGGTCTCTCCTCACCGTCTGGTGCAACCTGGACTAAGACTGCTCCCACCCCATGTTGACTCAAGTCACAATGGATTGAGAACGGTTTGTCAAAGTCCGGGCTGTGCAGCACGGGGACTGTAGTCGGACTCTTCTTTAGCTCTTCAAAGGCTCGCAAGCTGGGCTCTTCCCAGACGAACTTACGTCCCTTACGCAGCATGTCGGTCAAAGGAGTGGTAATGATGGCATAGTCAGGTACAAAACGCTGGTACCATCCGCATAAGCCTAGGAATCGGCGTAATTGCTTGGTGGCCTTGGGTAATGGAAAACGTCAATCGCTTGAGTCTTGTCCGGGTCGGTTTTGATATTGCCATGCCCAATGATGTGACCCAAATACTTCACCTCCGTCATCACGAACTGACTCTTCTGTATTTTGATGGTTAACCCTGCCCTTCGTATGTGTAGAGCCACCTCCTGCAGCAGGTTGATGTGTTCGTTAAAGGTCTCGGTTATAAGCAGCAGATCGTCCAAGTACACGAAAACTTGGTGCCGTAAATGAGGTGGTATCACCTTATCCATAAGGCGCGTCATTGTTTGAGGGGCATTGCACAATCCGAATGGCATGGTCACGAATTGATACAGGGGCCGACCTGGGACTGTGAAGGCTGTTTTCTCCTTTGAGCCAGGGTCTAAAGGAATTTGCCAGAAGGCGTCCTTTTGGTCTAAGCTCGTGATGAAGTGGGCTTTAGGCAACCGACTCAAAATGCCTTCAATCAACGGTAGAGGGTATGCGTCCTTGACAGTGACAGCGTTCAAGCGTCTGGCATCTAAGCATAGCCAGACCTTGTTCGGCTTGACGACTAAGGTGACCGGGGAAGCCCACGCGCTCTGCGATTCTTCGATCACGCGTAATGCTAGCATTTGATCAACTTCGGCATATAACAACTTTTCCTTCGCCGGAGATATGGCAAAATGTCTCTGTTTTATGGGTTTAGCATCCCCCACATCTATAGTGTGTAACACCAGTGCCGTCCGCCCGAGACCTTCCTTCTCATGCGATGGAAAAGCCGAGATAGCCGAGTCAAGTCGCAGTTGTTGATGCACATTCAGTGTATGTCGTAATGAGTGTTTTGAGTTTTGTCAGGAACAGTGGTGACGGACTCCAAGGTCGTGCCGGAAAACAGTGCCGGAGCCAAGTTAAATTTTCGAACGAAATCCACCCCTAGATAAAGATTCTAGGTTAATTGAGGTTGAGTAACGAGTTCCGTCCGCCGTGCTTAACCAGGTGGTAAAATGGTGGATTTGCTCCGCATGCATTGCCAGTACCTCCCCTGCAAAATCGGCTGATATGCAATTCACACTGGCTCCCGTATCGACTAAATCTGACAAACTTTTTTGCAGGAAGTGTACTGACGCATACGGTCGAACGTCATCCCTCAATAATTCGTCTAAGTGTATGTCCTTCAGCACCTTCCTCGACTGCCTGACCCTTCTCCAGAAGCTCCGCATCCGACGCGTGGCTCGCTTTCTTCGCGGTGGGACAGTTGTAGCCAACTCCTCATGGAAGATGCGCTGTCGAGTAGCCAAATAATTCCGCAGTCTGACGTGGAAGGGTTTGACATGCCAAGGAACCTTCGCCTTGCTATCATTTCCCTGCGCGTCTGCCTCGACAAAGGATGGCGTCGGTTGTGGAACTTCGGGAGAACTGCGTTTGGCGGTGCAAGTCAGCAGAATGGGAGTCATGTCTGGGGCTTGGTCAAAGCTAGTGATGGGGTCAGCCTTGGTTCGTCCGAGTTTTAGGAGTGCTGACGGGTGGTCGCGGCACTCGTTGGCAAGTTTTTTGGAATTTGCAATTTCGCAATCAGGTGCGTACGTGTCTGCCTTCCCGCATCGGTAACAGAAGAGCATCGGTTCCGCTGGACATGCATAGAACCGATGCCCCGTTTGTCGGCAGTTCCAACAGACCGTCGGGCTTGTAATTGCTTCAAGGGATGGTCGATCAATCATTGCTGGGTCCTCAAGCTCCTGTGGTGCTCCGCTCCTCGGTACTGGTACTGGGTCAGCAAGTAGGTGGTCTACTGCCATCAACTCCGCGGTGTGATGATTTCGGGGGTTTGGTCCCATTATGCGAGGTTGTGGACGGAAGGTACCTCGCCGCTCATCCAGTTGTTCTTGCCTACGGGCATGGAGGCGTAATCCCTGTATGGTGTTGATGGGAAAATGCAGAAGGCTGTTCTGAAGCTCCCAACGCATATTCTCTCTGATAATTTATACCAGTTCGTCCTCGGGCATAGTTGTTCGTAAGCGAGTGCTCAATCTCACTATACTTGTGTAGAACTGGTCGAACGGTTCGTGAGCGCCTTGTTTCCGTTTCTTTATCTGTTCCCTTAGTTCTCTTTCAGTGAAGCCGTCATCAAATCGATTGCGGAAGGCTGCACTGAACGAATCCCAAGTAGGACGTGGCGTCAACTACTTAAGACTCCAGTACCAGTCGGCAGCATCTCCGCTGAACAAAAGATGTGCATGCCAGAGGAAGGCCGAGAAATCATCTCCCAGGGTGCTGGATACTAATGCCTGAATCCTGAAAAGGAACCGGTCCGCTGATATCATAGCGTTGAAACCCGTGAAGTTCAGGCGCCAACTCTCCATGATACGAGGCGTCGGGTCTCGGAAAGGTGTCAATGCGATCCCGGGGGGAATCGCATCTTCGATTGACCTGTTGTAAGGGACTGCCTCGGGGACTGGAGGTACCAACGGAGGTGCGGTGCTGTGTCGTGGTCGATACTCGGGAGCTCTGGGGTCCATTCCCGAGTTCCTTGGAGGTAGGGTCCATTGATCAGATGGTCAAGAGTGGGGCATAGCCGCACTGGGATTGGGCTCCCAGCCAAGCGGAGTTCTCACGCGGCTGGGTAGTTGGCTCATCGGGAGATTCTGGAGCCTTCCCTCCAAGTTGCCAATCCTCTCAGACATATCTCGCATTAATGCCACAAGGGTGTCAATGGAGTGGGTGGAAGGCACGGGTGTAACCACGGCCGCGACAACTGCAGCAGGAACTTCACCGCCCACGGCTCCTTGCAAGTCCATCAGTGATTGGGGCGGTTCGGCCTCTGGGATCCCCTTCGCCACTGCTCCACGCGTGGGGACGGGCGTTCCGAGGGGACGTCTACGGCGGTCCGCTCTATGGGTCGTCGGCATAGTGGGCAAAGCTCGGACGTGAGGAGGAGCTGTTGGACACAGGCACGATGGAAAAGGTGTCCGCACTCCAATCGCACGCTGTGTACGCCGTCCACTACGTCTTGAAAGCAGATCCCGCAGTTAGCTGGTTGGACCGTTTTGGATCTGGTCCAACGCTTATCTGGGGTCCGCTTCGCTGCCATGTTGAGTATATTCGACGGTGAAGTAAAGCTATGTATATATCGATAGTTCTTAAAGGTATCACGAAAATTAGTTGTTAATGCTAAGTAGCCGATAGTGGTGAGCTATTTTGTAACTATTTAAAAAAAAGGTGAATTTATTGGTTCAACACTTTCCTTTCCAGTAGTCGACTCCTCCAAAGGGAAATGAGAGTGCGTGGCAGTCTGCCGAAGAAAGAGTGCTTTCGGTCGATTTACAATAATTAACCCCATGCCCACATATATTACAAAAACCGTCTCTAAACTACGTTAAATGACTCGACGAGACAAGTGGTAGAGCTACCGTAACGGTTTTGTACGCGGTCAAAATTCCCGACGCGTGGTAGCATTCCGGGCTCCGCAACTCCAGCATACGCCACCAAACGTTGAACTGATACCACTCGTCTATCACGCATACGAAATAAGTAGAATCCTTCCGCGACATAAAGGCAAGGTAGCCTTCTATTTTCTTGAGAGTCCAGGCCGACAGGAGAAACCCCATCTGGCTGACAGTTCCATCAAGAAAATAGAAGGTCCTTACAGGGGTTAGCCTGGGACAACACATCGCAAGGATTCTGTCGCGAATAAAAAAAAAAATCAAACAAAGGAGAGCGGAAGCTACAGCTCTGGTGAAGCGACTGCTAGTGTGTATCACACAACTCTACTGCTCCTGTTTGTGAGGCTCGAGTACCAAAGTACCTTACATCCTCCGTAAAGGACCAACTCGTCAAAAGACGCGACTCTCTTATCCCCTTAGGATGTTTTGGGCCCCACGTTGGGTGCCATTTGTAATGATTTTATGTCTACGTGCGAACGCGGAACCGACCTCTCATCGGTCCTAGACGTTAAGTCTGAGTAGTGCCAACGGTTGGTACCAACCGGTCAACCAATCCGTGCACCGTAACCCATTCACGCCAGCTAGATCGGAGAGGATTTCGGTCGCGGGTCTCCGAATGAGTTACGCTCATTTACAATATTCAGCCACCAATACATGCCCGTTTTCAAACGCGTCACAAAACAAAACCATACGGAGAGGAAACCAACTTAACGTTACTCCGTATTTCTTCATTTACTCAGTCAAGGACAAAAATCTAATTTTTACTTCGCGTTCCCGAATTTCCGACGCGGTACCGAAAAATACGCTACGCTAACTCAACCCGACGAACACTACGCTAATAAAACGGCAAAACAACAAAGGTACCGCGTACCGCGCGCGACGTGAAACCAACCTCAGCGGATTTTCTCAAACCCTACCCTCGCGACGGCATACCTACCCTGCACCTCATTTCCCGCTGAAAAGAAAAGAAAGGAAAGGAAAGTCGTGTTTTTAATTAGCAATTCATTTTGTTATTTTATTTCGTGATTTTTAGAGGTAATATTATTCATCCCCAAAATATCTACCTAGATATACGCTAAATAGATTATATCCCTCTGAATTAAGGGCGAAATACTTATTTTTTTTTTTATTTAATACATGTTTCTACTTAGGAGTATTTATCAACAGCCGATTTAAACTTAGATTCTTACGAGAAATTTATCAAAGATGAAATGCAATAACGGATTCATAAGAGCGATACTGATATATCCGTGCACTTATACTAAATTTAATTGAAAACGTTTGGCTAATAATTTTTTTTTATGACGTTTAAAGCTCTTTCTGATCAATTCCTTCCCTCCCACACTAGCAACTATAATTTCATTACAAAAAAGTAGAATATTTGGAACTGCATTGGTTTTGTGTAACAGTATGGAGGTAAAACTCATCTGTAAAGCGCATACATAATTTATATTCCTCCCCGTTTAAACCATTTAATGCACCGACCAAGATTGCGGGGGTTCGAAATATACCGGGGTTTCTTTTTAAATTACATTTTTCATATACCAAGAAATTCAATTTTTCGCGCTTCGTAATATTGGCCAAGAGTTCTATCATAGTATTTTTACATTTTCAAATACCGTAAATGTCCTTTCAGAATTTTTCTGTAAATGTAAAATTAGTTCTTGGTACCCAAGGCAAGATGCACTAAATTTGCTTGAGGAGTAAATGAGTTAATTTTTTCTCAAAAAAGATTAATTACGCTTAACCTTACTCTACTGATTAACATACAATTCATACATTTTAATTACTGAGTAATTTTCGCAAGATCTTGAGAAGTTACCCTGCAAAAATAAATAATATATAATATAATATATAATATATATAATAATAATTTTTATCTAATAAATGGGAAAAATTTCAATCTCATGAGCATTATGCTAAAAAAACCAACAATTTCAAGATGGTCGGTTACATCATTCTAATTATTTCATGATTGAATTGTACAATCCTTCCCCTAATATTAATTTGTATAGGGTTAAGATTTACGAATAAGTCTAATTGTTTTTCCTTAACTTATATTGAAATGTTAATTAATCGAAAAAAGCTGAATCAATTATTCATCTGCTATATCAAAAGCGAATATTGTTTGGATTATTCTATTATAACCCTCCTTCTATCTACTATTTACGAATTATTAAGCATTGGAGTCTTGCAGGAGACTTTCTGTTGCGTCTCTGGTTAGACTGGCATGTAACATCGTCATTTACCGTTGTTTAATTTATATGTCCCTCAGATTGGATCGGATTTAACTTGTATGCAACATACTCACTGTAATATGGCTTTGTAGATCCGGGGTTTACAAGCAAGCACAATGTTTCCAGCTTTTTGAGGTGCATGAGTGGTTCCAAATCGCCCAACTCTTGAATATTGTTCCCAGTAAGAACTACTGACTCCAAATGGGGGATAGATACATGTAAATAATGTCCATTCGTATTATCCGGTTGTTGTTTAATGGCAGGCACTTTAATCTAGGCAAATACGGACATCCATCACGTTTGCGTAGATCATAATCAGAGAAGTCTATAGTATCGGATTGGTCCAGTGTAGCTCCCAAATTTTCTATTTGCGGTATTTTGTATCCTCGTAGATCTAGTTCACGTTCTCTGCATGGATTTATATACTGCATAGATTGATTGAGGATATCCGCGGTTAGTTTAACTATTACAAAAAACGTTATTTTAATTCGAAGCGGAAAAACAAGTTTGCATGCACCGACATACCAATTCCAATTTCTGATAAATTTACCACTACTTTTGAATAGTCGATGGATATCTGTGATGACCATTTTGTAGGAAAGTTCTTCTTCCAGATATTTTTAAACCTTTTGATGCTTGTTGGCACCGCTTTGGCTGCATATACCGTATTAAAAGCGGCGCTCGGTGTTCTGTCTGGATTAGCCTGCCCACGAATATTCTCACCCACATTCAAGTTGTACACTGGATTCGGGCAATGGGAAGTGTATTATAGTGTATGACGTCGGTATACTCATTCAAATTGCCAATACTCAACATCATTTGGTTGAGTTGAATTTGACCGAACTGTCGGCACACTCCGGGACTTCTTCATGGGTGGCGGCCACTACCTCCACACTTCACTCCCATATGGCTGTCAAATCCTGTTGACATCCCACGACAAAATTGACGTGGGATGTGCGCTCGTCGCAACCAACGTGCAATGACAAGCCACCTAGCAGCAAAGTGTGTTAGTAGTGGTCGCCAGCGGCGTCGCATGATTCTTACAAGTGGCCTTGTGGACAGGGAGTTCAAATCACACGTTATTGATTTTAAGGCAGTCAATGAACGGTTGTGTGCGATTCGCATAAAAGCAAAATTCATTAAAATCTGGCCGATTAATGTTCACGCCCCGACCGAAGAAAAGGACAAAGAGACGAAGGAAACGTTCTACAATCACCTGGAAAGACTAGTCGACTCATTGCCTACAAACGACACAAAAATAATTCTGGGTGATTTCAACGCTTAGGCTGGCAATGAGCTATTTCATCGGACAATTGCTGGAGGAGCCTCCGCGATGAAACAAATGACAACCACCAGCGCCTGATTGATTTTGCATGCAGCAATCTAGTCATACGTTCAACTTGCTTCCCACATCGACGCATTCATAAAATGACCTGGGTATCACCGGATGGCAACACACAAAACCAGATCGACCATGTGCTGATCCAACAATGTTGGGCCTCGAGCAAACTCGATGTCCGTAAAAACCGTAAAGCTAATTGTAACTCACACTATTACTTGATCAACTTAACCTATCGACGTCGTATGTCAAAGGCATATTCGGCGAAGACCAGCCCGCTACAAAATTTTGACATCGAACGACTCCAAATGGCGTCTGTGGCCAAAAATTTCACGGAGACTCTAGACAACCAGCTGGCTCCCATCTTATCAGATGCACTGGTCTCCGCCCTTCAGTTCTCCCAACGAATACCATCTTAGGTATCCGTTGTCATCCATACGATTCATGTGGCCAGCCCATTGGAGCTTCCGCAGTTTTACAATAGTTGAAACCTCCAGCTCGTCGAAAATTTCATACAACTCATGGTTGTATCGAATTCGTCATTGGTTCCCATCTAACTTTGCTCCGGTTGTTTGCCTCAGGACCCGTTACTTAAAGGCAATTAATATATTTGCGAATGCTTGGGTTAGGATCCATGTTTCCCATCCACAGCATAGCTACAGGTCTTATCACAGATTTGTATCTTGGAGCTTCGTTTTCCTGTGCACGCTGCTGGTCTTCAAAATTGTCAAGACTGAAAAAAATATTTTATTTGCGCGGTTTGTTCTTAGCGTAAATCGTCTGTTTCATTACTGGTTCTCATTATTTTGGCGCCTAACTACAGAAATTTGCCCACATTTTCGATACTGTTTTCACCAAGTGTGATATTTTGTATATTTGAGGTATTTTTCCTCGACTGCGTCACGAGCTTTGGTTTATTTTCATTGATTTGTATCCCTGCTGGTTTTGCTTCACTGTCGAGTTTCAGGAAGAGTTCTTTGGGAGTTGTTAGTGACCGTGACAAAATTTTGATGTCGTTCGCATAGGCTACTACTTGACTCAACTTGTCGATGTAGTAATATACCTTGTGTATCATCAGATAGCTTTCTTACGGCACACTTCAGAGCCCAATTGAATTGCAATGGGACCAGCCCATCCTTCTGTTTTAGTTCGATATTTGTGTCAAAGGCATCGGTGAGTTGGTTATTGATGTGGGCATAGGACGTCATCGACGTCATTGTCATTTTCGTAAGACGGACTAATTTGGCTGGGATGCCCAAGCAAAGCATTATTTGGTACAGTACGTCACGATCAATGCTGTCGTATACTTGCTCAAATCCAACGAAAATTTGGTGTACATCTATGTTGAAATCCCAGCGTTTCTCAAGTACCTGTTTCACAGTGAACAATTAGTCTATTACCGATCTACCTGCTCTTAAACCACCTTGATACTCCCCTTTAATACTGATGACATATGTTCCGATTTTATTTTCTAAGATCTAAGATTTCGTATGCCGTACAAAGCAGCGATATGCCTCTATAGTTTTCGCACTCTAGCTAGTCACCTTTTTTGTGGATAGGGAATATAATTGATTAGCTCAACCCTTTGGGCATATGTTCCTGTTGCCAAATGTGCTGGGTGACTTTGTGAATAGCTTTATGAACACTTTCGCCACCATATTTGATGAGCTCCACTGGAATCTCATCGATGTCCGGCACTTTATTATTCTTTTGGGCTTTGATGGTATAGCAAACTTCATCCGGAATTGGTGGGGCCAATGGAAGCTCCACAAACATCTATAAGCTCCGAAATTCTGAAGATATGTGGAGGGTTGAGGACGTTCTTGAAATATGATGCCCATCTTACCTTAATCTTTGTTTCATTAGCGATGATACTGCCAATCTCATCACGGCAGAGCATGGTTTTGGGCTGATAACCACGTTTCAGGCTTTTCACTACTTCGTATGCTTGTCTTGTGTTGTTGCTCGCTAGACTTACAGAGGCAGTCCTCAGTTGGTCGACATATAGGGTGGTCCAACCAGAACGAACGATGTTAATTGTTAATAAAACAAAAATGTTTCAGATTTCTTTTATCATAATAGAAGGATCTATGAAAATTCTGTGTGAAACAAAATATCGTTCAAATGCTCGCCACGGCTACGGTGGCGTACATCTATCCGATGGTCCATATTTTCAATGACTCTGGTGCAGAATTAAGGATCAATGTCTTTAATGTGCTGAATTATCTTATCCTTTGACTCTTGAATTGTTCTTGGCTTGTTGGCGTTCACTTTTTCTTTTAAATATCCCCAGAGAAAGAAGTCCAACGGTGTCAAATCACATGATCGTGACGGCCAATTAACATCGCCACAACATGAGATAGCACAGCCATTGAATTTCTCGCGCAAAAGAGCCATTGTTTCATTGGCTGCGTGGCAAGTGGTACCATCCTGTTGGAACCAAATATCGTCCAGGTCCATAACCTCAATTTTTACCACAAGAAGTCCATTACCATCTCGCAAAAGCGAACACCATTCCCGTACCCGGGTACTAAAAACACTATATGCTCTTCCTGGGTTAGGTGTACGAAGTGACGCGCCACAAAAGTGTAAGTTTCGGGAGGATATGACTTTTTTTAAAGATTTTATCTAAGCGAGAAAGTAACCATTTATTTTTTAAATTTCTATTCATCAATAATTAAACTATGCGCAGGACGAAAACTAGCATGGCGCCAAGACCAAGCTGCTCATTTACTTGGGATGACTTTATAATAATGAAGAGCTGGACGATAGCTTCTCCCAAGGATTGTTTGGTGAAAGTCGCAAACTTAGGGGGACCTCAAGTCTTCCCAAGAAAAAAATGGCCGCGATGATTGAGACTTTCACTGAGGACCTTAGGGGCGAGACAACGGTTGATCGCACTAATGTCGAAGAAAACTTCAGGCAAATTGTAGGTTCCATCACTAGCGGGCTTTGCCCTAATAAAAGGATCCAAGTAAATGCTGATATTTTAGCATATCAAGCCGAAATTCCTAAATATACACTTTTGTATTGCATAATGAAACGGCGAATAAATAAGTTTTAATTTATTTAGTATTTAGGGAAAAACTAAATACTATTATATAGTGGTTTTTTTCATCTTATATAATTTTTGTAATGTGTGATATTGATTTTTTACATTTATACATTATTTCGAAGTGCAATTTATTTTATTTCACAAAATGAATTTCAATACCAAAAATGTATCTTTATCTTACATCATAAGCTCCTTCACTTCAAAACTTGGAACTTTGTAATGCTATTCATGTCGCATTATTGGATTCCATCGTGGCTTCGGTGAATATGTTGTTATTTCCTACATCTCTTTGCCGTTCTCCCTGGATTATATTTCCGTCTTCAACTTCATGGTCTATAAATGTGGCAAGGCAGTAAGCGCCCGACGCGAATTTAAGAAGCTGTGAAGTGCAATTATTGCTAACAGATTTTTCCGCACTTTCTGGGAAGCACATGAGTACACTCTGCAACACTCTCCACTAGCTAACCGGAATATCTAACATGTTCTCTATCAGTACACGTGCACGTGACAGCATATAGTTGAACACACGTTTGTTACTGTCCAGTCACTTTCCTGGATATGGGCGCATCACATTTTCTTTCAACGGGAATACATTGTCCGCCACGAAAAAATAGAAGTATAACTGCGATTTTGGCAGCCTCGCAGGTTGAGGCAACGGTAGTTGGCCACTCAACAGTTTTCTTCCAAACCAAGAATTTGTGAGATTTCTTACGAAAACGTTATTAGAATGAATGAAATATTTACATTATACACAAGCACTCACTATCACCGCTTTGGCTATAATAAAAACTATCTTAATATGTATCGTAATCACTACAAGCCAGTAGGACAATGCTGAATGCCGATTTATAATTTTAAAAACCTGAGCCACTATTCGATGGGGTTCGGATGTTGATGTGTTTACCATAAATAATACCAACACAATGGGGCATATCCCATCGGTTTTCGAAATCATTGGCAATGGTGCGAAAGTCCTCGATCTTTGGTGTGCTTTGCTCAGAGTCATCCAAACTTCATCGTATATCTTTAGGATAATATTCCGCACTATAGGCTTTCCCATTTAGAAGCTCCATCCTAGAAGTGTATGTGACACACTGTAGTGAATAAGAGTAGTTTCAATATGTCCGTAAAGGACTGCAGCGATGGTCTGCTGCCCCGGCAGAAGAAGATGGAGGTATCTGCCGAGAATGCCCTCGTCCGGAGACGCGTGAATGCGCTGGCAGGCTAGCATTGCGGTGTCGTGGGGCGGGTTCGTTTCCCCGGCACGAGGACTCACTACAAAACAATTTCGCATTCACGAATTTGTCGATAGCTCAAGAGGCAACTGAAGTCGCAAAAACTGTAGATAACCTCACCGAAGGAGATGTACTTGTTACAAGAACAAGTGAAACCGGAGAAGAAAGGCGAACTTGGGGTGACCTCGTCGTTACCCAAAAAAGTTCATGGCCCACAAATGAAAGAGGGGCAACCGGGTGGTGGTGGAGCCCCTCCATTTGTAGGCCATGAACTTCGTTGGGTAACGACGAGGTCACCCCAAGTTCGCCTTTCTTTTCCGGTTTCACTTGTTCTTGTAACAAGTACATCTCCTTCGGTGAGGTTATCTACAGTTTTTGTGACTTCAGTCGCCTCTTGAGCTATCGACAAATTCGTGAATGCGAAATTGTTTTGTAGTGAGTGCTCGTCCTGGGGAAATGAACCCGCCCCACAACACCGCAATGCTAGCCTGCCAGCGCGTTCACGCGTCTCCGGACGAGGGCATTCTCGGCAGATACCTCCATCTTCTTCTGACGGGGCAGCAGACCATCGCTGCAGTCCTTTACGGACATATTGAACAATCTAATAACACTACAAATGGCGCCCAACGTGGGGCCCGAAATGCCCGGCTGTATCATCAGTCATGAGCACGAGACAGTCCATCGTCTCTAGGTGTCCCCACTAGGTGTTAGAATTATTGGCGGGTAGATAACTCCCGAGGGTAATTGCACTGATCGTGCCCCAGCAAATAGTAACTTTCGAACTTGTGTTGTCTTCGGACATCAATATCGTTTGGTCCTGCTTTTGAATTATACTTTGGTGGTTTACCACCATTGTATAACTAGTAAGGCCAAATGATATTAGAGTCCCTTTTTGTGTTCGGAGGTTATTATCCCAACAACTTTTTGCGGAGGATTCTGATCCGCTCCCCAAACCAGCGGTGCCTAGGTGTCTTAAATTACATGGATTTTGATTTCATGTGATTGGCTGATTAGCCAATCCATGACTATCCATGACAAGACACGCGCTGCTTGTGGATTAGAATCCAACCCTGGGCTGACAAGTTGTAACTTGAGAAAATTTGCGAATGAGGGATCACTTCTGAACCCTGATTTTCATGGTGCCACAAGAGAGTGTCCCTGAAATGCTTTTAAAGGATTGTGCCATGGTGTCCATACTTGGGAGGAAGGACGGAAAGGAAAGACCGGTTATTTTTTTTGATAGCGTTAAAAATGTTTTTTATAACGTAAACCTAATTTTGATAACCAATTAAACCTTTTCTTGCATACCTTTTGTTTTTTTTTTGTAGTGAGTCCTCGTGCTGGGGAAACGAACCCGCCCCACGACACTGCAATGCTAGCCTGCCAGCGTATTCACGCGTCTCCGGACGAGGGCATTCTCGGCAGATACCTCCATCTTCTTCTGCCGGGGCAGCAGTCCATCGCTGCAGTCCTTCACGGACATTATTGAAACTCCTTAATTCACTACAACACCCTGTGACAGAAATCTGAAATCAAACACACAGCTTATATCTTCGTTCTAGAATTAGTTCTTCACTGTTTATTCTTACGACAAAGTTAATGCATGCCTACATTCTGCGGCAATAGCTGGCCTTTGGGACGATTTGTCAACTTTTCTTTTAATATTTGCAACAACAGATTGTAAGTACTTGTTACCATCCTGATATATTTGAAAAATTCCTCGGGGTCACATTCCATCTTCCGCGAATATACTGTTTCAATATAACCGACAATACCTCGACTTCTGCGCGGTTCAATACTTTTTTCAACACACAAATAAAACAATATTAAAATATATACAATATTCCATTGTAAACATTTCTTTCAAAAATTTTCCCACAATAACTCTTCTTCGTTTCTGTCAGAACAACATAAGGGCGAATCTTATGTAGGCGAACTATGTTATTCGTTAGTTAGCTGACGTTTCTTATGTTATTTTTGTAATCCAGGGCAGAGCATATCTACTATATAGCAGTTGCAATTAGAAATTTTATTTCTTACGGTACTTATAGAGTAGAGAGAATTAGACTAAAAGTGCATATGTATGGTAAACAAACACTTGAATTTGCAAGCAATTGAAATTACAGCCATCCATTCAAAGAACGCCAATAACAGACATTTTCACAAACTCAAAAAACGAGCATCACTGAAACAACACACAACCACAACATAACATACCTACTGTCTAAAATAAGAAGTTACATACAAGAAAACAACAAAATCCAAATGATTCTGATCTGGATGCCCAAAAATAGCAATTGGGAAGAACTCTCCATACCAGATGCAAATGCAAAGGACGCAATTATAAACGTCAACAACACCGATACCTATTGTGGGTTATAGCACTCTTTTATCGAATGGTTACCGCTGCACCGATTGCGTTCAAATTTTGTATTCCGGAACACTTTTTAATTCTAAAACCGATAAGGTGGGGCAAAACCCGATCTAAACCTTTTTCAATATAATTTTATTAATTTTAGTATCGAACTGACAGATGAGCATTACATTTATTCGTCAATTGACAACCCACACATTTATTCAATTGTGACCAAATGTTGTCATATAACACAAATGAAGAAAATAACTTCTAAAAATTAAAAAAGTGCCCTTGTCAACAATAGAAGGGTGCTCTTTCAAAGAATAGAAGGGTGCCCTTCCAAAGAATAGAAGCGTATCCTTCTAATGAATAGAAGGGCACCCTTCTATTCTCAAGAGGAGCACTTTTCTATTCGATAGAAGTAACTCTTCAAATGAATAGAAGTATCATCAAGTATGGAAGGGTACCCTTCTATAGAGTAGAAGGAGGAGTACAAGGATGCTTCCCTAGAGAATGGAAGGATGCCCTTCTATAGTATACACACCTAAAGAATAGAATGTTGCTCCTCTAGAGAATAGGAGGGTGCTCCTCTAGAGAATAGAAGGGTGCCCTTCTAGAGAAAAGAAGGCTGCTCTTCTAGAACCCGTCCTTGCACAATATATTATAGCAGCATCGGGGATCTGCCATTTCAAATATAATTTAATGCCTTAAATTCCACCAATATGTTGTTGAAATACAATTCCCATCCCATTTGCTTCAATTGTGTTATATGACAACATCTGATCACAATTGAATAAATGTGTGGGTTGTCAATTGACGAATAAATGTAGTGCTCATCTGTCAGTTTGATACTAAAATTAATAAAATTATATTGAAAAAGGTTTTGGATCGGATTTTTCCTCACCTTATCGGTTTTAGTATTAAAAAGTGCTCCGGAATACAAAATTTGAACGCAATCGGTGCAGCGGTAACCATTCGATAAAAGAGTGCTTGAACCCCTATTGTAAATGGAATGACATCTTTGACATAATTAAGAAATCTCTAGAAAATGACTGGACCCTCAAGTATAACGACCTAGTCACGAACCCCTCGCCATGGGGGACGGTGATCTTCAGTACCCAAACAAACCATTACTCCACGACACAAACCTGAACAGAAACAAAAAAAAAACAAATCAATAGAATCTTAAAAAACAGAGCATACAACAGTTACAGGTTCAGACGAACCAAAATCTACAACACGGACATCTATAGATGGTGTAACTACATAGACTATCTCGAACATCAGATATTAAACTGCACTAAATTCGATAATCAAAGAGAAAAATACCCACTCCTAGATGATAGTCGATTCTTAGTAAACTGCTGTAGAAACAAGAATGGTGTATTCCAGTGCTTTGAGGAACAAGATAAAACCGGAGTGGACATCCATATGTACACGTTGTCGCAACAACCCCTGCAACCGCCCGCCTAACTACGTGTCTTTTTGCACCTACCCCTGCGACCGTGATTCTAAAGCTGGTTAAGGGGAACCCAATAGGTTGTCACAAGAAAAATTTGATTTTATTGCAAATAACACTTCACAAAACCAGAAAATAGCGTTGAATACAAATAAAACAATATGGCTACTTCGGAAAGATAACTGTAGTGTTATTAGATTGTTCAATAAGTCCATAAAGGACTGCAGCGATGGTCTGCTGCCTCGGCAGAAGAAGGTGTCGGTATCTGCCGAGAATGCCCTCGTCTGGAGACGCGTGAATGCGCTGGCAGGCCAGCATTGCGGTGTCGTGGGGCAGGTTCATTTCCCCAGCACGAGGACCCACTACAAAAAATTTCGCACTCACGAATTTGACTGCTGGAGATCCAGGGGCAACCGAAGTCGCAAAAATTGTAGATAACTACTCAGAGGGAGATAGAGCTTGTGACGAGAACAAGTGGGACCTGAAAAGAAAGGCGGACTTGGGGTAACCTCGTCATTACCCGACGAAGTTCATGGCCCACAAATGAAAGAGGGGCAAACGGGTGATGGTGGAGCCCCTTCGCACCCACCCAACCGGAATAAATCCATATACATGCTGTTGCAGTGGCCAGGTATTCCTCTTCTGAGTGGAAAACTCATACAACTTGAATTGCATGAACTTTCCCATCAGAAGGGGAGTACCCCGGTGACCAATTTATCCCATAGAATTATACAATTTGAATGCATAACTCTATGCCATTAAGAGGCACTCTGCTTGGGCCACTCAACCCGCGACATCACCTGAAACAAAAGAAGGATTAATGAGTACCCGGCGGCTGGCTCATGTTTTGAGGTGGAAGCCTGCCCCCGTACCGGGTCCTATACCCGGTTAGAATTTGAAGAAAGGAAAGACCGACGTTTTACATTTAACATTTCATGACTTTTCGTTTATTCTCTAAGGTTTTACAGGTATTATACATGCTCAAAGTAGTATAAGCTTGATATGAGATATTTAAGAGTTGGACAATTGTCGCATTCGCGTTCCGTTATGAATATGCAAAAATATTTATGCGATTTGGCACGTGACTGCGATTCATTATAAATCCGACATGCATGAGCTCTATTCCTTATCAAATTGGATAAAAAAAAAAGAAAAAAAAATGGGTTCGATACGTGGTACCACTCATCAAAGCCTAATTTTTCCCCAGATGCAAATTCACGAAAAATTCATTTTTTTTTGTCTACCTATCACAATGTGAAAAAAATTGAGACTTATCTAGGCTATTAAGAGAAAAACCCGAAATTATAAATAAAAAAATAATTTTAAATATAAAAAAATGTCTTTAAATAGTTCGTGTTTTATAGATTTTGCTTAGTCTGTCATATGGTTTCTATTTAAGATTTTTGATCGTTCATCAAGTAAATTTCCTCTCGGTGAAAAAAAAGGATAATTATCTAATAGCAATAAATTGCATGTTTCATTACTAATCAACTGCCACATACACCTCTCTCAACGATGCTTGAATTTTTTTTTTTGAAATTGACGATTCTTCGGCGGTCTCTGAATCTCCACGAAACTGCACGCACCACGATTTTCACTTTTCGCTGGGATTTCGCGCGAAGTATTGCTCACTCAGTTAATAAGTTAAAACTTTACCTTTTCGCCTTTCCTTTTAGCCTCTATTTCCGCATTCTATTGTCCATTTTTTATCCCAGCGTAATATTCGTCATGTCCTTGATTTGATCGCACGCACCAAATCCCAACTGACGTTCCTCGTATAGCACCGGCCGTTGTTACGCGATGAAGTCCAAGCCAACTAATTGCCAAGCAGACCATCAAATACACCAAAGTCCTTGCTGAATGAGAACAAAACCGAAATTTTGGTGTAGTATTCACAAGATTAAGTGTCCCAAGGCTGCGAAAGCAAGCATAGGGTGCGTGGTAGCCAATGAGAAAGGAAAAGTGGTTGCAACATCCATGCGAACTTCACGAAATGTGTATGGCAATTAAAGCACAAAGCGCGTGGAGATGATTTGTCTACATTAATTGGCAACAAAACAGCCACAAGCGGAGCGTACACTTGGAAATCTCGCAATTTCCGCACACAAAACAGGCGAGCACCACAAAATACAGAATTACATCCTTCACTTCGCAAGCAAGCTACACCCTCTTATCTCGTCGGACTTTGCAAGCGTTTCGGGCAAAAAATAATGCAAACGCTATTCACACAACCGTTTTTCTCAAACATCACCGAAATAGAGCACTGTAATGTTCTTGGTGATCACTGTACTTTCACTAATCCCATATTAATCGCTGCATGCGCGGGCGCTTGCTTTTCTTCAGTTCAAAATGTCAAATCACAAAACACTTCACAATTCGATATCACGCAAAAATGAAACTAGAAAAAGTTTATTTCTTTTCAAGGTGCTGCGGCGGTTATAATGCTTTTTATTACAGTCCTTCAACACACTGTGAAAACACTACACTCTCAGAATAATTTGTTTCTTTTTTTCCACTTTCCTCCGTCTCTGTTAGTAAACAAATTGCTGTTTACAGTTAGCTTAGCGCTAGCTGTTTTTCACAGGGCACTGCTTGCTGCTGGCTCCAAATAGTTCGCTTTTGTGTGTGTGTTTTGATTCACACACTCGGTTGTTGAGGTACGCTTGCACTCACACTCTTTTCCGCCTTTATTAGAAATCAACGAAAACCAGAAAAAAACCAAAACTATTTTCTCCGGGAATGGCTATAAGTGTTCAGATAAACCAAAGAATCACTCATATTTGCTGATTTCACTATTTCCTTTGCACTAGGGAAAACTTCGGTGATTCCACATCGAATGTAACTCGCAACGGCAACTACAAGCGCTTCTTGCGATGACGACCGCCGTAAAAACGAGCAGAAAATTCTTACACAACTTTGACGATTGATATTTCGGATACCGAAAACGATATATTCGCGGTTGGGAATTCACATTTATTAGTGTGCCACGCTAGGTTGTAACTAGAATTTCAATTTGTATATAGCTACAAATTTACGCGACGCGAAAAACCAGGGAAATTTCTATTTTTCTGACTTGCACTTGAACAACCGATCACAAAGAGCGCTCACCCAACTTCAATCTCCCCGCAATTCCCGTTCGTTGATCGTCAAACTGGCCTTTTTCTTGTGTTCCTTCATTTATACAATCAAACGCGCGAAATTCAATTTGGTTATCTTCTTTTTTTCTTTTTGTTTTTTTATCTTGGTATAAATTTACTGATAAATCATTTAATTGAATGGAATTCCGTTTCAATTAAAATGAAACAGGTCAAGATAAATTGGAGAATGTAGATTTGCAATTTGTGTCACACGTTTGTATTAATTATTGAATTTGAGTTTGAACACATTTATTTTGTATGAAAATTTAAGGTGCTTTAAGAGGAGATTTTAATTACACTTGATTGGATAACAATTCGAACATATTCATAAATTATGATTTTATATATACTGAAAAGAATTTATAATGATGTCATGTCCCTTGTTTGATATTGAAAAGAAAAAGATATATTTTGTGCACGTATTTAAACATGTGCAATGTGCCGTGCTCAATTACTACAGGGCAGCTAATTTTCTCGTGATCCCAAGGCGACGCGGATTGCGAAAAAGGAGCTGAAGGATCTTTCATTATAGCATGGGTTGTCTTTGGCGTCGGAACAAGGAGTGACGAACAATAAAAGAAAACGAAATTGACAGACGGACGGACTGACACGTATGTTTATGTTTTGCCGGAAGTACACAACCCTTGCGCGTTTTTTGAAAATCTATGCGGACGGACGAAACAGACGTGACTAATTATCTATCGGCGCAGGTCTTTTGCGTGGTATACCCCAAGTTCTTTTCCCGATGGGTCCGTTAACAAGTAACGGTTATGTCCCATTACCTGCTTTATGCGGCTTTTCAAGCATCGCCTGTCCAATTTGGCGTTGTAATGCCCCGCGGCGTCACTTTGCCGGAAATTTCGCCGGAAAACTTCATCTCCTTCTTTGAAATTAGCAGATCGTGACCTGAGATTGTACTGCGCTTCATTTGCACTTCCTGCGGCCTTAATCTTCCGTCCGATTTGTTGGCGGAACGACGACGGGATCTCCCAAACACTTCAATTGCCGTAACAGCCGGTATGATTTACCGTGGCAAATCATGTGCTGTCCAAAGGCGGCAAAGTAAGGGGCGACACCAGTGAGGGAATGATACGAGGATCGCAGGGCGCATGTGATGGCAGACAATCGCTGGTCCCAATCCTTTTGAGATGGGTGGACGTAGGAACGGATCGCGGCCAATAGGGTGCGGTTCAACCGTTCTGATGCGTTAGACTGAGGAGAGTATATGGGCGTCAGTTGGTGTTCAACGCCATACTGCTCAAGTAGGCCCTTAAACTGCCGAGACCGGAACTGTACTCCGTTGTCTGAGTACACACTCTCTGGAACCCCGAACACATGGAATACCCGGTTCTCTAAGAATTTCACGATAGATGGAGTTGTGAATTTACGGATAGGTTCCACCAGTGGGAATTTTGAAAGCTGGTCTAGAACGACTATAGCTCCGATGTGTCCCATGGAAGACCGAGGATACGGACCGACTAGATCGATGTATAGACGTTGGAATACGCGTTCTGGGACGTTGAGTTTACCCATAGGAGGTCGAAGAGGCTGGTTGGGCGCTTTGGTGCCTTTACAGGTCTCACAGGCGCTCACGTAGTCTTTGACCTGGGATGCCATTTTAGGCCAAAAGAAGTATTTCTTGAGTCGCCGTAATGTTCGACCGTAACCTCCGTGGGCACTTAAAGGATGGTCATGTGCGCGGAGGATCAGATGTTGTGTCATTTCCTCCGGTACCCAGAGTTTCCAGGACTCTTCTTCCTGCCATGGATCACCAGTGACGTATTCATTTCGTCTATACACGTAGCCGTCTATTACCTTCAAATCAGGCAGCTGCGATTGTTGGGTCGCGATGGTTTACCTCAACTCTTTGTAGCTGTCTGATTCGAAATGTGGGCTGTCCAAATCTATTTCGATGGGGTCCTCGTCATTTATTGTCAATTCGGCTCCTTCTGGGGAAAACATTCGTGAGAGAGTGTCGGATACGATGTTCTGGGTCCCTTTCCGATGTTTGATGGAAAACTTGAACCCTTGCAGTTTAAGAGCCCATCTTGCTAGTCGTCCATGTAAATCTGCCTGGTTCATCAACCATTGTAGTGAAGCGTGGTCCGTGATGATCTCGGAATTTCTTCACAGCCATTACCGCTGCCAAACATTCCTGCTCGGACACAGTATAGTTTCTTTGGGCCCAATTCAGCTTATTGGACATGAAGGCGATGGGAGCTTCCTCTCCCTCATCAGTCAATTGCACCAGCACGGCTCCTACTCCATGTTGACTTGCGTCACAATGAATGGAGAAGGGCTTCGTGAAGTCGGGGCTGTGCAAGACAGGAGCTGATGTGAGGGCTTGTTTTAGCTCTTCAAATGCCTTTCGGCTGAGTTTGGTCCAAATAAACTTCCCTTTCCGCAGCATGTCTGACAGGGGCGCTGAAACTGTTGCGTAATTCCGAACAAACCTTCGGTACCAACCGCACACACCAAGGAAACGTCGTAGCTGCTTAACTGTTTTCAGTAAGGGGAACTCATCAATCGCACGAGTTTTGTCTGGATCCGTTTTGATAGTGCCATGTCCTATGACATGTCCTAGGTATTGGACTTCTTTCATGACAAACTTACTTTTCTGTACGTTGATGGTGAGTCCCGCCTTACTGATGTGCAGGGCTACTTCTTGTAAGAGTAGGAGGTGTTGATCGAACGTTTCCGTGATGAGTAACAGATCATCCAGGTACACGAACACTTGGTGTTTCAGGTGAGGTGGGATGACCTTGTCCATCAGCCGAGTCATCGTTTGCGGCGCATTACACAGGCCAAAGGGCATTGTGATGAACTGATCTAATGGTCGTCCAGGCACTGTGAAGGCGGTCTTGTCCCTCGACCCCTCATCGAGTGGAATTTGCCAGAAGGCGTCTTTTAGGTCGAGACTGGTGATATAATTGGCTTTCGGCAGTCTCCCTAGTATTCCATCGATGAGTGGAAGAGTGTACGCGTCCTTGATGGTAACCGCGTTTACCTTACGGGCATCAAGACAGAGGCGGACTTTACCTGGCTTCACCACCAAGGTCACCGGTGATGACCAGGTACTTTGGGACTCCTCTATGACCCTCAACTCGAGCATCCTATCCAGCTCCGCATACACCAATTTCTCCATGGCCGGTGAGATGGCGTAGTGTCTCTGCTTAATCGGTTTACTATCGCCAACGTCGATGGCGTGTGAGACTAGGGTGGTGCGGCCAAGGCCTTGGGTAGCGTAAGATGGGAAAGCAGCGATGGATGCTTCCAGGCGTTGCCGTTGGTTAGGCGTCAGATCATGCCTATCGGGAATAGAAGTGATTTCGTTGACATATCTGGTATTTAAAGACAAATCTGTGAATAAATCGGAGGCCAGTCCAAAGCGAAGGACGAAATCGACGCCAAGGTACACATTCTGAGTCAAAGACGGAATAATGTAGAAAGTAATATCCTTCGTCTGACCCCTGAACGTCACGGGTGTGGTTAGTTTACCTCGTATAGGGTGTTTGGTGCCATCAGCTGTACTGATTTCAGTGCGCCAGGATTTAATCAAGTTCGGATAGTCTTGGAGCACCTTCGAGCCAAAGCTCGAGGCAAGACAACTGATACTGGCACCCGTGTCGATCAATGCAACACTTTAATTGGATGATAAGGTCTGATCTCATTCTCAGCAACCTCCGAGATGTTACAAGAGTTTAAGGTTTGACGGCAGGTGCGCACTCTCTTGCGGAAATTCCGCCAACGACGGGTTGACCATTTTGTCGTGCGCGGGCGGAAAGTGACTACTTCGGAAGCAAATATTCGCTCTCGAGCCACCCGATATTCCTGCAGTCGAACATGATAAGGTTTTAAAGTGCGTATTTGAGGATGCTGGGGTTCTTCTGCCAGTGACTGCGGTGGTCGCTTCAATATTGTCGTTGGCGAGGTCTCCGGAAGAGAGTGAACATCCGCAGTCATAGTGGTCATGGCTGGTGGGTTAACGTCAAGGTTATTGGGGTGAGCAGCTGGCTGAGAAGCTACTGCGGGGGCTTTGAGTACCGCTAAGGTGGTCGGGTACTCCTTCGGCCGTTTTTTTGCGCGGCGCATTCAGGGCAGTCCGGGAAGTATGTGTCCGGCTTGCCGCAACCGTAGCAGAAAACCTTACGCTCTGCTCGGCATGAAATGAACCGGTGTCCGATTTGATTGCAATTCCAGCAGGTCGTAAGACTTCTCACTGCTGCTACAGCAAGCTGGTCCTGGTCCGAATCTTCCTCCAGATCCATGGTGGTATAATCTGGGGCCAATTCCGCGATTCCTCGTCGAGGACCCGTCCTAGCTAGTAAGTAGGGCCGGTCCCGGAGGTCTTCCTCAAACCATTCTAGGCGACGCACAGTTCTCAGCAGTGCCTCCATACTCTGTGGATCGGAGTTCACGATATGGCGACGAAGCTCCGGCCTTAGAATGCGCTTCAGCAACCGCAGCAATTGGGTAGAAGACATCGGCTCTGACAACTGGTCATTCAGCCGAAGGATATTGGCTCGATATTGATGGAAAGACTCGTCCGGACGCTGCCATCTAGCATGAATCTTGTCCAGTACTAATTCGTCCATGTCTACCGTAGGGTATTCCATGCGGAGTACCTCCTTCAACCGTGACCAGCGTATTGATGGTGGGGCCGAATGTATTCGCCAATATGACTCAAGTTCTGCTCCCCTAAGCAGCATTGGCAAGTATCCTGCGAGCGCCGTGTGGTCTCCTGCTAGCATTTGCTCAATCAGCGACTCCACCTGACCAATGAAAACTTCCACAGTTATAGTGTTGGGTTCCCCGCTGAAATGCAGATTCCAGCCCTGGATGATGCTGGGGATCTGCGTCGGCTTCAGCCGATACGTAGCGTGTTCTGTCTGGATTAGCCTGCCCACGAATATTCTCACCCACATTCAAGTTGTACACTGGATTCGGGCAATAAATGGGAAGTGTATTATAGTGTATGACGTCGGTATACTCATTCAAATTGCCAATACTCAACATCATTTGGTTGAGTTGAATTTGACCGAACTGTTGGCACACTCCGGGACTTCTTCATGGGTGGCGGCCACTACCTCCACACTTCACTCCCATATGGCTGTCAAATCCTGTTGACATCCCACGACAAAATTGACGTGGGATGTGCGCTCGTCGCAACCAACGTGCAATGACAAGCCACCTAGCAGCAAAGTGTGTTAGTAGTGGTCGCCAGCGGCGTCGCATGATTCTTACAAGTGGCCTTGTGGACAGGGAGTTCAAATCACACGTTATTGATTTTAAGGCAGTCAATGAACGGTTGTGTGCGATTCGCATAAAAGCAAAATTCATTAAAATCTGGCCGATTAATGTTCACGCCCCGACCGAAGAAAAGGACAAAGAGACGAAGGAAACGTTCTACAATCACCTGGAAAGACTAGTCGACTCATTGCCTACAAACGACACAAAAATAATTCTGGGTGATTTCAACGCTTAGGCTGGCAATGAGCTATTTCATCGGACAATTGCTGGAGGAGCCTCGGCGATGAAACAAATGACAACCACCAGCGCCTGATTGATTTTGCATGCAGCAATCTAGTCATACGTTCAACTTGCTTCCCACATCGACGCATTCATAAAATGACCTGGGTATCACCGGATGGCAACACACAAAACCAGATCGACCATGTGCTGATCCAACAATGTTGGGCCTCGAGCAAACTCGACGTCCGTAAAAACCGTAAAGCTAATTGTAACTCACACTATTACTTGATCAACTTAACCTATCGACGTCGTATGTCAAAGGCATATTCGGCGAAGACCAGCCCGCTACAAAATTTTGACATCGAACGGCTCCAAATGGCGTCTGTGGCCAAAAATTTCACGGAGACTCTAGACAATCAGCTGGCTCCCATCTTATCAGATGCACTGGTCTCCGCCCTTCAGTTCTCCCAACGAATACCATCTTAGGTATCCGTTGTCATCCATACGATTCATGTGGCCAGCCCATTGGAGCTTCCGCAGTTTTACAATAGTTGAAACCTCCAGCTCGTCGAAAATTTCATACGACTCATGGTTGTATCGAATTCGTCATTGGTTCCCATCTAACTTTGCTCCGGTTGTTTGCCTCAGGACCCGTTACTTAAAGGCAATTAATATATTTGCGAATGCTTGGGTTAGGATCCATGTTTCCCATCCACAGCATAGCTACAGGTCTTATCACAGATTTGTATCTTGGAGCTTCGTTTTCCTGTGCACGCTGCTGGTCTTCAAGATTGTCAAGACTGAAAAAAATATTTTATTTGCGCGGTTTGTTCTTAGCGTAAATCGTCTGTTTCATTACTGGTTCTCATTATTTTGGCACCTAACTACAGAAATTTGCCCACATTTTCGATACTGTTTTCACCAAGTGTGATATTTTGTATATTTGAGGTATTTTTCCTCGACTGCGTCACGAGCTTTGGTTTATTTTCATTGATTTGTATCCCTGCTGGTTTTGCTTCACTGTCGAGTTTCAGGAAGAGTTCTTTGGGAGTTGTTAGTGACCGTGACAAAATTTTGATGTCGTTCGCATAGGCTACTACTTGACTCAACTTGTCGATGTAGTAATATACCTTGTGTATCATCAGATAGCTTTCTTACGGCACACTTCAGAGCCCAATTGAATTGCAATGGGACCAGCCCATCCTTCTGTTTTAGTTCGATATTTGTGTCAAAGGCATCGGTGAGTTGGTTATTGATGTGGGCATAGGACGTCATCGACGTTATTGTCATTTTGGTAAGACGGACTAGTTTGGCTGGGATGCCCAAGCAAAGCATTATTTGGTACAGTACGTCACGATCAATGCTGTCGTATACTTGCTCAAATCCAACGAAAATTTGGTGTACATCTATGTTGAAATCCCATCGTTTCTCAAGTACCTGTTTCACAGTGAACAATTAGTCTATTACCGATCTACCTGCTCTTAAACCACCTTGATACGCCCACAAATGAAAGAGGGGCAACCGGGTGGTGGTGGAGCCCCTTCATTTGTAGGCCATGAACTTCGTTGGGTAACGACGAGGTCACCCCAAGTTCGCCTTTCTTTTCCGGTTTCACTTGTTCTTGTAACAAGTACATCTCCTTCGGTGAGGTTATCTACAGTTTTTGCGACTTCAGTCGCCTCTTGAGCTATCGACAAATCCGTGAATGCGAAATTGTTTTGTAGTGAGTCCTCGTGCTGGGGAAACGAACCCGCCCCACGACACCACAATGCTAGCCTGCCAGCGCGTTCACGCGTCTCCGGACGAGGGCATTCTCGGCAGATACCTCCATCTTCTTCTGCCGGGGCAGCAGACCATCGCTGCAGTCCTTTACGGACATATTGAACAATCTAATAACACTACAAATGGCGCCCAACGTGGGGCCCGAAATGCCCGGCTGTATCATCAGTCATGAGCACGAGACAGTCCATCGTCTCTAGGTGTCCCCACTAGGTGTTAGAATTATTGGCGGGTAGATAACTCCCGAGGGTAATTGCACTGATCGTGCCCCAGCAAATGGTAACTTTCGAACTTGTGTTGTCTTCGGACATCAATATCGTTTGGTCCTGCTTTTGAATTATACTTTGGTGGTTTACCACCATTGTATAACTAGTAAGGCCAAATGATATTAGAGTCCCTTTTTGTGTTCGGAGGTTATTATCCCAACAACTTTTTGCGGAGGATTCTGATCCGCTCCCCAAACCAGCGGTGCCTAGGTGTCTTAAATTACATGGATTTTGATTTCATGTGATTGGCTGATTAGCCAATCCATGACTATCCATGACAAGACACGCGCTGCTTGTGGATTAGAATCCAACCCTGGGCTGACAAGTTGTAACTTGAGAAAATTTGCGAATGAGGGATCACTTCTGAACCCTGATTTTCATGGTGCCACAAGAGAGTGTCCCTGAAACGCTTTAAAAGGATTGTGCCATGGTGTCCATACTTGGGAGGAAGGACGGAAAGGAAAGACCGGTTATTTTTTTTGATAGCGTAAAAACTTTTTTTATAACGTAAACCTAATTTTGATAACCAATTAAACCTTTTCTTGCATACCTTTTGTTTTTTTTTTGTAGTGAGTCCTCGTGCTGGGGAAACGAACCCGCCCCACGACACCGCAATGCTAGCCTGCCAGCGCATTCACGCGTCTCCGGACGAGGGCATTCTCGGCAGATACCTCCATCTTCTTCTGCCGGGGCAGCAGTCCATCGCTGCAGTCCTTCACGGACATTATTGAAACTCCTTAATTCACTACAACACCCTGTGACAGAAATCTGAAATCAAACACATAGCTTATATCTTCGTTCTAGGATTAGTTCTTCACTGTTTATTCTTACGACAAAGTTAATGCATGCCTACATTCTGCGGCAATAGCTGGCCTTTGGGACGATTTGTCAACTTTTCTTTTAATATTTGCTACAACAGATTGTAAGTACTTGTTACCATCCTGATATATTTGAAAAATTCCTCGGGGTCACATTCCATCTTCCGCGAATATACTGTTTCAATATAACCGACAATACCTCGACTTCTGCGCGGTTCAATACTTTTTTCAACACACAAATAAAACAATATTAAAATATATACAATATTCCATTGTAAACATTTCTTTCAAAAATTTTCCCACAATAACACTTCTTCGTTTCTGTCAGAACAACATAAGGGCGAATCTTATGTAGGCGAACTATGTTATTCGTTAGTTAGCTGACGTTTCTTATGTTATTTTTGTAGTCCAGGGCAAAGCATATCTACTATATAGCAGTTGCAATTAGAAATTTTATTTCTTACGGTACTTATAGAGTAGAGAGAATTAGACTAAAAGTGCATATGTATGGTAAACAAACACTTGAATTTGCAAGCAATTGAAATTACAGCCATCCATTCAAAGAACGCCAATAACAGACATTTTCACAAACTCAAAAAACGAGCATCACTGAAACAACACACAACCACAACATAACATACCTACTGTCTAAAATAAGAAGTTACATACAAGAAAACAACAAAATCCAAATGATTCTGATCTGGATGCCCAAAAATAGCAATTGGGAAGAACTCTCCATACCAGATGCAAATGCAAAGGACGCAATTATAAACGTCAACAACACCGATACCTATTGTGGGTTATAGCACTCTTTTATCGAATGGTTACCGCTGCACCGATTGCGTTCAAATTTTGTATTCCGGAACACTTTTTAATTCTAAAACCGATAAGGTGAGGAAAAACCCGATCTAAACCTTTTTCAATATAATTTTATTAATTTTAGTATCGAACTGACAGATGAGCATTACATTTATTCGTCAATTGACAACCCACACATTTATTCAATTGTGACCAGATGTTGTCATATAACACAAATGAAGAAAATAACTTCTAAAAATTAAAAAAGTGCCCTTGTCAACAATAGAAGGGTGCTCTTTCAAAGAATAGAAGGGTGCCCTTCCAAAGAATAGAAGCGTATCCTTCTAATGAATAGAAGGGCACCCTTCTATTCTCAAGAGGAGCACTTTTCTATTCGATAGAAGTAACTCTTCAAATGAATAGAAGTATCATCAAGTATGGAAGGGTACCCTTCTATAGAGTAGAAGGAAGAGTACAAGGATGCTTCCCTAGAGAATGGAAGGATGCCCTACTATAGTATACACACCTAAAGAATAGAATGTTGCTCCTCTAGAGAATAGGAGGGTGCTCCTCTAGAGAATAGAAGGGTGCCCTTCTAGAGAAAAGAAGGCTGCTCTTCTAGAACCCGTCCTTGCACAATATATTATAGCAGCATCGGGGATCTGCCATTTCAAATATAATTTAATGCCTTAAATTCCACCAATATGTTGTTGAAATACAATTCCCATCCCATTTGCTTCAATTGTGTTATATGACAACATCTGATCACAATTGAATAAATGTCAATTGACGAATAAATGTAGTGCTCATCTGTCAGTTTGATACTAAAATTAATAAAATTATATTGAAAAAGGTTTTGGATCGGATTTTTCCTCACCTTATCGGTTTTAGTATTAAAAAGTGCTCCGGAATACAAAATTTGAACGCAATCGGTGCAGCGGTAACCATTCGATAAAAGAGTGCTTGAACCCCTATTGTAAATGGAATGACATCTTTGACATAATTAAGAAATCTCTAGAAAATGACTGGACCCTCAAGTATAACGACCTAGTCACGAACCCCTCGCCATGGGGGACGGTGATCTTCAGTACCCAAACAAACCATTACTCCACGACACAAACCTGAACAGAAACAAAAAAAAACAAATCAATAGAATCTTAAAAAACAGAGCATACAACAGTTACAGGTTCAGACGAACCAAAATCTACAACACGGACATCTATAGATGGTGTAACTACATAGACTATCTCGAACATCAGATATTAAACTGCACTAAATTCGATAATCAAAGAGAAAAATACCCACTCCTAGATGATAGTCGATTCTTAGTAAACTGCTGTAGAAACAAGAATGGTGTATTCCAGTGCTTTGAGGAACAAGATAAAACCGGAGTGGACATCCATATGTACACGTTGTCGCAACAACCCCTGCGACCGCCCGCCTAACTACGTGTCTTTTTGCACCTACCCCTGCGACCGTGATTCTAAAGCTGGTTAAGGGGAACCCAATAGGTTGTCACAAGAAAAATTTGATTTTATTGCAAATAACACTTCACAAAACCAGAAAATAGCGTTGAATACAAATAAAACAATATGGCTACTTCGGAAAGATAACTGGAGTGTTATTAGATTGTTCAATAAGTCCATAAAGGACTGCAGCGATGGTCTGCTGCCTCGGCAGCAGAAGGTGTCGGTATCTGCCGAGAATGCCCTCGTCTGGAGACGCGTGAATGCGCTGGCAGGCCAGCATTGCGGTGTCGTGGGGCGGGTTCATTTCCCCAGCACGAGGACCCACTACAAAAAATTTCGCACTCACGAATTTGACTGCTGGAAATCCAGGGGCAACCGAAGCCGCAAAAATTATAGATAACTACTCAGAGGGAGATAGAGCTTGTGACGAGAACAAGTGGGACCTGAAAAGAAAGGCGGACTTGGGGTAACCTCGTCATTACCCGACGAAGTTCATGGCCCACAAATGAAAGAGGGGCAAACGGGTGATGGTGGAGCCCCTTCGCACCCACCCAACCGGAATAAATCCATATACATGCTGTTGCAGTGGCCAGGTATTCCTCTTCTGAGTGGAAAACTCATACAACTTGAATTGCATGAACTTTCCCATCAGAAGGGGAGTACCCCGGTGACCAATTTATCCCATAGAATTATACAATTTGAATGCATAACTCTATGCCATAAAGAGGCACTCTGCTTGGGCCACTCAACCCGCGACATCACCTGAAACAAAAGAAGGATTAATGAGTACCCGGCGGCTCGCTCATGTTTTGAGGTGGAAGCCTGCCCCCGTACCGGGTCCTATACCCGGTTAGAATTTGAAGAAAGGAAAGACCGACGTTTTACATTTAACATTTCATGACTTTTCGTTTATTCTCTAAGGTTTTACAGGTATTATACATGCTCAAAGTAGTATAAGCTTGATATGAGATATTTAAGAGTTGGACAATTGTCGCATTCGCGTTCCGTTATGAATATGCAAAAATATTTATGCGATTTGGCACGTGACTGCGATTCATTATAAATCCGACATGCATGAGCTCTATTCCTTATCAAATTGGATAAAAAAAAAAGAAAAAAAAATGGGTTCGATACGTGGTACCACTCATCAAAGCCTAATTTTTCCCCAGATGCAAATTCACGAAAAATTCATTTTTTTTTTTTTGTCTACCTATCACAATGTGAAAAAAATTGAGACTTATCTAGGCTATTAAGAGAAAAACCCGAAATTATAAATAAAAAAATAATTTTAAATATAAAAAAATGTCTTTAAATAGTTCGTGTTTTATAGATTTTGCTTAGTCTGTCATATGGTTTCTATTTAAGATTTTTGATCGTTCATCAAGTAAATTTCCTCTCGGTGAAAAAAAAGGATAATTATCTAATAGCAATAAATTGCATGTTTCATTACTAATCAACTGCCACATACACCTCTCTCAACGATGCTTGAATTTTTTTTTTTTGAAATTGACGATTCTTCGGCGGTCTCTGAATCTCCACGAAACTGCACGCACCACGATTTTTACTTTTCGCTGGGATTTCGCGCGAAGTATTGCTCACTCAGTTAATAAGTTAAAACTTTACCTTTTCGCCTTTCCTTTTAGCCTCTATTTCCGCATTCTATTGTCCATTTTTTATCCCAGCGTAATATTCGTCATGTCCTTGATTTGATCGCACGCACCAAATCCCAACTGACGTTCCTCGTATAGCACCGGCCGTTGTTACGCGATGAAGTCCAAGCCAACTAATTGCCAAGCAGACCATCAAATACACCAAAGTCCTTGCTGAATGAGAACAAAACCGAAATTTTGGTGTAGTATTCACAAGATTAAGTGTCCCAAGGCTGCGAAAGCAAGCATAGGGTGCGTGGTAGCCAATGAGAAAGGAAAAGTGGTTGCAACATCCATGCGAACTTCACGAAATGTGTATGGCAATTAAAGCACAAAGCGCGTGGAGATGATTTGTCTACATTAATTGGCAACAAAACAGCCACAAGCGGAGCGTACACTTGGAAATCTCGCAATTTCCGCACACAAAACAGGCGAGCACCACAAAATACAGAATTACATCCTTCACTTCGCAAGCAAGCTACACCCTCTTATCTCGTCGGACTTTGCAAGCGTTTCGGGCAAAAAATAATGCAAACGCTATTCACACAACCGTTTTTCTCAAACATCACCGAAATAGAGCACTGTAATGTTCTTGGTGATCACTGTACTTTCACTAATCCCATATTAATCGCTGCATGCGCGGGCGTTTGCTTTTCTTCAGTTCAAAATGTCAAATCACAAAACACTTCACAATTCGATATCACGCAAAAATGAAACTAGAAAAAGTTTATTTCCTTTCAAGGTGCTGTGGCGGTTATAATGCTTTTTATTACAGTCCTTCAACACACTGTGAAAACACTACACTCTCAGAATAATTTGTTTCTTTTTTTCCACTTTCCTCCGTCTCTGTTAGTAAACAAATTGCTGTTTACAGTTAGCTTAGCGCTAGCTGTTTTTCACAGGGCACTGCTTGCTGCTGGCTCCAAATAGTTCGCTTTTGTGTGTGTGTTTTGATTCACACACTCGGTTGTTGAGGTACGCTTGCACTCACACTCTTTTCCGCCTTTATTAGAAATCAACGAAAACCAGAAAAAAACCAAAACTATTTTCTCCGGGAATGGCTATAAGTGTTCAGATAAACCAAAGAATCACTCATATTTGCTGATTTCACTATTTCCTTTGCACTAGGGAAAACTTCGGTGATTCCACATCGAATGTAACTCGCAACGGCAACTACAAGCGCTTCTTGCGATGACGACCGCCGTAAAAACGAGCAGAAAATTCTTACACAACTTTGACGATTGATATTTCGGATACCGAAAACGATATATTCGCGGTTGGGAATTCACATTTATTAGTGTGCCACGCTAGGTTGTAACTAGAATTTCAATTTGTATATAGCTACAAATTTACGCGACGCGAAAAACCAGGGAAATTTCTATTTTTCTGACTTGCACTTGAACAACCGATCACAAAGAGCGCTCACCCAACTTCAATCTCCCCGCAATTCCCGTTCGTTGATCGTCAAACTGGCCTTTTTCTTGTGTTCCTTCATTTATACAATCAAACGCGCGAAATTCAATTTGGTTATCTTCTTTTTTTCTTTTTGTTTTTTTATCTTGGTATAAATTTACTGATAAATCATTTAATTGAATGGAATTCCGTTTCAATTAAAATGAAACAGGTCAAGATAAATTGGAGAATGTAGATTTGCAATTTGTGTCACACGTTTGTATTAATTATTGAATTTGAGTTTGAACACATTTATTTTGTATGAAAATTTAAGGTGCTTTAAGAGGAGATTTTAATTACACTTGATTGGATAACAATTCGAACATATTCATAAATTATGATTTTATATATACTGAAAAGAATTTATAATGATGTCATGTCCCTTGTTTGATATTGAAAAGAAAAAGATATATTTTGTGCACGTATTTAAACATGTGCAATGTGCCGTGCTCAATTACTACAGGGCAGCTAATTTTCTCGCGATCCCAAGGCGACGCGGATTGCGAAAAAGGAGCTGAAGGATCTTTCATTATAGCATGGGTTGTCTTTGGCGTCGAAACAAGGAGTGACGAACAATAAAAGAAAACGAAATTGACAGACGGACGGACTGACACGTATGTTTATGTTTTGCCGGAAGTACACAACCCTTGCGCGTTTTTTGAAAATCTGTGCGGACGGACGAAACAGACGTGACTAATTATCTATCGGTGCAGGTCTTTTGCGTGGTATACCCCAAGTTCTTTTCCCGATGGGTCCGTTAACAAGTAACGGTTAGGTCCCATTACCTGCTTTATGCGGCTTTTCAAGCATCGCCTGTCCAATTTGGCGTTGTAATGCCCCGCGGCGTCACTTTCCCGGAAATTTCGCCGGAAAACTTCATCTCCTTCTTTGAAATTAGCAGATCGTGACCTGAGATTGTACTGCGCTTCATTTGCACTTCCTGCGGCCTTAATCTTCCGTCCGATTTGTTGGCGGAACGACGACGGGATCTCCCAAACACTTCAATTGCCGTAACAGCCGGTATGATTTACCGTGGCAAATCATGTGCTGTCCAAAGGCGGCAAAGTAAGGGGTACACCAGTGAGGGAATGATACGAGGATCGCAGGGCGCATGTGATGGCAGACAATCGCTGGTCCCAATCCTTTTGAGATGGGTGGACGTAGGAACGGATCGCAGCCAATAGGGTGCGGTTCAACCATTCCGATGCGTCAGACTGAGGAGAGTATATGGGCGTCAGTTGGTGTTCAACGCCATACTGCTCAAGTAGGCCCTTAAACTGCCGAGACCGGAACTGTACTCCGTTGTCTGAGTACACACTCTCTGGAACCCCGAACACATGGAATACCCGGTTCTCTAAGAATTTCACGATAGATGGAGTTGTGAATTTACGGATAGGTTCCACCAGTGGGAATTTTGAAAGCTGGTCTAGAACGACTATAGCTCCGATGTGTCCCATGGAAGACCGAGGATACGGACCGACTAGATCGATGTATAGACGTTGGAATACGCGTTCTGGGACGTTGAGTTGACCCATAGGAGGTCGAAGAGGCTGGTTGGGCGCTTTGGTGCCTTTACAGGTCTCACAGGCGCTCACGTAGTCTTTGACCTGGGATGCCATTTTAAGCCAAAATAAGTATTTCTTGAGTCGCCGTAATGTTCGACCGTAACCTCCGTGGGCACTTAAAGGATGGTCATGTGCGCGGAGGATCAGATGCTGTGTCATTTCCTCTGGTACCCAGAGTTTCCAGGACTCTTCTTCCTGCCATGGATCACCAGTGACGTATTCATTTCGTCTATACACGTAGCCGTCTATTACCTTCAAATCAGGCAGCTGCGATTGTTGGGTCGCGATGGTTTACCTCAACTCTTTGTAGCTATCTGATTTGAAATGTGGGCTGTCCAAATCTATCTCGGTGGGGTCCTCGTCATTTATTGTCAATTCGGCTCCTTCTGGGGAAAACATTCGTGAGAGAGTGTCGGATACGATGTTCTGGGTCCCTTTCCGATGTTTGATGGAAAACTTGAACCCTTGCAGTTTAAGAGCCCATCTTGCTAGGCGTCCATGTAAATCTGCCTAGTTCATCAACCATTGTAGTGAAGCGTGATCCGTGATGATCTCGGAATTTCTTCACAGTCATTACCGCTGCCAAACATTCCTGCTCGGACACAGTATAGTTTCTTTGGGCCCAATTCAGCTTATTGGACATGAAGGCGATGGGAGCTTCCTCTCCCTCATCGGTCAATTGCACCAGCACGGCTCCTACTCCATGTTGACTTGCGTCACAATGAATGGAGAAGGGCTTCGTGAAGTCGGGGCTGTGCAAGACAGGAGCTGATGTGAGGGCTTGTTTTAGCTCTTCAAATGCCTTTCGGCTGAGTTTGGTCCAAATAAACTTCCCTTTCCGCAGCATGTCTGACAGGGGCGCTGAAACTGTTGCGTAATTCCGAACAAACCTTCGGTACCAACCGCACACACCAAGGAAACGTCGTAGCTGCTTAACTGTTTTCAGTAAGGGGAACTCATCAATCGCACGAGTTTTGTCTGGATCCGTTTTGATAGTGCCATGTCCTATGACATGTCTTAGGTATTGGACTTCTTTCATGACAAACTTACTTTTCTGTACGTTGATGGTGAGTCCCGCCTTACTGATGTGCAGGGCTACTTCTTGTAAGAGTAGGAGGTGTTGATCGAACGTTTCCGTGATGAGTAACAGATCATCCAGGTACACGAACACTTGGTGTTTCAGGTTAGGTGGGATGACCTTGTCCATCAGCCGAGTCATCGTTTGCGGCGCATTACACAGGCCAAAGGGCATTGTGACGAACTGATCTAATGGTCGTCCAGGCACTGTGAAGGCGGTCTTGTCCCTCGACCCCTCATCGAGTGGAATTTGCCAGAAGGCGTCTTTTAGGTCGAGACTGGTGATATAATTGGCTTTCGGCAGTCTCCCTAGTATTCCATCGATGAGTGGAAGAGGGTACGCGTCCTTGATGGTAACCGCGTTTACCTTACGGGCATCAAGACAGAGGCGGACTTTACCTGGCTTCACCACCAAGGTTACCGGTGATGACCAGGTACTTTGGGACTCCTCTATGACCCCCAACTCGAGCATCCTATCCAGCTCCGCATACACCAATTTCTCCATGGCCAGTGAGATGGCGTAGTGTCTCTGCTTGATCGGTTTACTATCGCCAACGTCGATGGCGTGTGAGACTAGGGTGGTGCGGCCAAGGCCTTGGGTAGCGTAAGATGGGAAAGCAGCGATGGATGCTTCCAGGCGTTGCCGTTGGTTAGGCGTCAGATCATGCCTATCGGGAATAGAAGTGATTTCGTTGACATATCTGGTATTTAAAGACAAATCTGTGAATAAATCGGAGGCCAGTCCAAAGCGAAGGACGAAATCGACGCCAAGGTACACATTCTGAGTCAAAGACGGAATAATGTAGAAAGTAATATCCTTCGTCTGACCCCTGAACGTCACGGGTGTGGTTAGTTTACCTCGTATAGGGTGTTTGGTGCCATCAGCTGTACTGATTTCAGTGCGCCAGGATTTAATCAAGTTCGGATAGTCTTGGAGCACCTTCGAGCCAAAGCTCGAGGCAAGACAACTGATACTGGCACCCGTGTCGATCAATGCAACACTTTAATTGGATGATAAGGTCTGATCTCATTCTCAGCAACCTCCGAGATGTTACAAGAGTTTAAGGTTTGACGGCAGGTGCGCACTCTCTTGCGGAAATTCCGCCAACGACGGGTTGACCATTTTGTCGTGCGCGGGCAGAAAGTGACTACTTCGGAAGCAAATATTCGCTCTCGAGCCACCCGATATTCCTGCAGTCGAACATGATAAGGTTTTAAAGTGCGTATTTGAGGATGCTGGGGTTCTTCTGCCAGTTACTGCGGTGGTCGCTTCAATATTGTCGTTGGCGAGGTCTCCGGAAGAGAGTGAACATCCGCAGTCATAGTGGTCATGGCTGGTGGGTTAACGTCAAGGTTATTGGGGTGAGCAGCTGGCTGAGGAGCTACTGCGGGGGCTTTGAGTACCGCTGAGGTGGTCGGGTACTCCTTCGGCCGTTTTTTTGCGCGGCGCATTCAGGGCAGTCCGGGAAGTATGTGTCCGGCTTGCCGCAACCGTAGCAGAAAACCTTACGCTCTGCTCAGCATGAAATGAACCGGTGTCCGATTTGATTGCGATTCCAGCAGGTCGTAAGACTTCCCACTGCTGCTACAGCAAGCTGGTCCTGGTCCGAATCTTCCTCCAGATCCATGGTGGTATAATCTGGGGCCAATTTCGCGATTCCTCGTCGAGGACCCATCCTAGCTAGTAAGTAGGGCCGGTCCCAGAGGTCTTCCTCAAACCATTCTAGGCGACGCACAGTTCTCAGCAGTGCCTCCATACTCTGTGGATCGGAGTTCACGATATGGCGACGAAGCTCCGGCCTTAGATTGCGCTTCAGCAACCGCAGCAATTGGGTAGAAGACATCGGCTCTGACAACTGGTCATTCAGCCGAAGGATATCGGCTCGATATTGATGGAAAGACTCGTCCGGACGCTGCCATCTAGCATGAATCTTGTCCAGTACTAATTCGTCCATGTCTACCGTAGGGTATTCCATGCGGAGTACCTCCTTCAACCGTGACCAGCGTATTGATGGTGGGGCCGAATGTATTCGCCAATATGACTCAAGTTCTGCTCCCCTAAGCAGCATTGGCAAGTATCCTGCGAGCGCCGTGTGGTCTCCTGCTAGCATTTGCTCAATCAGCGACTCCACCCAACCAATGAAAACTTCCACAGTTATAGTGTTGGGTTCCCCGCTGAAATGCAGATTCCAGCCCTGGATGATGCTGGGGATCTGCTTCGGCTTCAGCCGATACGTAGCGGATTCATTGCCGCACCGGGCCGGATTCGTTTGTGATCGCGTCGCGAATCTATCGGAAAATCCCACGGATTTGGGTCCGAATCCCACATCAGAGGCGTTCTTGGCCGAGGTGGTACTGGATTCTCCTTCTGGCTTTCCAGCGAGGCTACCCGGGTGGTCAGGTCCTGCATGAGCACCATTAAATCCTGTAGGACTGTCGCCTCCACAGCCACAGTGGGTCTCGGCTCTTCCGCAGGTGGCACTGCTTCGGCTCGGTAGTCTTCCTCTCGTGCACTCATTGTCGTGGATGGAAGGGGTCCGCTTTTGGGCACAGTTCCACTTGCGCTGGAGGACTGAGGTCGTTCTGTTGCTGGCTGGGCGGTTTCTAGAGGCTGACGACAGAGCGGGCACGTGGATGAGGTTTGCCGCAGTTGGACCAAACACAGCTGGTGTAGCCTGTGTCCGCACTGCAACCTCTGACTGGTGACTTCATCTATGTCCTCATGACATATGGAGCACAAGAGCGCTGGTCCGGCATCTGACCTCAACTTCCTCTTCTCTGGAGTTCTTTTGGTGGGCATTCCTGTAACAATGGTGATTAGCAAAAAAAAAACAGAACTATAAATATATAAAGAACAAAAAATATATCTAAATAAATATATGTATATATATATATATATAGATAAGAAAAAATATGAAAACAAATGTAAAATATAAAATTCTTGAAGTGGCCGTCAGTGGCGAACTATGATCATTCCTCACAAAAAAAAAGTATAAAGAAATTTTCTAATTGATCAAAAGTTATCAAACAAAATAATCGGTCTTTCCTTTCTGTCCTTCTTCCCAAGCAAGGACACCAATGGCACCTTCCTTCTGTAGTGTTTCAGGGACAACTCTCTTGCGGCACCCTGAGGATCAGGGCTCAGAAGTGTTTCCTCATCCGCAAGTTTTCTCAAGTTACAACTTGTCAGCCCAGGGTTGAATTCTAATCCACAAGCAGCGCGTGTCTTGTCATGGATAGTCATGGATTAGCTAATCAGCCAATCACATGAAATCAAAATCCATGTAATTGAAGACACCCAGGCACCGCTGGTTTGGGGAGCGGATCAGAATCCTCCGCAAAATAGCTGTTGGGATAATAACTTCCGAACACAAATAGGGACTCTAATATCATTTGGCCTTACTAGTTATACAATGGTGGTAAACCACCAAAGTACAAATCAAAAGCAGGACCAAACGATATTGATGTCCGAAGACAACACACGTCCGGAAGTTACCATTTGCTGGGGCACGATCAGTGCAAATACCCTCGGGAGTTACCTACCCGCCAATAATACTAACACCTTGTGGGGACACCTAGAGACGATGGACTGTCTCGTGCTCACGACTGATGATACAGCCGGGCATTTCGGGGCCCCACGTTGGGCGCCATTTGTAGTGTTATTAGATTGTTCAATAAGTCCGTAAAGGACTGCAGCGATGGTCTGCTGCCTCGGCAGAAGAAGGTGTCGGTATCTGCCGAGAATGCCCTCGTCTGGAGACGCGTGAATGCGCTGGCAGGCTAGCATTGCGGTGTCGTGGGGCGAGTTCATTTCCCCAGCACAAGGACCCACTACAAAAAATTTCGCACTCACGAATTTGACTGCTGGAGATCCAGGGGCAACCGAAGTCGCAAAAATTGTAGATAACTACTCAGAGGGAGATAGAGCTTGTGACGAGAACAAGTGGAACCTGAAAAGAAAGGCGGACTTGGGGTAACCTCGTCATTACCCGACGAAGTTCATGGCCCACAAATGAAAGAGGGGCAAACGGGTGATGGTGGAGCCCCTTCGCACCCACCCAACCGGAATAAATCCATATACATGCTGTTGCAGTCGCCAGGTATTCCTCTTCTGAGTGGAAAACTCATACAACTTGAATTGCATGAACTTTCCCATCAGAAGGGGAGTACCCCGGTGACCAATTTATCCCATAGAATTATACAATTTGAATGCATAACTCTATGCCATTAAGAGGCACTCTGCTTGGGCCACTCAACCCGCGACATCACCTGAAACAAAAGAAGGATTAATGAGTACCCGGCGGCTGGCTCATGTTTTGAGGTGGAAGCCTGCCCCCGTACCGGGTCCTATACCCGGTTAGAATTTGAAGAAAGGAAAGACCGACGTTTTACATTTAACATTTCATGATTTTTCGTTTATTCTCTAAGGTTTTACAGGTATTATACATGCTCAAAGTAGTATAAGCTTGATATGAGATATTTAAGAGTTGGACAATTGTCGCAATCGCGTTCCGTTATGAATATGCAAAAATATTTATGCGATTTGGCACGTGACTGCGATTCATTATAAATCCGACATGCATGAGCTCTATTCTTTATCAAATTGGATAAAAAAAAAAGAAAAAAATTGGGTTCGATACGTGGTACCACTCATCAAAGCCAAATTTTTCCCCAGATGCAAATTCACGAAAAATTCATTTTTTTTTGTCTACCTATCACAATGTGAAAAAAATTGAGACTTATCTAGGCTATTAAGAGAAAAACCCGAAATTATAAATAAAAAAATAATTTTATATATAAATATATGGTTTCTATTTAAGATTTTTGATCGTTCATCAAGTAAATTTCCTCTCGGTGAAAAAAAGGATAATTATCCAATAGCAATAAATTGCATGTTTCATTACTAATCAACTGCCACATACACCTCTCTCAACGATGCTTGAATTTTTTTTTTTTTGAAATTGACGATTCTTCGGCGGTCTCTGAATCTCCACGAAACTGCACACACCACGATTTTTACTTTTCGCTGGGATTTCGCGCGAAGTATTGCTCACTCAGTTAATAAGTTAAAACTTTACCTTTTCGCCTTTCCTTTAAGCCTCTATTTCCGCATTCTATTGTCCATTTTTTATCCCAGCGTAATATTCGACATGTCCTTGATTTGATCGCACGCACCAAATCCCAACTGGCGTTCCTCGTATAGCACCGGCCGTTGTTACGCGATGAAGTCCAAGCCAACTAATTGCCAAGCAGACCATCAAATACACCAAAGTCCTTGCTGAATGAGAACAAAACCGAAATTTTGGTGTAGTATTCACAAGATTAAGTGTCCCAAGGCTGCGAAAGCAAGCATAGGGTGCGTGGTAGCCAATGAGAAAGGAAAAGTGGTTGCAACATCCATGCGAACTTCACGAAATGTGTATGGCAATTAAAGCACAAAGCGCGTGGAGATGATTTGTCTACATTAATTGGCAACAAAACAGCCACAAGCGGAGCGTACACTTGGAAATCTCGCAATTTCCGCACACAAAACAGGCGAGCACCACAAAATACAGAATTACATCCTTCACTTCGCAAGCAAGCTACACCCTCTTATCTCGTCGGACTTTGCAAGCGTTTCGGGCAAAAAATAATGCAAACGCTATTCACACAACCGTTTTTCTCAAACATCACCGAAATAGAGCACTGTAATGTTCTTGGTGATCACTGTACTTTCACTAATCCCATATTAATCGCTGCATGCGCGGGTGTTTGCTTTTCTTCAGTTCAAAATGTCAAATCACAAAACACTTCACAATTCGATATCACGCAAAAATGAAATTAGAAAAAGTTTATTTCTTTTCAAGGTGCTGTGGCGGTTATAATGCTTTTTATTACAGTCCTTCAACACACTGTGAAAACACTACACTCTCAGAATAATTTGTTTCTTTTTTTCCACTTTCCTCCGTCTCTGTTAGTAAACAAATTGCTGTTTACAGTTAGCTTAGCGCTAGCTGTTTTTCACAGGGCACTGCTTGCTGCTGGCTCCAAATAGTTCGCTTTTGTGTGTGTGTTTTGATTCACACACTCGGTTGTTGAGGTACGCTTGCTCTCACACTTTTTTCCGCCTTTATTAGAAATCAACGAAAACCAGAAAAAAACCAAAACTATTTTCTCCGGGAATGGCTATAAGTGTTCAGATAAACCAAAGAATCACTCATATTTGCTGATTTCACTATTTCCTTTGCACTACGGGAAAACTTCGGTGATTCCACATCGAATGTAACTCGCAACGGCAACTACAAGTGCTTCTTGCGATGACGACTGCCGTAAAAACGAGCAGAAAATTCTTACACAACTTTGACGATTGATATTTCGGATGCCAAAAACGATATATTCGCGGTTGGGAATTCACATTTATTAGTGTGCCACGCTAGGTTGTAACTAGAATTTCGATTTGTATATAGCTACAAATTTACGCGACGTGAAAAACCAGGGAAATTTCTATTTTTCTGACTTGCACTTGAACAACCGATCACAAAGAGCGCTCACCCAACTTCAATCTCCCCGCAATTCCCGTTCGTTGATCGTCAAACTGGCCTTTTTCTTGTGTTCCTTCATTTATACAATCAAACGCGCGAAATTTAATTTGGTTATCTTCTTTTTTTCTTTTTGTTTTTTTAATCTTGGTATAAATTTACTGATAAATCATTTAATTGAATGGAATTCCGTTTCACCCTAAATTATTTAAATTTTTCGCTAAAATATGAAGGTTAGCTCAATCAATTTTTGCAGGTTTAATTAAAGTGAAACAGGTCAAGATAAATTGGAGAATGTAGATTTGCAATTTGTGTCACACGTTTGTATTAATTAGTGAATTTGAGTTTGAACACATTTATTTTGTATGAAAATTTAAGGTGCTTTAAGAGGAGATTTTAATTACACTTGATTGGATAACAATTCGAACATATTCAAAAATTATGATTTTATATATACTGAAAAGAATTTATAATGATGTCATGTCCCTTGTTTGATATTGAAAAGAAAAAGATATATTTTGTGCACGTATTTAAACATGTGCAATGTGCCGTGCTCAATTACTACAAAACACTTTCGTATCGATAACCCATCGTTTTCTAGCAATAACGCACATTACACTTTTAATTGGGTTCCTCGCTCCGATTTACAATGTCACTCCTTAAAATGTAGTTACGCCTAAAACAAGTGTAATATTACTTTCACTACAGTCAATATGTACCTTCGGACACGTTCTCGAACCGAAAAAACGAGTAAATTCCGAATCATTACTCACGCGCCAGGTAAATTTCGCGTCCATGTTTAGTCGTCAAATTGACAATAGGACTAACGAGAGGAGAAATTGGAAATTATTGGAAATGAAATGACAATCAGGCTCAGAACGTGGTCATATGATTTCCTATGGAGTTTATATGAGCATAGCCTCTCCATTTGTTCCGTTCCTCAAAGTTCCAGTGTCACTTCCAGCAACTGAGCAAGTTCCTTGAACATTCTAAATAAATTTATAGCACCACTGACTAAGCCACGCACCCTATCCCTAATTCACTCTAACAACCACCCGTTGCGCTTGTCAACTAACTACTTCCAAAACTACTAATCACTAACAAACCGTCCAGTTGCATAAATTTGCGAGTAAACAAGCACATTGTAGCGAGCAACGAACTAAGCATAAACGAATCGAGTGTATAACAAAGGAAAGGAAAGAAAAAAGGACTCACAAATCTCTTTCACTGGTCCCCATATTGGACTAGAGCGTAAAACGGAAGAAGAAAAAAAAATTGAGTGTGTGCATGTTCTAGCGGTGAGAAAGGCGAGGGGATTTCAATTCATATGGGAGGGAAAGGTATGTACGAGTATGTAGTAAAAACCCTTCACTCACGTATGAATGATAATAAGTTTTTTTCGCGTCCATTCTTTATATGTCTTTGTTTTAAATATAATTTGAATCTATCCTAGCTGCTCAATTTTAACGAGCTCAGAGGTCCCATGATTTTGAAATGTCTTCGAATTTTGATGTTTTTATCGAAACGAACTAAAAATTGTGTTGTTGCTGCAATTTCAGTCGGTTTGGTGGTCGTGATGAGAAAAAAGGGTTTGGAATTTGCACCAACACAAGATAAAATTTCGTGGAGCTGCAGTCAAACAATGTGCTCTAATTATGATATGCATGATTTCGATGCAGCGCGTACTTGCAGTTCAGAATCAATAGTAACCCTCGTCAAACATCGCTTGCTTCACCCATGAAACTGGTACAGTGGTTATTTATCAGCATTTTCAGTGCAACTCTTGATGGCAAGACCACAATTACAAAACTTCTTCACCAGTAAGCACAATAAATGCATCATCAACATGAATCTCATTGGATGGGGACCGAAGCTCAAGCACATCTATTGGGAGATCATGTTATCGTTGTATATCGGATTTATTCTATAAGTAAAAACTGTCTCAAACCACCCATTAAATACCAACTTCAACGAAGCAGCGTTACGTATCAGCAGTCCACTTCATGTTGATGACTTTCGGTGCATCCACCCCTAAGCCTTCAGATATTTATTATTTAGTTAAGTTTATTCGCAAAAATGAATGAAAACTAAGAGAAAATTATAAAAGTAAGATAATGGAGAGGAAATAGACAACAAAATATTCAGGGAAAATATTTACAACAAAACAAGCAAATGGGGAGCATGCTGAAGTAAAAAGAAAATATGTTCGAATGTAATCAAAAGATGAGTAACTTGCAAACAGTGCAGGATCGATCTATTTAAATTATAGCATTCAAACCTCCTCTTTCACGGCGACTGTGCAATATCGGAAAGTCTATAATATGAAGTAAGCATGAAACTGAATATCAACTCCCAACAAAACCCTAAAAATAAACAACGAAAATTGAAATGCTTAACTCCACTTCTATCTTTCAGCTTCAGTATGAAACCAAGTCAAAATTCAGCAACTTAATCTTTTTTTTGTGTTAGGGACGTGAATGCCCAATTACGCACAAAGTGAGGGACTCCCATGCTCGCAAAAAGGCGACTGAGCTACCCACTAAACATCTCCTCTGCCAACCTGAGAACCTAGCCTAGGACCGTTTGACACAATTTAATCTTTGGATACATTTTCATGAAAATTCTTGACTGAAGATAATAGCCGCTATTTACAAATTTATTCAGCATATTTGGCAACAAGAACATATGCCGAAAGAGTGGAGCCAGTCAATTACCCTATCCACAAAAAAGGTGACAAGCTACAGACCGAAACTTATAGAGGCATATCACTACCTTGTTCAGCGTACAAAATATTTTCTAAAATCTTAGTAAATAAAATCGGATCATACGCCAACAGTCTATTGAGGAGCATCAAGGTGGTTTTACAGCAGATAGATCGACAATAGACCAATCGTTCACAGTCAAGCAGGTACTTGAAAAATGCTGGGAGCTCAACATAGACGTACACAAAATTTTCGTTGACTTTAAACAAGCATACAACAGTATTGATCGTAACGTACTGTACCAAATAATGCTTTGCTTTGGCATCCCAGCCAAATAAGTCCGTCTTACCAAAATGGCAATGACGTTAACGACCTCCCAAGTCCGCATCAATAACCACCTCACCGATGCCTCTGACACAAATATCGGACTGAAGCAGGGAGATGGGCTGGCCCCGTTGCTATTCAGTCTGGCTCTGAAGTACGTCATATGGAAGCTACCTGTCGATACACGAGGTACATTTGTAGTGAATAAAAGATGTTCAATAAGTCCGTGAAGGACTGCAGCGATGTTCTGCTGCCCCGGCAGAGGAAGGTGTCGGTTTCTGCCGAGAATGTCCTCGTCCGGAGACGCGTGAATGCGCTAGCAGGCTAGCATTGCGGTGTCGTGGGGCGGGTTTGTTTTCCCGGCACGAGGACTCACTACAAAGAATTTCGCAATCACGAATTCGTCGATAGCTCACGAGGCGACTGAAGTCGCAAAAACTGTAGATAACCTCACCGAAGGAGATGTACTTGTTACAAGAACAAGTGAAACCTGAGAAGAAAGGCGAACTTGGGGTGACCTCATCGTTACCCAACGAAGTTCATGGCCCACAAATGAAAGAGGGGCAACTGGGTGGTGGTGGAGCCCCTTCATACCCACCCAACCGGAATAAATCCAAAGATAGCTTGTTGAAGTGGCCAGGTATTCCTCTTCTGAGTGGAAAACTCATACAACTTGAATTGTATGAACCTTCCCATCAGAAGGGGAGTACCCCGGTGACCAATTTATGTCATAGAATTATACAATTGGATTGCATAAATCTATGCCATAAAAAGGCACTCTGCTTGGGCCACTCAACCCATAACGTCACCTGAAACAGAAAGAAAGGAATTAGTTTGTACCCGGCGGCTGGCTCATGTTTTGGGGTGGAAGCCTGCCACCGTACCGGGTCCTATACTCGGTTAGAGGAATCGGAAGGGAAAGACCCATGGTTCAATTCAATTCATCATTTTATTTAATTACTGATTTCTCGTAAATACAAAGCAATAGGTGTCTAATGATTGCTCAGGCCTTATTTAATTAGTGTTTTCTATGCAGTGAAAAAAATTCTGAATTACAAAGTTTTCTTCTTGATAAGAGTTATTTCCGAATTTCACCGTTGTATGATCCGATAATGGAATTATTACAATACATTGTCTTACATCATTTACTTTCATTTCAATTAGTATTTAAAATATTTTAATAATATATATAAAACAAATCAAAGGCACTTACCTGCACGGTCCTCCAAGCGCTCGATGGGTGCAGGTATCCTCTGTTAAATTCGGGAAAATCCAAAAATATAATTTTCCTCGACTCACAAGCCAAAGAATAACAAAGATTATTAATTGTTAAAACCGTCCATGCAAAAATAAATACTAAAAACCCGGTGGCCGCTATGCTTAAATAATATACGCCTTTCCTTAAAATAGGAGGCCAGAGCGGAAACACACAAATAATAATGCTCCTAATACGAAAAATGTTCCACAAATCCAATAGTAAATGGGCACTGGGTCATAAATCCAAACACATGCTTCGGAACCGTCAACAAATATTTGCTCTGGGTGCATTTCGAGTCGACTTTTCGCTTTTGTTTTTCTTTGGATGTCAATTCTTCAGAGAATCCTTCAACATGACTTTAAGGTCTTCTAAATAAACAGGAACTTTCTTTGCTCGATGAAGAGATTTATGGTCTAACATAAAATCCAAATAATCTATTGCACTCTCTCGGGATGGGAATAAACAATTATCTCCTTCAGCAAAACGAGACTTCATAAGAGCGTCAAGCGCTTTCGACAATGTAAAGTATTCTACATCAGGACTGAGAAATTTCGTCTTTTTCGTCCGCACATTAGTGACCATCAAATGTCAACAGCAGGATGTACCGTTTTCCGGGGTTTTAAGAAAAAGCCGTTTCATTTACATGCACTGCTGTGTCGTCAATGCATTCTTAATCCCGTTACACAATTGCTACCACTGAAATAAGTCGTAATCAACGCGGAGGGCATGGGGCCACAGTCCAGCACTGAACAATTCGATTGTCACTTTTCCGTTCACTAGCTCCGCAGCGCTTTCTTCCGCGGCCACTGACAACGATCTCTCCCTCGCAATCAACAAAATCCGCCAATCGTCACTTGAATTAGTCCGTCATCCCTCGCCACGCGATTCTTCTCATTCCATTCCCCGTACACCGACCGCCGATCTCGTCACTAGCGGACTCCAGATCCAAAAAAAAACTTCCGGCAGATCACTTTGCTGAGGGGAGTTGTTAGAACTCGAAAGTCGCTGGAGGAAAATTTCGATCTTTCACCACCACGATTTCCCTGACGACCCCTTCTTATCTTTTTCGATCCTCTCTCCCACTCCCGTGTGTCACAACTTTCCACATGCGTACAAATGTTGGGTGGCAAAATTCAAATAAGTGAAAATTGGTAAGAATTTCCGAAAGTGTTGGTGTTAAAGAAATCCATTAATAAACGATAATGCATTTTGAACAACTTAAAACAATTTTTCTGTATAAGTTTGGAAAACATTCGGTTTAATCATAAAAACAGGATTTTTTTGCATGCACTGAACGCAGCCTAAACATTTTCCCCCGCACGTGACAGCTGATGGACTACGATCAGCTGTTTCAGAATCAAAATTTGCCAACTTTGCACAAGTGCATTTTCCTGACAGCAATGCAATCCGGACCGGAATATGTCAAAGCGTTAGTAAATGGAGCGGGTTGTTTGGATCCACATATGTTCAACATAAAATGCAGTTTGTAGCCAAGGCGAAGTCAAACAAACATACAACTATTCCCTGCTGAGCAAAAAGTCACATGGAAAGCTACATTCACAGGATTTTCCCTTAAGGTAACTGGAGATAGCGAGAACAGCATTCGTGGCATCTATGAAAACGGAGGATTTGGAAAGGTGCTCTCATTCACGAAGTTTCCCCCTGTCTAGTGTTGAAAGCAGGTCAAAGCTTACTGCGACGACGTACGCAGAGATATTGGTACTCGATTTGGAGGAAGCCTTCTTTCTAGCGTTTGTATCAAACGTAGTGGACATATTAGATCTTGATGGTGTTTCAATCAGCCGAGGGCAGGCGTATCAAAAGTTTGCAAAAATTAAGGCAAAATTTGCATATACATTACCCGCGTATATTTACCTCAAATCAAAAGGTTGGGTAGTCAAGAATGGAACCAAGTTTGGCGGTGATTTTCGTAAGATCGAATTTTCCTAACACCATTTGAAAACTAATGAGTTAATTTCAGTGCTCTACAAGCTTGGGACCCGCTACTATCACGCAAGTTTTATTGTAATTGTTCTACCAGAAGAAAAGAACTTGGACCCAAAAGACTTTCAAGGGATGCATCGTATTGCAGAGACTTCCAACAAAGATGTTCTAATTCTGAACGTAATTGCTCCAACGGAGATACCTCCCGACATCTTATATGACTTTATCCACACGTTTAAAGTAACAGAAACAATACCTCGTCGTTTTGATTTTAAACAACATGTTCAAGGTAAATAAAAAGCTACAAAACAAATTATATCTACTGTTTCTCTTAATACCAAAAAAAACTTTTTCCCAATAATTCGGCTACTTATTTTCTCCTGCAAGTGCCTGTCTTTTCTTTTTTTGTTAGTCCGGTACGTCGAAATTCCGCGCGTTCCTCCAAGTACATATCTTTGCATTCATTTTGAAACTGTTCGTTCCGATACCACTTCTCTAAACATGATTTCAGGGCTGAATTTTCCTTTCGCCATGTGATCACCATAAGTATGCTGCTTTCTTTGCAGCAGGACTCGAACGCTTTTACTTCGTCAACACATTTTTCAGCTTTCGCACGTTCACGCATTATTTTCGGGATGAGTACTTCCTTGTTAAATTGAGTTTGTGCTGTGTGCCTGTGGCAGCGCTGGCTTTTAGAGCCATAGCTCCTCGGTTATTACACATTACTATACAAGTCGAGCCAAGTAGTAGCCTATGCAGATGACATCAACATTTTGTCACAGTCATAAACAACTGCCAAAGAACTCTTCCTGAAACTCGACAGCGAAACAAAACTGGTAGGGATACAAATCAATGAATATAAAACAAAGCTCATGACACAGTCGAGAAAAAATACCTCAAATACACAAAATATTGCACTTGGCTAATACAGTGTCGAAAATGTGGGTGAAGCAGTATATATAGGCGCAAAAATAACGAAAACGGGTTATGAAAGAGATGAAATACGCCAAAGAATACAGCTCGTAAATAAAATATTTTATTCAGTTTTGACGATCTTGAAGACCAGCTGCATACATAGGAAAACAAAGCTCCAAGATACAAATCTGTGATAAGACCTGTGTTATGCTATGGGTGTGAGACATGGACCCTAACCCAAGCATCCACAATCATATTGAACGCTTTTGAGAGACGGGTCCTGAGGCGAATAATCGGAGTAAAGCTAGACGGGGACCAACGGCGAATCCGTCACAACCATGAGCTGTATGAAGTTTTTGACGAACCGGAGGTCTCAACGATTGTCAGACTGCAGCAGCTGCAATGGGATGGAGACATGTATCGTATGGACGAAAAACGGATACCCAAAAATGTATTCGTTGGGAGAACTGAAGGCCGGAGACCAGTGGGGAAACCGAGGAAATGCTGGTCTGACTCGGTCGACGAAGACAGTTCATCGCTGCTCGGATTTCAAAATTGGGGGACGCGGTTAATGGACCGAGATAGTTCGAGGTGCTGTTTGCAGGAAGCGAAGGCCCGAGAGAGGCTGTAGTGCTACGAAGAAGAAGAAGATAATAGCCAAATATATATACACAAAAAAACAATATAAAAACGCTATGTTTCACTTTTAATTTTAGCTTTCCTTAATTTTTTTATTCGGAATAGCATAGAGTATGACTGACAGTACGTCAGCATGCAGAACGGGAACACGTGAGTTTGAAGTTGTTTTCCTTTTGAATTGTTGGAAGCCGCGAAAATGCTGAGGCAGAGTAAGGTTTAAAGTTTTGTTCGGAAAATTTTTGAACGTGTTTTAAACGGGCAGTTTGAAACGGTGGCTAGAAAATTGTATTCAAGCATAGTCTACTCGCGGTAACACCCACTATCAACATTCCACTTCGAACTAGCTGGCCAGCAAGCAGCCGCCTCGGAGTAGACTGCGAGCATCCGAACTTTAGATCTTACGAGGTACAGTTCGTTGATGCAGCTCAAGGCTTCACGGCTTAAATCGATAAGAGGTTAGTTTAGATTCTCGAATGAAGCGACGGTGGAAAGTCATTACAAATTCTAAAGATAGAAATCAAAGCATGCATCGATCAGCTATGCTGAGTTGAATTTGATTTTTTTTCCCGAAAATATCCTTTGTCATTGTTCAATTTGCATGTCCTTTTCAATACTATGGCGAAAGCAGAACTCTTCTATCCACTTCCGTTCAAAAGTTATGCCCAGTCATCACAAATATAACGCAACAAACAATGTAGATATGTATTAAGCTTGTTACCAACAGTTCTCAAATCAATAATGGGGCCGAAATACACTGTTCCTATACTGCTGTTCATTGCGAAAAACGTATAAATTTAAATTTAAAATAATTTTGATAATATATTTTAGTTATATGTTATTTGCAAAAAAATAAATTATAACATAGTTTTAAAACACATGTATTTATACATACAAGCACACATACAAATTTTTTAATAGTCATTCTTATTCTTCGAATACTATCAGCATATTCCCTTCGCATGTTCAATCTTGAATATACTTTTCATGAAACAGGATTTTATTCCACAGCTTCAACCAAGAGGATTGTGTGGCGCTGGAAATAAACCAGAGTGCGAATGGTCATCCTCAGCAGTGTACGGAAAGCAATAGCCAACGTTACTTGCCATGTCAAATGTTGTATCGGTAAAACTATTGGTGAGGCAGGTTTCGTTTGTGCGGCCAACATCTCCCGTTTCATTTAGTTTCTGGAAGTTACTTATTTGTCCCGAATGTACATTAAAAAGTAATTAGTGAAGATGATTTTGCGAGTTTTTAATTGCTAAGAGAACATGTTATCAAATTACATTCAACTTTATTACATAACATACCATCTAATGGTAAAATTGATGAATCAGCTGAATCTTTGATTGAAACACTATCATGACAGGTGATTTTTTCAAAAGATTGACTGGATTCAATATTTCCATTGTACTCAGCCACTAAGATTTCACGTACTTCTTTATCAATAACATCTTACTTGAACATATTTTGACACAGTTTTGGCTCCTCATCATCACTAGAGCGACTAGACGCCAAATCTAAAATTCTAATTTCAATTCCAGAGTTTGACTGTATTGACTCAGCTTGTTTGTACATATCTACAAATAAACACATCATATAAAGATTTAGCCTATAAAATACATTACCGTTTTCATGTGGCTTTAAATTTATACTTTCTTGACGAAAATTACGCTGGGCAAAAATATATTTCGGAGCTTTTGTGGGAGCAATTCATCAAAGGTAGCCGATATGGGTATCAAATGGAAGGTCTTGATTATAGCTTTTCAAAATAGGTTTTAAACTGACAATTTTTGCTTCGAGGAGCGCACAGGGCGGGAAAATACACGAAAAATGTGTATGTCCCCTCGCGATTGGACACCTGTGATCTGAAAACTTTAAAAAAAATCATGGAGATAAGTGTTTATGAGTACAACAACAAACCCCTTAGAAGTCAAAATTCGCTCAACTTTATTAATAATAGTATGATCTTTGAATTTCACATTTTCCCCAATAAAATCGAATAGGTATCCGATACTTAAGTAGTCTTACATAAGGCCCTCATGCTTCGGAAATTTGATGTAAATCGAATGATATGCACGGAAGTTATAGCCATTAAAAATTTCCCTAATTACAACAACAATAATACATGATTTTGGTAATTTATGGACTTTCTATCGAATCAGACACGGCAGTTTAGATTTGATCTTCTTGAAATTTTCAAATAAGATCAATAACATAAATATTTTTTGGAATTCATGATTTGAGTGATTTTTGTTAGTTTGCAGCAAAACGGCAACCGTTGCAAATGGAGAAAAAATGGATTTTCTTTTGAACGCGCACAACTCTTTGACATGTTTTAATTTACTCGTTTCTGGCGACTGCATTTGGGAGAAGTTGGATACAAAACCCTTCTGACATGAGCGTAGGTCTGTCTACCCAACTTGTTTGTAATTCGGGTTGCATCGAAAAAGTTGTTCAAAATTAAAATTCATCAACTTCAAAAGAAAAGATGAACAATACAAGAATATGTGGGAAAAATTCAACGCTTTAAAAATTTCTAAGTTTGGTCGTTCATGTAGCACTTAGCACTTTTCAAGCTTTAGCGTTCCATATACATTCTTCATTTTCTCTTTCCTTTAATTGCGATTTCTTATTCCGTAATAATGAAGGTAGAACCAAACTTTCCTAGGTTTTGCCACTGGTTATTAGAGGTATCCATGGTTTGTCCGCTGCTTGAGTCTGAGTCAATAATATCAGAGTAATCTTCAGACTTGAAGTGTTGTGACTCACTAAATCAACTACTAATAACTCAAACAATTAAATAGAAACCTGGAGAGCAATCAAGTAACTCGCTGTTCAGAAAGCGAAGAACACATTGGCGTTTAAAGTGTAGGTCAGACCAGATTCTTCTAACCAGAAGAGTCTCAAAGCAGAGAGAAATTATATTCGTTCTTCACTTTTGATTCGATTACCCATTGAACCCTGAAGAGATCGCGCGGATTATAATAATAGTCCAACGTTCGATAATTGCAATTCCAGAAGATATTCTCGCAAATCTTTTTACGCGTTGTGTGCTTAAAGTTGAATATTATTATTGTCACATATCGACGACAAAATTCGATTTTATTGCAATTTAACAGCGCCAAACACTTCTCTGAAGCATCAATGCGTTGTTGTTTTTGGTCGACTGTAAGCTCACGCGGCACCCACTTTGCACAAAACTTTCACATACCCAAATGTTCGTATGAAATGGTAAAAACACTACTATCTGATATCTTTACAATGTAAGCTAGTTCGTGCATCTTCAATTTGCGATCGTTCATAACCGATTTGTGGATTTTTTAAATGTTTTCTGGAATAAAAGCCTCATTTGGGCATCCACTGAGCTCTGCATTATTTTTGCTGGTACGACCACATTTAAATTCAGCAATCCACCTCTCTATCATTTGTCTCGATGGACCAAGCTTCGGATAATGTTTATCAAGCTATTGTTCGGTTTCAACTGCATTTTCTTTCATCAAAAAGCAATACTTTATCACTACTTGAAATTCACTCTTTTCCATGTTCTTTCAATAACAAAGGTCGCTTCGCACAAAATACAGACTCACGAATCTATAGTCCGATTGCTGTTAAATTTATACACGTATAAAATATTATCTAGAAAAAAATCCAGTAACGTCATCTCTGTGTTATCCTACAGACTTATTGAATGGACTGGCTTGGCATCTTTTAATGAATGAAAACAAGTAGAATCCCAGAAGAGTTGTCCTGTCAGATGGCTTTTGTAAAGAGTTCAGAACACTAAACTAAATATTATCTAGAATAATCGACAAAATTTTCCACTCATTCGAATAAGGAATTCTTAAAGTCCTGTGGAAACTGAAAATATGCTATATTCAAGCCATCCTTACCATTTGAAAAACTAAAACGAATTCTAACAAGAATTATCAAACCTAATGCCACGGTCTATGTGCAGATAGAGTGTGCCCTAACGGGCTAGCCGGCGGGTAGGTGGGCATTAAAATACCACTCTCGAGCTGAAAACAAACTAAATCGGAGCGCTGACAACGTTCAATTTAGTCTTTACTTGCCATGCATCTAGGACAACTGACTCGGATTAGAAGAACGGCAACGACTATCGCAACGTATAAAAGAGTATTTTTGGAAACTTGGAATGTTAGATTATTAAACAGACCAGGTATACTGCGACAACGCCCACAAAAGACAAGAAGGAAGCAATCAGTCACGAATTTTCCAGCACCCAGAAACGCACTGTCGATGCATTGCCGTCAAACGACATTAAAATTGTTCTGGATGAAATCAATGCAAAAATCGGCCGAAAACGGCACATAGAAGAATAACCAGAGGGCACAGCCTCCATGCAGAGACCAGCGACAACGGGCCACGGCTGATAGACTTCGCTATTAGCAGAGGCTTCACAGTAAGTTCCATACACTTCCCGCATCGAGACATTCACAAGAGAACGTGGGCATCCCCATACGGTCACACATTTAATCAGATCGACCATGTTCTCGTTCAAAACCGAGCGGCCACCATCATCCTTGACACGCGCTCGTTCCTCGGTGCTGTCTAGTATTCGGACCACTATCTTATAAGGGTCAAGTTTTGATGCCGCATCTCCAAGAGCTGTGAACAAGGAGCATCAGTTACTCTATAATAGGAATGGGAAAACCCACACCGGTTTAATCGAAAACCGGTTATTTTGGTTCGAAAACCGGGTTTTTCCTCCCGGCTTAATCCGGTTTTCTCTTTCAAATTCAAGATCCGAATAAAACCCCGAAACAAAGGAATTGAAAAATATTGAAGAAAAACAAACTTCCCAGTGCAGATAGTAGCGGACAATGAGCATTCTTTATCAAAATCGGTGAATATAAAATGGGTACCAACAATTTCCACTTTGATTCGGTAAGGTTTTTCTCCGAATCGACCGTAAACCCTCTTTTCTATACCAATCCATCGTGAAACATAACATCAGGAAATTGGTCCGCAGTTTGAAAAATTTGATTTATTCCATCTAAATACCTGGGCGTTTGATGATGTGGGAAATTTAAATCTATATTTGAAGTGACGCTGCCAGAAAGTAATTCATCACAAAATACACGTGATAAAGCATCAAGTTCCACATTCTGACTACCTTTCCTATATTCAATATCGAAATCATTGGACTACGAGTATAACTTGAGTGACCATTGCGCTAGTCTGTCAGTTAATTCCTTTTGATTCATCACCCATTTTAAGCTCGCATGATTGGTAATAATTTTGAAAGGAAGACCCTCAACATATGCTCGGAATTTACGAACGCAAATCACAGCCGCTAAACATTCCAATTCGGTTATGCTATAGTTGCATTGAGCGGGATTCAACTTCTGTGAGACATGCTAAGGGTCTCTCTTCACCATCATCTCCGGTTTCTGATAACAAGTCACCTACTTCCATCATACTTGCATCACACTGGATTATGAAAGGCTTGGTGAAATCAGGATGATGTAACTCAGCAGCGTTAGACATGACCTCTTTTAATTTGCTAAAAGTGATTTGAGTCTCATCAGTCCACTGAAATCCTTTAGGGTGTTTCTTGAGGCAGTCAGAAATTGGGGCTGCTAGAGGCGCACAATTCGGGACAAACCATCTATACCATCCTGTCATGCCAAGAAATCTTCGGGTTTGTTTCACTGAAGTTGAGATAGGAAATTCTTTAACAGCCTTGAGCTTAGCAGGATCCACTTTCAGCTTACCATCCTCGACCAGCATTGCGAAGATAATCTGCAACTTTAGACAGTAAAAGTAAATGTGGTTCAAAATCTGCTGTGGTAACTAATATGTCGTCTAGGTAAACAGAAACTTTATCTCTAACCTATGATGAGAGAGGCTTTATGACTTTATCAATTAGCCGGCATATGTGTTGAGGAGCGTTGCATAAGCCGAATGGCATCACTTTAAAGTGGTACAAAGAGCAGCCAGAAACCGGGAATACCGTTTTCTTCCAAAGGAATCTGCCAAAAGGCGTCTTTTAAATCAATCGCGGAAATGTATTTAGTATCCTATAGACAACTAAGTAGTCCATTAATGTGAGGAAGAGGACAAGCATCTTTGACGGTTAAGTGTCCATAACCCGTTCTAACATTCAGTAGGGACTGGCCAGATCCTGTGCGCAGATATTGATGAAGTCAGCAGACTTCATCGTGCGTTGCCGGTCTTGCAAGGTTCGTGCGTGAGGACTGGGAAAAGTAGAGAAATCCTCTACAGCTACAATACCACCACAGGAGCCAACCCCGGGACCCAGCACAAAGAAGCCTCATGGAATGGCTAAGTTCTCTGGACAGGAATAGAAGACAATTGAGGCCACATTGACTGAGGAACCGAAATCAGGGAAGGCAAATCAGGCCACGCTGTCTGAGGGGCTAGAGCTGAAGGAGACGAATCAGGCCGTACTGCCTGGGGAGCTAGACCTGGAGGAGGCAAATCAGGCTACATTGCCGGAAGAGCTGGAACCGGAAAACGAAACCATGCCGCTTGAGGAGCGGTCCTGGCTAGAACATTCACAAAAGAACAATTTAGGCTAGTACAGACTCAAGAACCCTGGACCCACAGAGGTCAAAATCGAATATGATCAGCCTCAATGCGGGGAAAATACTCACTTTCCTTACAAGAGCAAGAGATGAGTTACTGGATATTACTTTTAGTAATATAAACATTGCCTCCATGGTGAGGAGATGGAGGATGTTGGCAGAGCCTTCAATGTCTAACCACAAAACTCCGAGGTACGATTTGGAAGGGCTGACAAAAGAGGAAACCTGCAGATGGGCCTTGGAATGGATTGGACTCACGACTACGACCTCGAAAAAAGGACTATGGCATTGAATCCTGGAATATTCGATCACTCAATTACCCTGGCGCTGTTAAGGACTTTTTACAACAGGCCAGTCAATATCAATTAAAAATACTGGCAATCCAGCAAACGAATTGGACTGGAAGCGACATTCAAGACATGAGATCGCACACAATATTCAAAAGTGGGAAGCCTACTGGAAAACGAGAATTCGGAGTGGCCTTGTGGACAGGGAGTTCAAATCACACGTTATTGATTTTAAGGCAGTCAATGAACGGTTGTGTGAGATTCGCATAAAAGCGAAATTCATTAAAATCTGGCCGATTAATGTTCACGCCCCGACCGAAGAAAAGGACAAAGAGACGAAGGAAACGTTTTACAATCACCTGGAAAGAATAGTCGACTCATTGCCTACAAACGACACAAAAATAATTCTGGGTGATTTCAACACTTAGGCTGGCAATAAGAGATCTCATCGGGGAACGGCTGGAGAATATAGCCTAAATGATGAAACAAATGACAACCACCAGCGGCTGGTTGATTTTGTATATAGCAGAAATCTAGTTATACGTTCAACTTGCTTCCTACATCGACGCATTCATAAGATGACCTGGGTATCATCGGATGGCAACACACAAAACCAGATCGGCCATGATCTGATCCAACAACGTTAAAAGCAAACTTGGCGAAGACCAGCCCGCTACAAAACTTTGACATCGAACGGCTCCAAATGGCGTCTGTGGCCAAAAATTTCACGGAGACTCTAGACAACCAGCTGGCTCCCATCTTATCAGATGCACTGGTCTCCGCCCTTCAGTTCTCCATAAGAATACCATCTTAGGTATCCGTTGTCATCCATACGATTCATGTGGCCAGCCCATTGGCGCTTCCGCAGTTTTACAATAGTTGAAACCTCCAGCTCGTCAAAAATTTCATACAACATGGTTGTATCGAATTCGACATTGGTTCCCGTCTAACTTTGATCCGGTTGTTTGCCTCAGGACCCGTTACTTAAAGGCAATTAATATATTTGCGAATGCTTGGGTTAGGATCCATGTTTCCCATCTACAGCATAACACAGGTCTTATCACAGATTTGTATCTTGGAGCTGTGCACGCTGCTGGTCTTCAAGATTGTCAAGACTGAAAAAAATATTTTATTTGCGCGGCTTGTTCTTAGCGTAAATCGTCTGTTTCATTACTGGTTCTCATTATTTTGGCGCCTAACTACAGAAATTTGCCCACATTTTCGATACTGTTTTCACCAAGTGTGATATTTTGTATATTTGAGGTATTTTTCCTCGACTGCGTCACGAGCTTTGATTTATTTTCATTGATTTGTATCCCTGCTGGTTTTGCTTCACTGTTGAGTTTCAGGAAGAGTTCTTTGGGAGTTGTTAGTGACTGTGACAAAATTTTGATGTCGTTCGCATAGGCTACTACTTGACTCAACTTGTCGATGTAGTAATATACCTTGTGTATCATCAGATAGCTTTCTTACGGCACACTTCAGAGCCCAATTGAATTGCAATGGGACCAGCCCATCCTTCTGTTTTAGTTCGATATTTGTGTCAAAGGCATCGGTGAGTTGGTTATTGATGTGGGCATAGGACGTCATCGACGTCATTGTCATTTTGGTAAGACGGACTAGTTTGGCTGGGATGCCCAAGCAAAGCATTATTTGGTACAGTACGTCACGATCAATGCTGTCGTGTACTTGCTCAAATCCAACGAAAATTTGGTGTACATCTATGTTGAAATCCCAGCGTTTCTCAAGTACTTGTTTCACAGTGAACAATTAGTCTATTACCGATCTACCTGCTCTTAAACCACCTTGATACTCCCCTATAATACTGATGACATATGTTCCGATTTTATTTTCTAAGATCTAAGATTTCGTATGCCGTACAAAGCAGTGATATGCCTCTATAGTTTTCGCACTCTAGCTAGTCACCTTTTTTGTGGATAGGGAATATAATTGATTAGCTCAACCCTTTGGGCATATGTTCCTGTTGCCAAATCTACTGGGTAACTTTGTGAATAGCTTTATGAAAACTTTCGCCACCATATTTGATGACGGTGTCAAATCACATGATCGTGGCGGCCAATTAATATCGCCACAATGTGAGATAACACGGCCATTGAATTTTTTCGCGCAAAAGAGCCGTTGTTTCGTTAGCTGTGTGGCAAGTGGTACCATCTTGTTGGAAGCACATATCGTCCAAGTCCATAACCTCAATTTCTGGCCACAAGAAGTCCTTTTTCACCTCGCTATAGCGAACACCATTCACGGCAACTACTTGGCCGTACTCATTTTCGAAGAAGTACGGTTTGATGACGCTGCAAGCCCATAAACCGCACCAAACAGTCACTCTTTGTGGATGCATCGGCTTTTCAACAATGACTCGTGGCTTTTTATTTGCCCAAATGTGGCAATTCTGCTTGTTAACAAATTCAATGAGGTGAAAGTGTGCCTCATCGCTGAAGATAATTTTCTTTGTTAAGTCACTATTCCCTTCTGTCTTTTCAACTAACCATTCGGCGTATTGCCGACGCTTGAAATAGCCAGTAGGCTTCAGCTCTTGAGTCAATTGAACCTTGTAATCTGTGCATTCAAATCTTTATTCAAAACTCGCATCAGTGATGTTTGTGAGATGTTCAATTGTTGGGCATGACGACCAGTCGAGGTTGACGGCTCTTCTGCCACACTATCGCCAACAACAGCAATGTTTTCCGCAGAACGAACTGGGCGAGCATGAACAGTAATTTCACATTTCCTATAGACCTAGTTTGCTGAAATTTGCGCACGATTCTCCCGACTGTAGACACGTTTGGTCAATTAGGCTGACCAAAAATATCACGAAGTGCACGAAATGCATTTTGACTTGAACGCCCATTTTCGTAAAAGGCTTCAACAACCTTAGCGTGCTGCTCTCTATGATTGAATTTGTCAAATACTGAAACAAAGAAATGTCAAATTAAATTGGGCGAAAAACTTGACGTTCAGGTGTGACTCACAATTAACATCGTGTATTATGGTTGGACCACCCTTTAGTTTCTGCTTTCTAAATTCTAATTACCTTTTCGCTACTCTTCTGAGATTTTCGTATCATCCTGGTTTTCCTACCAACGCTTTCTTTGTTCGCCTGATCCTTTTTGTCCAACGAATTCTGGCACTCGTCATCGAACCAATCATTTTTCTTGCGCCTGGCTTGATGCCCGATTGTGTGTTCTGCCACGGTCGTGATAGCCGCATCCAAAGCTTGTAATGATTTTCAACTCCGTCTCGTTCGATCGCAATCAGAACCGACCTCTCATCGGTTCGAGACGTGCAGTCTTGGAAATGACAACGGACTGTACCCTTCAGGTCAACAAGTCCGGTCACACTTGGTCTACTCCGTGGTGACTGCTTGTAGGCTAGCTAGTTCGGAGAGGAGTTTCGGTCGCGGGTCTTACGCGAGCAGACTAAGTCCGAGTTACGTAACTCAGCCACCGATTCACATGCCCGATTTATAAACGCGTCAACAACTACTCATCCAGAACAGGAAACCTACGTTACGTTAGTTCTGGATGTGATCTCTCCACAGATCTCAAATCAAAACACTACAAAATCATCATAGGCGCGTTACTGAATCCCCGACGCGGTACCAGAAAATAAGCTAAACTACCTCAAGTCCAAAATAACCTACTCTAAAAAACAAACGAGCGCAAACAAGGGTACCGCGGACCGTAACCGACTAGAAATCAATCATCCGCAGATTATGAAAACCTAACCCTCTTCAAGACATACTTACCCTCGGTCATCACTTCCGCTGCAAAAGAAAGAGCATGCGGAACGGAAAGGCTTAGGGCTTCTTTAGTAATTCATTTTATTCCTACCATAACTTGGTTTCATTTTAAATTTACATTAAATTTCTTCTCTTCACTTTTTGAACTTAATCTTAAACATTCATTTTGCAATTACACTTTACAAAATAATCATCTCATAATTTGCTTGACATCTCTAGAAATTTGATGAGACGTGATTGGTTTTAATTTTGTTTTTAATAATTATTTATGATTTGTTTAAATTTAATTAATAAATAACACAATATTAAACCGAGATACCATATATATACTAAAATGATTAATAAAGGTCTAATCCTTTGCTAATTATCCAGTAAAAACGGGAGCGAGGGCAGGAATACTTGTAATTTTAGGGAGTAGACGGGAAATCGGATTAACTACGAAAGAAAGATTTACGAATCTCAATTAAGATCGGAAATATTTTGTTACTGCTCTATAAAAAGTGTTGTGTACTATCTCAGTAGGCATAATAGCGCAATATGCAAAAAAATAGCATTTAAAGTAAAAAAACCACTAAATTTTGATGTTCAAGCTGCACATTAATAATAAATTCTGATTACATTCGTATTTGTGTGCTATTTATTTTTGACCGCAACTTAGTCCATAAGAAGAAAATCTTACTTTTTTATGCAAAACAAATTACTATCTAGTAGGTACACTATCCAATTTTCATTTCGAAGCTACTGTGACAGATACGAGTTTTCGTTAAATGGTTTAATATTACAGAAATTTTATTAGGTTCAATTATCATCCATGTTTAACTTTAAATGTGGAAAATTCAAAATTTAGCCCATCGGACTAATACATGAATGGAAAGTGCACAATTAAGTCCATAACTTCAAGTATCACATTACAAATTTTATGAACGCTAGCTTTTATTAAATTCTAGAAGTACAAAAATATCCATTTGACGATTCATTGGATATAAGAAATATAATTCTTTTTTTTTTTTTTTAAACTGCCCAAACGTACGCATTACAATTGAAATTCGGATTGTATGTCGTTAGGTAAATCACATAAATTCTGGAGCAGTAAGCTGACTTCTTAAAATTACATTTCGATACCTTCCCAAAATTAATTGAAGGAGCCGTTACGCGATTTTTGTTCAAATAAAGATCGCTTGGATACACACACCGTATACGCCAACACAACGTATGTTTTGCGTTACTATTCTGACTTACTATCTCGCCTTATAACTTCACCGTCGAGCATAGGAATGCGATAGGATTGTGAACTCAGCTTATCGAAAACTCGTTTACATTCACTTAATATCCGACAAACGACGTTTTGCTTGGCATGCGTGTGTCCTTTTATTGTTTGAACAGCAACACTCAAATCACATAATCGAACTTCTCTATGGATTTTCGCATGTCATTCCATCAGATAATTTATGCAAAGTTCATCAACATCAGCTGACGATTAACTCCATATTTTCAGGATATCCTGAAGGTTTATCAAATCCACTAAACCATACACTTGTGTACAGTCTTTTTTGCAGAGGTCAAGTTGGGATATTCCAATGAATTGGTTTCCTTTTTGCAAGCTCATTTATATTACACCACAGGATAACTAACAAAATGTGATTCCGACGCACTTGGGTGCGTGGAAAACGCCCAGTTATAGAGGATAACGTTTCAAGGTGAAAAATCACTGTTAACAGCAATGTATTATTAGCGATATGTCCTCTGGTGGCTTTATTAAGTTAAAAGCAAATGATTATGAATTGCAATGTAGAAGCCGTATTCTAAGAACTGCTGAAAAAGCACTTCTCGTTCCATTTCGTAGGAATTTTTATTATGTAATTTGTTAATGCTTTGAAAACTTAATTTACGCACATTTCAAACTATGCGATCACTTCAATTCACTCCTTTAAGGTGAAGATTTTTGCTGGTGACCTATTTTCGAGGGTCAATTTCATCCGCACCATGCATTCACTTCCAATTTCCAGGAACCCGATGTCAGAATATTCGTGTAGTTGTTGTTCAATGGCCGAAAGTAAAATTCCAAAAAACTAGGTGAAATATTTCAAAGCAATGTGCATTTGGTTCACGGGAGGAAGAATTAAACGGACGAATCAAACTCTTATTATTGCCCCCAAACCATTTCAACTCCCAGGTACACTATCCCACACGAATCTAGGAGCCGGCCTCGCTCTGATCCTGATTCCCTCGTTCTTTGTTTTTATATCCCAGAACAACAAAATCTGCATACCTCGAGATCGCTTTACCTTCCCTCCTTTTTGTCCAAATCCTAAAGCATAGACCGCAATGCCAGGTCTATTATGTTGATGTGGAGTTGCGTGATGATCCAAATGATGCAAATTGTTTGCCGATGGACCCCCGCCAAACAGCTGATTGGAAACGAAGATCTGTTTTGAAATCTCGAGCAATTTCACGAACCAAACGTGGAACGGTAATTTACGGATCAACAGTTTTGTGGACTCCTGGTAACGACGAAGTTCTCGAAGAGCAACCGTACCGGGACGATAACGATGTGGTTTCTTTACACCTCCTGTCAATGGCGCACTTTTGCGCGCTGCTTTTGTTGCCAATTGTTTACATGGGGCTTTTCCTCCTGTTGATAAATTTATATTTGTTATCTATTCCCGCCACGCTAATTTTTCTTCTGACTTACCGCTAATCCTCGCGAAACTTTTCACTTAACGAGAAGCACCGCGCGCTTTATGCACAAGGAATCACCAGTTTGCTACTGAATAAAATTAGCCAACCACTAGGTTGTATGGACTACCGTTTTGCAACTAGCCTAAATTCTGACCTTTAGTCGAAATTTTGTTGCTTGAAATTATCGTTGTCAATTCCCGAAATACCGCTTTTTCTTTCGGCGACGATCTGGTATACAAGTGATGCTTATGTATTCACTCGACCGACAGTTAACCGCGAACCTTCTGCCTCGTTGACATTTGGATGACAACTGTGGGAGGCATTGCCAGATAGATATGCTTCGAAATGTATCAGTATTTTACTACAGAAAATATTTCTCCACAAATATAAATATTTGAAGAAAAATATTTTCGGCGCAATGATATCGGCACGAAAGATGAAGTCTGCTTGCATTTCGAGGTCATACCCATCTGGCCGAGTGCAAGGGTTCGGGATCGGAATCACTTCGATTCCCGGGCGTAGGCGTCACATTACACATTCCCCACCCCCCCCCCCCCTCCCCCCCAAAATCGAAGTAATTACGATCCCGCCTCCTATGTAAAAGGTCTTGGTTAGGGCCGTGGCGGGTCGAAGGTCGATTTCGAGGAATAGGCTACAACCATGTTCGTGAAGACTCGATAGTGGCTATACAGTAGGGAGTCAGGTGTTATTCGGAGGTCTTCGTCTAGGCAGAGATTTAGGTAAGCCAAGGTTTTTCGTGCGAAATAGTTGTACTTCATCGTCTAAGGTCTTTTGCGTGGTAAGTTCCCAGGGTTTTACCAGCCATGTCCGCGATGAGGTATCGTGTGGGGCTTATTACTTGTAGGACTCGACACTTCACGAATTTCTTGTCTAGTTTGGCATTGTAATGTCGGGTGGCATCGCTCTGTCGGAAGTTTCGACGATATATCTCGTCGCCTACTTTAAAGCCAGAAGGATGAGATCGCAAGTTGTACCGCTCCTCTCCCATCCGTCTACTTTCTTCAATCTTCTCCCGCAGTTGATCTCGCAGAAGTTGGAGCTTTTCGTGCGGTTCCAGAACCACGATTGGGTCCTCTAGCGATTTCAATTGCCGCAATAGCCGGTAAGCGCTCCCATGACAGATCATGTACTGGCCGAACAATGCGAAATAAGGCGAAACGCCGGTAGTGGCGTGGTACGACGAGCGCAGCGCACTAGTGATGGCGGACAATTTGCGATCCCAGTCCTTCTGAGTCGGGTGGACATATGCGCGAATGGCCGCTATGAGCGTACGGTTCAGTCGTTCGGATGCGTTGGCTTGTGGTGAATAGACGGCGGTTCGTTGGTGGATGATGCCGTATTTGGACATTAGGTCTCGGAACTTGCTGGAGGTGTACTGGACCCCATTGTCGGAGACAAGTTTCTCTGGAACTCCAAACATGTGAAAGACTCGGTTCTCCAAGAAGCTGAGTATAGGTCCAGTGTGCATGTTACGTAGTGGTTCTATGATAGGGAATTTAGAGAGCTGGTCCAGGACCACGACAGCTCCCGTGTGACCAGAAGCAGATCGAGGGTAAGGACCGATAAGATCAATGTACAAGCGCTGGAAGACGCGTTCGGGGACCTCAACTTTACCCATGGGAGGCCGAAGAATGGTGTTGGGCGCTTTAGTGCATTTGCATAGCTCACAGGAGGCTACGTACGCTTTTATCTGTTGTGCCATCTTTGGCCAAAAGAAACAGGTTTTCAACCGCCTAAGTGTACGACCGTATCCGCCGTGCGCACTTGATGGGTGGTCATGAGCCCGTCTGATAAGATCAGTGGTTAATTCTTCGGGCACCCACAACTTCCACTGTTCTTCTTCTTGTATGGGGTCTCCGGATGCGTGTCCCATCCGCTTATAAATAAATCCATCCGTCAACCGCAGTTCAGGAAGCTGGGACAGTTGATTCTGGATAGTGTGAATCAGTTGGGTGTAGCTGGCTGACTTGAAGGCACGATGGTCCAGATCGATCAATTGGGGGCTGTCGTCCTCTTGGACCAACTCGGCTCCTTCAGGGGCGAACATTCTGGATAGGGTGTCGGGGACTACATGCTGGCTTCCCTTTCGGTGGCGAATTGTGAAGTCAAATGCCTGTAGTTTCAGTGCCCACTTGGCCAATCTGCCGTTGAGATCCGTCTGGCTCATTAGCCATTTCAGAGACGCGTGGTCTGTCACGATTTCAAAGGTGTGTCCCTCCACATAGGCTCGGAAGCGTTTCACTGCCAACACCGCAGCTAGACATTCCTGCTCGGAGACCGTGTAATTTCGCTGGGCTGGGTTCAACTTGTGAGACATGAAGGCTATAGGTCTCTCCTCGCCGTCTTGTGCGACCTGGACTAAGACTGCTCCCACCCCATGTTGACTCGCGTCACAATGGATTGAGAACGGTTTGTCAAAGTCCGGGCTGTGCAGTACGGGGGCTGTAGTCAGACTCTTCTTTAGCTCTTCAAAGGCTCGCAAGCTGGGCTCCTCCCAGACGAATTTACGTCCCTTACGCAGCATGTCGGTCAAAGGAGTGGTTATGGTGGCATAGTCACGTACAAAACGCTGATACCATTCGCATAAGCCTAAGAATCGTCGTAATTGTTTGGTGGTCTTGGGTAATGGAAAAACGTCAATCGCTTGAGTCTTTTCCGGATCGGTCTTGATATGGCCATGCCCAATGATGTGACCCAAATACTTCACCTCCGTCATCACGAACTGACTCTTCCGTATGTTGATGGTTCATCTTGCCCTCCGGATGTGTAGAGCCACCTCCTGGAGCAGGTCGATGTGTTCGTCAAAGGTCTCGGTTATAAGCAACAGATCGTCCAAGTAAACGAAAACTTGGTGCCGCAAATGAGGTGGTATCACCTTATCCATAAGGCACGTCATTGTTTGGGGGGCATTGCACAATCCGAATGGCATTGCCACGAATTGATATAGGGGCCGACCTGGGATTGTGAAGGCTGTTTTCTCCTTTGAACCAGGGTCTAAAGGAATTTGCCAGAAGGCGTCCTTGAGATCTAAGCTCGTGATGAAATGGGCTTTAGGCAACCGACTCAAAATGCCTTCAATCAACGGTAGAGGGTATGCGTCCTTGACTGTGACGGCGTTCAAGCGTCTGGCATCTAAGCATAACCGGACCTTGTTCGGCTTGACAACTAAGGTGACTGGGGAAGCCCACGCGCTCTGTGATTCTTCGATTACGCCTAATGCTAGCATTCGATCCACTTCGGCATATAACGATTTTTCCTTCGCCGGAGGTATGGCAAAATGTCTCTATTTTATGGGTTTAGCATCCCCCACATCTATAGTTTGGAACACCAGAGCAGTCCTCCCGAGACCTTCCTTCTCGTGCGATGGAAAAGCCGATATAGCCGAGTCAAGACGCAGTTGCTGATTTACATCCAGTGTATGTCGCAGTAAGTGGGAGGGTTGAGATTGGTCAGGAACGGGGGTGACGGACTCCAGGGTCGTATCGGAAAAAAGTGCCGGGGCCAAGTTAAATTTTCGAACGAAATCCACTCCTAGATAAAGATTCTGGGTTAACTGAGGTATGATGAAAAATTCCATAGGTTTAGTTACTCCCTTAAAGGTGACATCCGTCATAATTTTTCCCACTACAGAGTGACGAGTTCCGTCCGCCGTGCTTAACCAGGAGGTGAAATGACGGATTTGGTCCGCGTGCATTGCCAGTACCTCCCCTGCAAAATCGGCAGATATGCAATTCACACTGGCTCCCGTATCGACGAAGCCTGACACTCGTTTTTGCAGGAGGTGTACTGACGCATATGGCCGAACATCATCCCTCAATAATTCGTCTAAGTGTATGTCCCTCAGCACCTTCCTCGATTGCCTGGCTTTTCTCCAGAAGCTCCACATCCAACGCGTGGCTCGCTTTCTTCGCGGTGGGACAGTTGTAGCCAACTCCTCATGGAAAATGCGCTGTCGAGTAGCCAAATAATTCCGCAGCCTGACATGAAAAGGTTTTACATGCCAAGGAACTTTCGTCTCGCTATCATTTCCCTGCGCGTTGGCCTCGGCGAAGGATGGCGTCGGTTGTGGAACTTCGGGAGAACTGTGTCTGGCGGTGCGAGTCAGCAGAATGGGAGTCATGTCGGGAGCTGGGTCATAGATAGTGATGGGGTCTGGATTGGTTCGTCCGGGGTTTAGGAGTGCCGACGGTTGGTCGCGGCACTCGGTGGCAAGTTTTTTCACCCTTTGCAATTTGCACAGTCAGGTGCGTATGTGTCGGCCTTCCCGCAGCGGTAGCAGAAAAGCGTCGGCTCCGCTGAACATGCATAGAACCGATGTCCCGGTTGTCGGCAGTTCCAACAGACCGTCGGGCTTGTAATTGCTTCCAGGGAGGGTCGGTCAATCAATACTGGGTCCTCAAGCTCCTGTGGTGCTCCGCTCCTCGGTACTGGTACTGGATCAGCAAGCAGGTGGTCTGCTGCCATCAACTCCGCGGTGTGATGATTTCGAGGATTTGGTCCCGTTATGCGAGGTTGTGGACGGAAGGTGCCTCGCCGCTCATCCAATTGTTCTTGCCTACGGGCATGGAGGCGCAATCCCTGTATGGTGTTGATGGGAAAATGTAGAAGACTGTTCTGGAGATCCCAGCGCATGTTCTCTCTGATAATTTCTACCAGTTCGTCCTCGGGCATGGTAGTTCGCAAGCGAGTGCTCAATCTCACTATACTTGTGTAGTACTGGTCGAACGGTTCGTGAGCGCCTTGTTTCCGTTTCTTTATTTGCTCCTTTAGCTCTCTCTCAGTGAAGCCATCCTCAAATCGATTGTGGAAGGCTGCACTGAAAGAGTGCCAAGTGGGACATGGCGTTGATTCTTTAAAGCTCCAGTACCAGTCGGCAGCGTCGCCGCTGAACAAAAGATGTGCATGCCGGAGGAAGGTCGAGGAATCACCTCCCAGGGTGCTGGATACCAACGCCTGAATCCGGAAAAGGAACCGGTCCGCCGATATCATATCGTTGAACCCTGTAAAGTTCAGGCGCCAACTCTCCATGATACGAGGCGTCGGGTCTCGAAAAGGTGTCAATGCGTTCCCGGGGGGAATCACATCCTCTGTTAACCTGTTATACTGAACTACCTCGGGGGCTAGAGGTACCAACGGAGGTCCGGTGCTATGTCGTGGTCTATATTCGGGAGCTCTGGGATCCATTCCCGAGTTCCTTGGAGGTGGGACCCATTGCTCGGATTGTCGGGAGTGGGGCATCGCCACACTGGGATTGGGCTCCCAGCCAAGCGGAGTTCTCACGCGACTGGGTGGTTGGCTCATAGGGAGATTCTGGAGCTTTCCCTCCAGGTTGCCAATCCTCTTCGACATATCCCTCATCAACGCCACGAGGGTGTCAATGGAGTGGGCGGACGGCATGGGTGTCACCTCGGACACGACACTTGCGGCCGGGACTTCACCGCCTACGGCTCCTTGCAGGTCTAAAAGTGGTTGTGACGGTTCGGCTTCTGGAACTCCTTTCGCCACTGCTCCACGCGTTGGTAGGGGCGTTCCGAGGGGGACGTCTAGGGCGGTCCGCTCGATGGGTCACCGGCATAAGGGACACAGCTCGGACGTGAGGAGGAGCTTTTGGACACAGGCACGGTGGAATAGATGTCCACAATCCAATCGCACGCTGTGTACCCCCTCCACTACGTCCTCGAAACAGATCCCGCAGTTCGCGGATTGGACCGTTTTGGACCGGGTCCACCGCTTATCGGGAGTCCGCTTCGTTGCCATTTCGTGTGGGTTAAATGTGGTGCTAATAAAAAAAATATAAAATATACTTATTCCTACTGCTATCCCTAATCTATGCGTATATATAAAGAAAACTTATATGTACTGTAGTGGCCGATAGTGGCGAGCTATCTACGTAATAGAGAAAAAAAAATTAATACGTTAGGGCAGCCTTTCAGTTCCGCAACTCCACTCCTTCGGGCAGAAATGATGACTGATGGTGGTCTGTCAAGAGAAGGGGGCTTCAGATTGATTTACTACCTTAATTTTCCCCATTTCCCGTACGTTACAAACCGTTTCTAATCTACGTTAAATGACTCGACGAGACAAGTGGTAGAGCTACCATAACGATTTTGTACGCGGTCAAAATTCCCGACGTGTGGAAGCATTCCGGGCTTCGCAATTCCAGCATACGCCACCGAACGTTGAACCGATACCACTCGTCTATCACGCACACAAAATAATTAGAATCCTTCCGCGACATAATGGCTAGGTAGCCTTCAATTTTCTTGAGAGTCCATGCTGATAGGTAAACCCATCAGGCTGGCTGTTCTATCAAGAAAATAGAAGGTCCTTACAGGGGTTAACCTGGGACAACACATCGGAAGGATTCTGTCGCGAAAAAAAAATCAAACAAAGGAGAGCGGAGGATACAACTCACGTGAAGCGACTGCTAGTGTGTATCACACAACTCCACTGCTCCTGATAGTGGGACTCGAGTACCAGAGTACCTTACATCCTCCGTAAAGGACCAACTCGTCAAAAGACGCGAATTTCATTCCCCTTAGGATGTTTTAGGCCCCACGTTGGGCGCCATTTGTAATGGTTTCCTAACTTCGTCTCGTTCGATCGCAATCAGAACCGACCTCTCATCGGTTCGAGACGTGCAGTCTTGGAAATGACAACGGACTGTACCCTTCAGGTCAACAAGTCCGGTCACACTTGGTCTACTCCGTGGTGACTGCTTGTAGGCTAGCTAGTTCGGAGAGGAGTTTCGGTCGTGGGTCTTACGCGAGCAGACTAAGTCCGAGTTACGTAACTCAGCCACCGATTCACATGCCCGATTTATAAACGCGTCAACAACTACTCATCCAGAACAGGAAACCTACGTTACGTTAGTTCTGGATGTGATCTCTCCACAGATCTCAAATCAAAACACTACAAAATCATCATAGGCGCGTTACCGAATCCCCGACGCGGTACCAGAAAATAAGCTAAACTACCTCAAGTCCAAAATAACCTACTCTAAAAAAAAAACGAGCGCAAACAAGGGTACCGCGGACCGTAACCGACTAGAAATCAATCATCCGCAGATTATGAAAACCTAACCCTCTTCAAGACATACTTACCCTCGGTCATCACTTCCGCTGCAAAAGAAAGAGCATGCAGAACGGAAAGGCTTAGGGCTTCTTTAGTAATTCATTTTATTCCTACCATAACTTGGTTTCATTTTAAATTTACATTAAATTTCTTCTCTTCACTTTTTGAACTTAATCTTAAACATTCATTTTGCAATTACACTTTACAAAATAATCATCTCATAATTTGCTTGACATCTCTAGAAATTTGATGAGACGTGATTGGTTTTAATTTTGTTTTTAATAATTATTTATGATTTGTTTAAATTTAATTAATAAATAACACAATATTAAACCGAGATACCATATATATACTAAAATGATTAATAAAGGTCTAATCCTTTGCTAATTATCCAGTAAAAACGGGAGCGAGGGCAGGAATACTTGTAATTTTAGGGAGTAGACGGGAAACCGGATTAACTACGAAAGAAAGATTTACGAATCTCAATTAAGATCGGAAATATTTTGTTACTGCTCTATAAAAAGTGTTGTGTACTATCTCAGTAGGCATAATAGCGCAATATGCAAAAAAATAGCATTTAAAGTAAAAAAACCACTAAATTTTGATGTTCAAGCTGCACATTAATAATAAATTCTGATTACATTCGTATTTGTGTGCTATTTATTTTTGACCGCAACTTAGTCCATAAGAAGAAAAATCTTACTTAACAAATTACTATCTACTGTGACAGATACGAGTTTTCGTTAAATGGTTTAATATTACAGAAATTTTATTAGGTTCAATTATCATCCATGTTTAACTTTAAATGTGGAAAATTCAAAATTTAGCCCATCGGGCTAATACATGAATGGAAAGTGCACAATTAAGTCCATAACTTCAAGTATCACATTACAAATTTTATGAACGCTAGCTTTTATTAAATTCTAGAAGTACAAAAATATCCATTTGACGATTCATTGGATATAAGAAATATAATTCTTTTTTTTTTTTTTTAAACTGCCCAAACGTACGCATTACAATTGAAATTCGGATTGTATGTCGTTAGGTAAATCACATAAATTCTGGAGCAGTAAGCTGACTTCTTAAAATTACATTTCGATACCTTCCCAAAATTAATTGAAGGAGCCGTTACGCGATTTTTGTTCAAATAAAGATCGCTTGGATACACACACCGTATACGCCAACACAACGTATGTTTTGCGTTACTATTCTGACTTACTATCTCGCCTTATAACTTCACCGTCGAGCATAGGAATGCGATAGGATTGTGAGCTCAGCTTATCGAAAACTCGTTTACATTCACTTAATATCCGACAAACGACGTTTTGCTTGGCATGCGTGTGTCCTTTTATTGTTTGAACAGCAACACTCAAATCACATAATCGAACTTCTCTATGGATTTTCGCATGTCATTCCATCAGATAATTTATGCAAAGTTCATCAACATCAGCTGACGATTAACTCCATATTTTCAGGATATCCTGAAGGTTTATCAAATCCACTAAACCATACACTTGTGTACAGTCTTTTTTGCAGAGGTCAAGTTGGGATATTCCAATGAATTGGTTTCCTTTTTGCAAGCTCATTTATATTACACCACAGGATAACTAACAAAATGTGATTCCGACGCACTTGGGTGCGTGGAAAACGCCCAGTTATAGAGGATAACGTTTCAAGGTGAAAAATCACTGTTAACAGCAATGTATTATTAGCGATATGTCCTCTGGTGGCTTTATTAAGTTAAAAGCAAATGATTATGAATTGCAATGTAGAAGCCGTATTCTAAGAACTGCTGAAAAAGCACTTCTCGTTCCATTTCGTAGGAATTTTTATTATGTAATTTGTTAATGCTTTGAAAACTTAATTTACGCACATTTTAAACTATGCGATCACTTCAATTCACTCCTTTAAGGTGAAGATTTTTGCTGGTGACCTATTTTCGAGGGTCAATTTCATCCGCACCATGCATTCACTTCCAATTTCCAGGAACCCGATGTCAGAATATTCGTGTAGTTGTTGTTCAATGGCCGAAAGTAAAATTCCAAAAAACTAGGTGAAATATTTCAAAGCAATGTGCATTTGGTTCATGGGAGGAAGAATTAAACGGACGAATCAAACTCTTATTATTGCCCCCAAACCATTTCAACTCCCAGGTACACTATCCCACACGAATCTAGGAGCCGGCCTCGCTCTGATCCTGATTCCCTCGTTCTTTGTTTTTATATCCCAGAACAACAAAACCTGCATACCTCAAGATCGCTTTACCTTCCCTCCTTTTTGTCCAAATCCTAAAACATAGACCGCAATGCCAGGTCTATTATGTTGATGTGGAGTTGCGTGATGATCCAAATGATGCAAATTGTTTGCCGATGGATCCCCGCCAAACAGCTGATTGGAAACGAAGATCTGTTTTGAAATCTCGAGCAATTTCACGAACCAAACGTGGAACGGTAATTTACGGATCAACAGTTTTGTGGACTCCTGGTAACGACGAAGTTCTCGAAGAGCAACCGTACCGGGACGATAACGATGTGGTTTCTTTACACCTCCTGTCAATGGCGCACTTTTGCGCGCTGCTTTTGTTGCCAATTGTTTACGTGGGGCTTTTCCTCCTGTTGATAAATTTATATTTGTTATCTATTCCCGCCACGCTAATTTTTCTTCTGACTTACCGCTAATCCTCGCGAAACTTTTCACTTAACGCGAAGCACCGCGCGCTTTATGCACAAGGAATCACCAGTTTGCTACTGAATAAAATTAGCCAACCACTAGGTTGTATGTACTACCGTTTTGCAACTAGCCTAAATTCTGACCTTTAGTCGAAATTTTGTTGCTTGAAATTATCGTTGTCAATTCCCGAAATACCGCTTTTTCTTGCGGCGACGATCTGGTATACAAGTGATGCTTATGTATTCACTCGACCGACAGTTAACCGCGAACCTTCTGCCTCGTTGACATTTGGATGACAACTGTGGGAGGCATTGCCAGATAGATATGCTTCGAAATGTATCAGTATTTTACTACAGAAAATATTTCTCCACAAATATAAATATTTGAAGAAAAATATTTTCGGCGCAATGTTATCGGCACGAAAGATGAAGTCTGCTTGCATTTCGAGGTCATACCCATCTGGCCGAGTGCAAGGGTTCGGGATCGGAATCACTTCGATTCCCGGGCGTAGGCGTCACATTACAAGCTCATTGCTTGTCTTTGACGATCCGTCTGAAAAGATGGGAGCCACCTGTTTGTCAAGGGTCTCCGTAAATCTGTTTGCCACAGACTTCGTTCAGAGCTTTTCGATGTCAAATTTTTGTAGCGGGCTGGTCTTTGCCGTATACGCCTTTAACATACGACATCGATAGGTTAATTTGATCAAGTAATGATCTGAGTAACAATTGGCTCCTCGGTAGTTACAGACGTCAAGTATGCTCGAGGCCCAATGTTGTTGGATCAGAACATGGTCGATTTGGTGTTGTGTGTTGCCATCCGGTGATACCCAGGACATTGTGGGAAGCAAGTTGAACTTATGACTAGATTTCTGCTACATGCCTAGTCAATCAGAGGCTAACCTTTGTCATATGTTTCATCGTGGAGGCTATATCTTCCAGTCGTTCCCCGATGAGATATCTCATTGCCAATCTTAGAGTTGAAATCCACCCGGAATTATTTTTGCGTCGTTTGTAGGCAATGAGTTGACTAGTTTTTCTAGGTGATTTCAGAGCATTCCCTTCGTTTTTCTGTGCTTTTCTTCGGTCGTGGCGTGAACATTTATCAGCCATATTTTGAAGGATTTTGCTTTAAAACGGAGCGCACAATCATGGAAGTTGGGGTTGGTGAAACAATGGGTTCCCCCCTCGTTTCTCAAATGGGCTTGGGACCGTCTACGGCTGACCAGATAAAAGGGCGTATTGCAAATTTTTGTTATCATTGTTGCGCGTTATGAGCATTGCTTGCTTCCACAGTAACATTTCGTAATGATCTCGAATGGGCCGATATATTTGACTGCTTGCCGTCTAAATTGGTTGGGATCATGAGTTTTCCAATAAAGTCAGTTTGATGTTTCGTTGCTTTGGTTATTGTAATTTACATTAGTGCTTCAACTTCTTCAATCGTGCTAATTCTGTACGCTTTAGTTTATTCTTCCTGGTATGTACTGCTCAAATCTTCCAAAAGAATTTTTTCATAAAATCAAGTAATATACCTCTTGCAGTAGCGGATGCCGGAAGACTTTTTCTATACAGATTGCTTAAAAACGTGTGGAGATTTGCATCAGTAGTCACATTGAATAAAACGATTGTTCTTCATGTGGAACGCAAAAATACCTGGTATTTTTTGCCTTTCTTGTCTTGATATGGAACTGGAACTTCTACAAAAAAATGATCAAAAAATTATTACATGTAATTCATCACAATCATTTTAAAACGAAGTGTAATTATGCTTACGATATTTGAAAACTTTAACTTGCATTTCAACGTTTTCTTAAACTGTGCCTTGGAAGTGTATTTTCATCATTTTTTTTTTCAAAGTCATAAGCGCTTGATTCAATACTGATCGTTATAAATTTTAAAAGAATGCAAAACAAATTCCAAACAATAGCAATACAAAAACTTAATGGCCCAAACGGCTCTCCAAATTAATAAGTTATCAGCTAAACACATTTTATCAATAAAACTATAGCTAATTCAAATAAATGAAGATTATTACATATTTCATGATTTGATTGGAAAAAGGAGAAAAAACCAACCTACAATATTCCAAAATTATTTATAATTTTAACACAACAGTGAACTCCAATCCTACACCTATTATGTCATAACGTAATTCTAATCAAATTCAATCAAAAACTTTATCTTATAATATACTAATAAAATTCTATCACAATATTCCTCACCTACGCGTTTAGCCTTGTCTTTAACCCTTATATAATAAACATAACATATACTTAACCTACCCCTAATTTTTAACACAAATAAACAACATACTAAATGTAGCAATAATGAGCTGAAACTCAAAAACTAAGCAACGAAAAATAAAAAAAACTGGAAATAAGCACGAGTGATTTAGCCATTGTCATTCAGTCACCAATACCTAGATTGCTCCGTCTCAGCTCCCTCAGCTTCAACGAATCTAGCGAATGATTACCTCCATTAGAATTGTTGATCTCGTTAACTCAAATTCGGAGGATATTTTATCTTCTTAACGGTGGCCCGTCTATATATGTGATATTTGACTGGGACGCCGTCAGAATCAAAAACATATCGATTCATGTCCAAATACAAGAATGCTTCGGGAGGAAAGAAGCGAGTAGCGAGGCAAGTCGCAATATACCCATCTGTAGGATGGAACGGCTGTGAAATCCAAGGTTTTTCACTCACAGTTACAGATCTTGCGATATGATTTCGAAGAAGTTTCAATATGAAGATATCGGCTCTTGTCACTTGAGCAGTTTGATAAATTCTTCTATTCGATATACTATATAATGCTTCCAATCCATCTCAGGCTTTCTGTACAAACCAATACATGCACGAAGACATTTCCTTTCGAAAACTCTTAACTGTTCCAGAGTACTAGCACTCTGGTTGTACCAGATCTGGCATCCATATGTCAAAACTGGTCTAACCAGGGTTTTGTTACAGCCAGCTTTGACCTTTTGATCAATGTATCTGAAATGAAAGAGTCTTCGTAGGGCCATGACTACTTTTTGTGCTTTACTGAGCATGATCTTGACATGTTAAGTATAGTACATTTACTGGTCGCGATAAACACCGAGGTATCGAACACAGAATTTATGTGGAATCTGTTCTGAACGACCCTCGCCAACCATGATGTGGAAATCCTTCCAATTACGTTTCAGGTCTTGACTGACCCCTTGCAGTGTTGTCCCAAACAAAATTGTTTCGCATTTCTGCGAATTGATTTTCATTCGCCGATTGTCAGTGTACAGCTGCACATCATTGAACATTTTTTGGAGATTGCTCTGAACTATTGTAGTTTTTCGGTCTGCCATATAGATGGTCAGATCATCAGCAAACGCTACCAATGATCGCGTTGGCGAGACGTTAAAATCAAAGCCGTGCAATAGCTTGCGAATGAATATTGAGAAGGACAGAGGTGCAGTAACTGTTCCCTGCTGTATACCATTCAGGACCTTGAATTCGCGCATTTCCATTTCCATCAGTTACAACAAATGATTTCCCATATAGCGTATTGCACATCATGGTGACAAGGTGTTTGGGCAACTTGTCCTGAAGGATTTTAAAAACTAATCCATCTAACCACACCGTATCGAAGGCTTTCTCCATATCAATGAGACATGAGAATGAAAAAGAGATCATCCCTTTGATGATTGATTTCCATTACGATTGCGTTATGGTCCCTATCATAAGGAAGCACCTGCAGTTTTCGTTGAGGACTATTAAAGCTGAATTCAAGTCTTGCGTCAACAATACAGAGGTCCAAATACGAATTTGTCCTAGGGTATGTTGGGAACTCCGAATAAACCTCTTGGATTATTTGGTGGCGTTCAGCCATGATATATACTTGGCGTTCAGGTCACCAGCAAGAATATAATAACTATGCAGCCTGTTCAATTCAAATATTTCAAACAAGGCATTGCGCTCCTCCTTGAGCTTGAGAACAGTTCCACCAGTTGTATAGGCAGAGATAACGATGAGGTTATCCCTACCTGGTAGTGAGATTTTGATAACGGACACTTCAAGAGATTCAAAGCTTTTGAATTCGACTTTTTCAATATTTTGGAAACAACAGGGTCTTCGAACCAATATCTCGGCGCCACCTCCCCCATCACCTATTACCCTATTGTTTCTTATGAATTCATAATCCTTGGATGCCATGGAGTGCCATGAATTGAGGTGGATTTCAGTGAGAAGCATGATGTCAGGCTTTTGCTTAGGAATGAATTCAAAGAATAATCACGCCGATGTATAGTAACAATGGAGTTGACGTTGATCGAGATGAGATGAATCCTATCCATTGGAATGTGACTGGATGACAAGTTATTTTGAGGCATTTGAAGCCCCTAACCGATGAAAAACAAGATTAATTTTCGTATCTTGTTTATCGATTCTATCCGATAAAGAATTTAGTTGCAGGTAAATTTTGAGAAGCAGCTCATTATTGCCATTTACATTATTTGCCGCATTTTCTGGTGATCCTCTAGCGGCGAGTGCAAATGATACTCCAGGCTTGATGACGTTCGGAGCTAAGACACTGCGGTGTAGTTGTGTTTGCTTTGGGACAAATTTAACGCTCGCATCTTGATATCGGGAGCATCCTCGATATGATGCCGGGTGACCAAAAACAATTCAGTTAACACGGTATAATTTCTCCTTTGGCTCCGTCTGAGCCAATTTGCACGCATGTACGTCCTTGCATTTGACGCATCGGTAATACATGGCGCAGTTGGCAGCCAAATGCCCAAATCATTGACACCGATAACACTGGTTGACTTCTCTTTTCTGGAGGCGTTCCCATCTCACCACTCGGAACTTCAAGTATCTAATTTGTTGAAAAGCACTTGGACTGCTCTTATTTGAAATCTGCACCGAATAAAGTGGTAATTTTTTTTCTACCGGTGACCTTGGTGTCGTGAATGTTTGATCAGAGTGGGTGCTGTGTCCTTGAGCATCTGAAGAAGATCGACGGTATCTTCTCCGCAGTCCAAGCCCTTCAAAAAATAGGTCTGGTTCTTCTAACTTTTCGGAGTATATGTGAAGTGTGGAATCTCTCCACAATTCAGAGCATTTTTAGCTGATTTGAAATCAACCAGTGATTTTGTTCTGATAGTTAACTTTTCGGCATTGGTTCTTTTAATCTCAAAATTTGTCAATTTATTTTCGGCTGCCAATAGCCGAACCATATCCTTTCCGCTTTGACCGAATACATTAATTGGCGGAACTTTCTATGTATTTTTGGCAACTCTTTGAGGACAACCAGCAAAACTGCTAGCTGGTTTCTTCTCCTTGTTTTTATTTTTTAAATAAAAAATAAAATTATCATTGTTATTTTGACTAACATTACCTTCAGTGCTTTCGTCAACGTCCATGCCTTGTTGGAGTCCGTCCAGTGCTGCATAGTAGTTGTGGCTACCGTTAGCACCTCCAGCACTTAGTATTTCTTGTGGACTGACTTCTTTGACAGCTTCCTTCGCCTGTATTAGGGTGATATGGGTAGGTACCTGAGATAAGACGGTTTGAGTCCGGTATAGATGTGGATTTCTTGGGTGGTTGCCAGGGGAGGGTGTGTGTCTTGGGTGTGCGGGTGTGTATATTACGTGAGGAGAGGCGAATGCCTGAGAAAATGTGTGAGTCCGAGGTAGGTGTGGATGTCATGAATGGTTGCAGGGGAGGGTGCGGGCCTTAGGTGTGTGATTGGTTCCCAGTCTTAAAAAAATGATCATAGCCTAAGATAATCCTATATTTTCAATTAATACTTGTAGATTAAAGACCTCAATTTCTCAGCGTGTGTTTATATACGGTTAATTTATATTTTTTAAATTAATAGAAGCTAGCATTTGACGCTTTTAGCGGTAGAAAGTTATATTATTCATGGTTGTTACTTCTCTATAGTGGGAGGATTTCTCATATATTCGTTGCTTATAGTCTTCGCTTAGGTTTGTTATTCATCTTTGGTAGAAGTGTTTCGCGGGTCTTATACGCTCCTAGTGGTCGACAGTTTTTTTATCCATGGTCATTTTAATGTATAGTAGACTCGTGTATAGGATTGAAAGCTTGAAGTATTAGGGTTGTTGATCCATTAGGGAAGCTCTGTGGATAGGTGGTGCTCCAGGCAGTTGGTTTGCTGGTTGTAGGGCTTGAGATCCTTTAGCGTGTGTCACCTATTGAAGGCATTTGGGTAGAGCGATTCACTTGATCATGTTAGGCGTGCTAGACGTTTTTTATGATGGGAGTGGCTGAGTGGTGATGGTGGGCGCTGCTATAGGCAGGTGACTGCGCTATTGATTGGTGATGGGCTTGCCTTTCCGTGGCTGTTCTAAGGCATGGGAATTTGCTTCATGGGCGCTCGATTAAGAAACGCGTTGCTCATCGATTGGTGTCTTTGGGTAAGGATGGACGGCAGCGTGTGGGAATAACCGATTTGCTTAATCATGTTAGGCTTGCGGGAAGTTATTAAGGTATGAGTGGTTCATGGTGGTGCTATAGACGTGTGGCTTTGGATTATGGATGGGCGATGGCTTCACCTTTCGACGGGTGTTCTAAGGCGTGAGAATTTACTCCGTGGGTGCGTGCTTAATGTGCGCGTTGTTCATCCATTAATGTATGTGGTTAAGGATGGATGGTGTTGTGGGAGAGAAAACGTCACGCGTGTTGGTTGCTGGAGGAAGTAATTTGAGATGTAGGTTTCCATGGCAGCGGATGTTATGAGTCATAGAAATTTACGTCCATCGTGAGCGCTTGGTTAAATTTCCGCATTGCTCATCAAAGGGTGCCTGCTCTCAAGTCTGGATGGACTTATCGACGTAGGACTGATGTATGATCGGGGTGCAGATTTGCTTGGCGGTAACTGCTGTTAGGCATGGAAATTGACGTCGGGGACGCATGTCATATGTAATTGGTTTCGCTTGCCAAGAGTAGTATTTCGTACGCGTATACTTGCCTGTCGGTGGCAGTTTTAGGGCATCGAAATTCTGATTCTCGGCAGCGGGCATGTTTGCTTGGATAAGATAGCGTATGCATTGTGCATTGCTTGGCGATGGGAGTATTTAGAAGTACTATAATTTTCGTAGTGCCCATGAACTGCGGATAACGTGATGCGTGGGATTGAGACGTGTTTTCACAAATGTCCATACACAGATACGCCTGCTCTAATTAGCCAAATATTGTTTACATTGATCTTTTTCGGTTTCTTTTTGCTAAGGTACGTCTTTTCGTTGTTTTGAGACTCATTGCTAGTACATATTATTGCTATTTCGGTTTTATGTCTATAGTACTTTAAGAATCGTCTTCAATGTGTTTTGTTCGGTTAGACTGCTATACTGATTGCTCAAATCTATCGATACAGTGAAAGAGATCTTAAAGTTTGTTGTGATGCGTTCTTGATATTTAGTATAGTATTTGATTTTAGTTTTCTTGTAGCAGCATTTTGTTTGTCTTCGTCATCATCGCTTATTTCTTAAAGCAGTTTCTATGCTTCATTCTCTGATTTTAATATTATGTAGCAGTATGATATTATATTCATTCATGTTTTCTTTACGATAGGATGCTATCTTGTACTGCATGAAATGGTGATCATTTTGTTCATACATCGTACCATTTGTATGCATATGATTTTTCCCTTTTGATAAATGCATGGTAAAGATGCTCAATTTTTTAAATCACCATACTGATATGTATGTTTAGTGTACCTATTCTATATTTGAGATTATTTATGGATGTTGTCTAGGAAAGATATTACGGTTTATGGCTTCTGGAATGCTACTTTCTTATGGAGTTAATGTATGACGGATGTAGGAGTCATCGGAGTGGTCCTAATGAGTGGGAATATTAATGCGTTTTCATTTATAATTTTTTATTACTTACTGAAAGAATTATTACTCATTCAAAAGCGGTATGTGTCAAGTCATTAACATTAGGGGTCTGTTGGTATTATGTTATTATTCTTTGTTTATGACCACCGTATACAAACACACGAAATCTAGGTCTTTAATTACAAGTATTAATTGAAAATATGGGATTATCTTAGGCTATGATCAACTTTTTACTTTGTATAGGAGACTGGGAACCAATCACACACCTAAGGCCCACACCCTCCCCTGCAACCATCCATAACATCCACACCTACCTCGGAGTCACATATTTTCTCAGGCTTCCACCTCTACTAACGTAATATACGCACCCGCACACCCAAGACACACACCCTCCCCTGGTAACCATCCAAGATATCCACATCTACCCCTGGCTCAAACCGTCTTATCTCAGGTACCCACCCATATCACCCTAATACACGCACCCCCCACTCCCAAAACACACACCATCGACAACTTTGAAGTTTGTATGAAAAATGTATGCCAGAACCGGCATTCTATATCTACCAGTATTGTAAAATATTCCTAGCATGTTTTAATTGATAGACCATCTAGTGATATATGTTGGCAGTGTCTCAAGGTTTGTTTACCCAAGCCAATTTATCAAACGGAATTTTTATCTGTTCCACTATCTAGCTTAAAAAATTAACACATAAAAATTGATATAGTTTGATTGATATTATGTATGAATCGATTATTAATTTCAGAGAAAATATGCGAGTGACTGGGTGCAATCTCCGTGAGCGATATACTCGGGTACTAAAAAGACTATATGCTCTTTCTGGGTCAGGTGTGCGAAGTGACGCTCCACAAAAGTGTAAGTTTCGGGAGGATATGACTTTTTTTTAAAGATTTTACCTAAGCGGAAAAATAACCATTTATTTTTTAAATTTCTATTCATCAATAATTAAACTATGCGCAGGACAAAAACTAACATGGCGCCAGGACCAAGCTGCCCATATACTTTGGATGACTTTATAATAATGAAGAGGTGGACGATAGCTTCTCCCAAGGATTGTTTGGTGAAAGTCCCAAACGTAGGGGGACCTCAAATCTCCCCAAGAAAAAAAATGGCCGCGACGATTGAGACTTTCACTGAGGACACTTTTTTATTTTTTTTGTGGTAGGGAGGTGAATGCTATTTATGCACAGAGTGTGGGACTCCCATGCGCGACTGGACTACCCACTAAACACCTCCCCTGTCAACCCGAGAACCCAGCCTGGAACGGTTTGACACATTACTTCGGGCCAGGTCTCGTTTTGTTACGCCGTGGGGCGCCTTCAACCTTCAAGCTGGGGAGTCCCTTTCCTAGTGCGAGGGGAGAGGGGAAGAGGAAATGCCAGAAGAGTGATCCCCCAGCCCCAGCGCCCCCGGCTGCTGTAAGTCCCTTTTATATTTTAGGACTGCCCGAGCATAATGTGCCACCTGGTTCCATTTGTCAACCGATTCGAGCATCACCGCAACTATATTATCCGGGGTGAGCTCTCCCGTCTCCCTGTAGAGTTCCCTTTGCAGCCTGACCCATTTGGTATGCGCAAAAAATGTGTGACAGGCATTGTACTCCTCTCCTGGGCAAAACCGACAATCGGGAGACCGTGACTTACCGATTTTGTGCAGGTAAGACTGAAAACACGCGTGTCCGCTCAAAAGCTGGGTCAGATAGAAGTCAGTCTCACCATACCTTCGATTTACCCATGGTCTCACATCCGGGATGAGGCGCGCAGTCCACCTTCCCTTCGAGCAATTCACCCAAGACTGCTGCCAATCGTTGAGCGAGCGCTGTCTCTCCTCGCGGACAACTATCTACTTCGCATCCTCGTTTCGGCGCAGGTAAATAGCGCGGCGCTCTCTAGCAAGGAGGGCGACAGGTATCACGCCTGCAATCACTCTCACCGCCGCGTCGGTGACTGCTAGATATGAAGATGCAATTCTCAGTGCTCCCCTTCTCTGCACCTGTGCCAAACGTTTTCGGTATACCTCCTTGCTGAGAGCGTCGCCCCATACCTTGTAATGAATCATGCGACGCCACTGGCGACCACTACTAACACACTTTGCTGCTAGGTGGCTTGTCATTTCACGTTAGTTGCGACGAGAGGATTTGACAGCCACATGGGAGTAAAGTGTGGACGTAGTGGCCGTCACCCATGAAGAAGTCCCGGAGTATACCGACGTCATACAGTATAATACACTTCCCATTTATTGCCCGAACCCAGTGTACAACTTGAATGTGGGTGAGAATATTGGTGGACAGGCTAATCCAGACAGATCACCGAGCGCCGCTTCTAATACGGCATATGCAGCCAAAACGGTGCCCACAAGCATCAAAAAGGTTTCAAATTAACAGGAAGAAGAACTTTCCTACAAATTGGAATTGGTAAGTCGGCGAATGCAAAGTTTGTTTTTCCGCTTCTAATTAAAATAACGTTTTAGTAATGGTTAAACTAACCACGGATATCTTCAATCAATCCATGCAGAGAACGTGAAACTGATACGGCTGCGTGTTTTATTTGCGACAAAACTCCGGATGGATGGGAAGCGAATGACGATCTGTGGATGGAACATCAGAAACACGCTACACAATGCGCGTTTGTTAAATTGGGGTGCCCTGGAAAGGATATCACTTGGAAGAATTCCTCGGACTCGTGAGTACTTTAGTGGAATACATTCACATGAAGTGACAGCCACATGGCGGGAGTGTGGGATTGGTGAGTGCCGTCGAGAAGGACCGCCGCGAGACGTTGCGATCGTCAGGCGTCTCGATCGTTGCCATCCGAGTTGCGTGCTGTCTATGTTGTTGCTAGTAGTGAAGTGGACATAACCCCGACCTTGTAGAGGGTGAAAAATAGCAGCAGGGAAGAGTCAACGAAGAATCACTCTTTAGATTCAACTCTCATCATCCAATTTTCACTGGTGAACTCATTTTTATCATTCGTCTTTCATCATCGTCGGCTGGGAGGAATAAAACCTTATGGAAAAGCCAACACGGCGTTCGCAAATCATGAGCGCATGTTAAGGAGATATTGCTATGCAGTAGTATTTGGAAACCGGCTTCAGACATCAAACTCCACTAGAGAATGCCGCAAATTAAAGTGTAGATGTAAACTTGGCATTAACTGTACACAGCATGATTTTTGCGTGTGATTAATCAGACCATAACAGGCCAGGATTGAGGACCGACGAACGATCAACTTGCCTTCACTAATAACCCGCTGCTGAAAGAAGAGTAAGTAAGCATTACCGATAACTTGATCAGCAGCATTTGTAGGCAAATTAGGTCCATTTAAATGAGAATGGAATGAAGTTATCATGCATATTTCAGACCTTATCAAATGTAAGATAGGACGTGAAATGTAAAAGCAGACTTTGAATGGCAACGATAGAGAAAATGTTGGGTCGTAGCTAATATTTTCTAAACTGGCGAGGAATGGCGTTTTTTTTATTAAAATTAAACGAGACTAGTACATTTAAGTAGATTTTGGAATGAATAACTCTCATGTCCACAACTATCAATTGGCTATCGAATTGTGGATAAGTCCTTTCGGTAAAATATTAAAACATACGACTATATCAATTCCCACTTCAGAGATGATTTTAAACCCCTATCTATATTGATACATTAGTGGAAGAATCGATGATGAAATATTGTACATTAGATAAGTTCATTTTATTCATTGATTTGACTAAATAAGATTTCAATTTTAGTTTTTGCATAACGTATCACATTTACCATTTCTTTAAATTTTTAGTGTATTATATGGCCATCATATAAGATGGATACGATAAGACTAAGAATATAGTAGCTTGATTAAATTTGGGCTTAGATAGAGAGATAGAATGAGAAAAAAAATGCAACTATCTACTCGTATTTTGAATAAGATATCATTTTCTCATATAGTATTGTTTTGAGGGGATAGTAAAGTTTAAATTTCGCTGTTAATAAGAAGAAAAAATATGCACCTTAAACCAACCAGCGAATTGAAGCGACATTTACAAAGCAACAAAATTAATAAAATTTGGAAAATTTATGTACTACCAGTTAATACAAGCAAAGGATAGGAGCAACGTGTATTTTAAGTAAATAACTAGTTGAGACTTCATTAGGTGGTAGGTTCTGCATATAAATCTAGAGATAATTTACAGGGGTATATCACACCCTCTTTTCAAGTAAAAATTTAAAGCCAATCGGAACTGGAGGCAGTTGATAGAAACATTTAATTGGTAGCCAAGATATTTTTAGCAAAATAGTCCTCAAACCAGAATCTTTTATTTATTTATAATTCAAACGCAACAGATTATAAAATTTCATCGCAGGAAAAACAAATTAGAAATTTTAAACAAGAAAATTGATAAATTAAAGAATAAGCAAAATTTGTGAGCAAATAAGAATAAGGCCTATTTTGATGAAGCGAAAATTTAACGAGAATCACATTGTTTTGTGACGCGTTTGGAAACGGGCATGCATTGGTGGCTGAAGATTGTAGATGAGCGTAATCCATTCGGAGACCCGCGACCGAAATCCTCTCCGATCTAGCTGGCCGACAAGCAGCCACCGCATGAATAGATTACGGTGCACGGATTGGTTGACCGGTTGATACCATCCGTTGGCACTACTCAGACTTAACGTATAGAACCGATGAAAGGTCGTTTCCGCGCACAGACATAGACTTAAAATCATTACAAATGGCGCCCAACGTGGGGCCAAACAATCGTAAGGGGATAAAAGATTCGCGTCTTCTGACGAGTTGGTCCTTTACGGAGGATATAAGGTACTTTGGTACTCGAGCCTCACCAACAGGAGCAGTGGAGTTGTGTGATACACACCAGCAGTCGCTTTACGTGAGTTGTAGCTTCCGCTCTCCTTTGTTTGATTTTTTTTTCGCGACAGAATCCTTCCAATGTGTTGTCCCAGGTTAACCCCTGTAAGGACCTTCTATTTTCTTGATGGAACTGTCAGCCGGATGGGGTTCCTCCTGTTGGCCTGGACTCTCAAGAAAATAGAAGGCTACCTTGCCTTTATGTCGCGGAAGGATTCTACTTATTTCGTATGCGTGATAGACGATTGGTATCGGTTCAACGTTCGGTGGCGTATGCTGGAGTTGCGAAGCCCGGAATGCTTCCACGCGTCGGGAATTTTGACTGCGTACTAAGCTGTTAAGGTAGCTCTACCACTTGTCTCGTCGAGTCAGTTAACGTAGTTTAGAGACAGTTTTGTAATATATGTGGGCTTAGGGGATAAATTCGAGTAAATCGGCTGAAAGCACCCTTTCTTCGGCAGACTACCACGCACTCTCATTTCCCTTTGGAGGAGTCGACTACTGGAAAGGAAAGTGTTAAACCAATAAACTCACCTTTTTTCTCTTTTATATTTACAAAATAGCTCGCCACTATCGGCTACTTAGCACTAACAACTAATTTTCGTGATACCTTTAAGAACTATCGATATATACATAGCTTTACTTCACTGTCGAATAAACTCAACATGGCAACGAAGCGGACCCCAGATAAGCGTTGGACCAGATCCAAAACGGTCCCACCAGCTAACTGCGGGATCTGCTTTGAAGACGTATTGGAGGGCGTACACAGCGTGCGATTGGAGTGCGGACACCTTTTCCACCGTGCCTGTGTCCAACAGCTCTTCCTAACGTCAGAGCTTTGCCCACTATGCCGGCGACCCATAGAGCGGACCGCCGTAGACGTCCCCCTCGGAACGCCCGTCCAAACGCGTGGAACAGTGGCAAAAGGGGCCCCAGATGCCGAACCGCCCCAATCACTGATGGACTTGCAAGGAGCCGTGGGCGGTGAAGTTCCTGCTGCAGTTGTCGCGGCCGGGGTTACACCCGCGCCCACTCCATTGACACCGTCGTGGCGTTAATGCGAGATATGTCTGAGAGGATTGGCAACTTGGAGGGAAGGCTGCAGAACCTCCCGATGAGCCAACCACCCAGCCGCGTGAGAACTCCGCTTGGCTGGGAGCCCAATCCCAGTGTGGCTATGCCCCCCTCTCGACCATCTGAGCAATGGACCCTACCACCAAGGAACTCGGGAATGGAGCCCAGAGCTCTCGAGTATCGACCACGACACAGCACCGCACCTCCGTTGGTACCTCCAGTCCCCGAGGCAGTCCATTACAACAGGTCAATCGAAGATGCGATTCCCCCTGGGAACGCATTGGCACCTTTCCGAGACCCGACGCCTCGTATCATGGAGAGTTGGCGCCTGAACTTCACGGGTTTCAACGCGATGATATCAGCGAACCGGTTCCTTTTCAGGATTCAGGCGTTAGTATCCAGCACCCTGGCAGGTGATTTCTCGGCCTTCCTCCGGCATGCACATCTTTTGTTCAGCCGAGATGCTGCCGACTGGTACTGGAGTTTGGGGAGACGATGCCACGTCCCACTTGGGATTCTTTCAGTGCAGCCTTCCGCAATCGATTTGATGACGGCTTCACTGGAAGAGAACTAAGGGAACATATAAAGAAACGGAAACAAGGCGCTCACGAACCGTTCGACCAGTTCTACACAAGTATAGTGAGATTGAGCACTCGCTTACAAACAACCATGCCCGAGGACGAACTGGTAGAAATTATCAGAGAGAATATGCGTTGGGAGCTTCAGAACAGCCTTCTGCATTTTCCCATCAACACCATACAGGGATTACGCCTCCATGCCCGTAGGCAAGAACAGCTGGATGAGCGGCGAGGTACCTTCCATCCACAACCTCGCATAACGGGACCAAATCCCCGAAATCATCACACCGCGGAGTTGATGGCAGCGGACCACCTACTTGCTGACCCAGTACCAGTACCGAGGAATGGAGCACCACCGGAGCTTGAGGACCCAGCATTGATTGATCGACCATCCCTTGAAGCAATTACAAGCCCGACGGTCTGTTGGATCTGCCAACAAACGGGGCATCGGTTCTATGCCTGTCCAGCGGAACCGACGCTCTTCTGTTACCGATGCGGGAAGGCAGACACGTACGCACCTGATTGCGCAAATTGCGAAAAAAACTTGCCAGCGAGCGCCGCAACCACCCGTCGGCACTCCTAAAACCCGCACGAACCAAGGCTGTCCCGATCACTAGCTATGACCAAGCCCCAGACATGACCCCAATTATGCTGACCCGCACCGGCAAACACAGTTCTCCCGAAGTTCCACAACCGACACCATCCTTTGTCGAGGCAAACGCGCAGGGAAATGATAGCGAGGCGAAGGTTCCTTGGCATGTCAAACCCTTCCACGTCAGACTGTGAATTATTTGGCTACTCGACAGCGCATCTTCCATGAGGAGTTGGCTACAACTGTCCCACCGCGAAGAAAGCGAGCCACGCGTCGGATGCGGAGCTTCTGGAGAAGGGTCAGGCAGTCGAGGAAGGTGCTGAAGGACATACACTTAGACGAATTATTGAGGGATGACGTTCGACCATATGCGTCAGTACACCTCCTGCAAAAACGATTGTCAGATTTAGTCGATACGGTAGCCAGTGTGAATTGCATATCAGCCGATTTTGCAGGGGAGGTACTGGCAATGCACGCGGACCAAATCCACCATTTTACCACCTGGTTAAGCATGGCGGACGGAACTCGTCACTCTCTAGTGGAAAGAATTACGACGGATGTCACCTTTAAGGGAGTAACTAAACCTCTGGAATTTTACATCATACCTCAATTAACCCAGAATCTTTATATAGGGGTGGATTTCGGTCGAAAATTTAATTTGGCCCCTGCACTGTTTTCCGGCACGACCTTGGAGTCCGTCACCGCTGTTCCTGACCAAACTCAAACCACTCACCTATTACGACATACACTGGATGTGCATCAACAACTGCGACTTGACTCGGCTATCTCGGCTTTTCCATCGCATGAGAAGGAAGGTCTCGGGCGAACGGCACCGGCGTTGCACACAATAGATGTGGGGGATGCTAAATCCATAAAACAGAGACATTTTGCCATATCTCCGGCGAAGGAAAAGTTGTTATATGCCGAAGTGGATCGAATGCTAGCATTAGGCGTGATCGAAGAATCGCAGAGCGCGTGGGCTTCCCCGGTCACCTTAGTTGTCAAGCCGAACAAGGTCCGGCTATGCTTAGATGCCAGACGCTTGAACGCTGTCACTGTCAAGGACGCATACCCTCTACCGTTGATTGAAGGCATTTTGAGTCGGTTGCCTAAAGCCCACTTCATCACGAGCTTAGACCTCAAGGACGCCTTCTGGCAAATTCCTTTAGAACCTGGCTCAAAGGAGAAAACAGCCTTCACAGTCCCAGGTCGGCCCCTGTATCAATTCGTGACCATGCCATTCGGATTGTGCAATGCCCCTCAAACAATGACGCGCCTTATGGATAAGGTGATACCACCGTATTTACGGCACCAAATTTTCGTTTACTTGGACGATCTGCTGCTTATAACCGAGACCTTTAACGAACACACCGACCTGCTTCAGGAGGTGGCTCTACACATCCGGAGGGCAGGGTTAACCATCAACATACAGAAGAGTCAGTTCGTGATGACGGAGGTGAAGTATTTGGGTCACATCATTGGGCATGGCAGTATCAAGACCGATCCGGACAAGACTCAAGCGATTGAAGTTTTCCCATTGCCCAAGACTACTAAGCAGTTACGCCGATTCCTAGGCTTATGCGAATGGTACCAGCGTTTCGTGCGTGACTATGCCACCATAACCACTCCTTTGACCGACATGCTGCGTAAGGGACGTAAGTTCGTCTGGGAAGAGCCCAGCTTGCGAGCCTTTGAAGAGCTAAAGAAGAGTCTGACTACAGCCCCCGTACTGCACAGCCCGGACTTTGACAAACCGTTCTCAATCCATTGTGACGCGAGTCAACATGGGGTGGGAGCAGTCTTAGTCCAGGTTGCACAAGACGGCGAGGAGAGACCTATAGCCTTCATGTCCCACAAGCTGAACCAGGCCCAGCGGAACTACACGGTCTCGGAGCAGGAATGCCTGGCGGCTGTGCTGGCAGTGAAACGTTTTCGAGCATATGTAGAAGGACATCCTTTTGAAACCGTCACTGATCATGCGTCACTGAAATGACTGATGAGCCAAACTGATCTCCACGGCCGCTTGGCCAGATGGGCCTTGAAATTACAGGCGTTTGACTTCACGATAAGACACCACAAGGGAAGTCAGCACGTGGTACCGGACACACTATCAAGGATGTTCACCCCTGAAGGAGCCGAGTTGGCCCAGGAGGACGACAGCTCCCTATGGATCGACTTGGACCATCCCGCCTTCAATTCAGCATGTTATATCCAGCTGATGAATACGATACAGGACCAGTTGCCACAGCTGCCAGAACTACGGGTGACGGAGGGATTTATATACAAGCGGACGAGACACGCCTCCGGAGACCCCATTCAAGAAGAGGAACAGTGGAAGTTATGGGTGCCCGAAGAACTGGCATGCGAATTGATTAAGCGGGCTCATGACCACCCATTGAGTGCACACGGCGGTTATGGTCGTACGCTTCGGCGACTGAAGACTTACTTCTTTTGGCCTAAGATGGCGCAGCAAGTGAAAAAGTACGTAGCCGCTTGTGAGCTGTGCAAATGCACTAAAGCGCCCAATTCTGTTCTTCGGCCCCCGATGGGAAAATTCGAACTACCGGAGCGGGTGTTCCAGCGCCTGTATACAGATCTCATCGGTCCGTACCCTCGCTCGACTTCGGGATACACGGGAGCGGTCGTGGTCCTGGACCACTTGTCCAAATTTTCGATTGTGGAACCTCTTCGAAACCTGCACACCGGCCCCATAGTCAGTTTTCTGGAAAATCGCGTTTTCCATATATTTGGAGTACCGGAGAAGCTGGTCTCCGACAGCGGAGTTCAGTTCACCTCGTCTAGATTTCGGGAATTAATGGAGAAGTATGGCATTACGCATCAGCAGACTGCCGTTTATTCTCCGCAAGCCAATGCATCTGAGCGTTGAACCGCACCCTCATAGCCGCCATTCGGGCCTACGTCCAACCGGATCAGAAAGATTGGGACCGCAGGATTTCCGCCAACACCTGTGCCCTGCGTTCGTCCTATCACTCCACCACAGGCATCTCCCCATACTTTGCCGTGTTCGGCCAGCATATAATTTGCCACGGAAACTCGTACCGGCTATTGCGGCAGTTGAAAGGTTTGGAAGACCCAATAGTGGTATTGGAGCCGCACGAGAAACTCCAAATTCTGCGAGAACAAATCCCGGAGAGGATTGAAGACAGTAGACGGGCGGGGGAGGAGCGGTACAATCTGCGATTCCATCCTTCTGGCTTCAAGGCAGGCGACGAAATCCACCGACGGAATTTTAGACAAAGTGATGCAGGTCGGCACTACACTGCCAAGCTAGACAAGAAGTTCGTGAAGTGTCGAGTCTTACAAGTTTTAAGTCCCACGCGGTACCTCATTGCGGACATGTCCGGAAGGGAGCTGGGAGTTTACCATGCCAAAGACCTACGACGGTGAGAGAAAAAAAAAGAAAAAAAAAGCATCATAGGGCCAAGCAGCGTTTCCTTCAGTCTCCCCATGCCTGGTAGGCATCGTGGACACTGCCCTGTAATGAATCATGCGACGCCGCTGGCGACAACTACTAACACACTTTTCTGCTAGGTGGCTTGTCATTTCACGTTGGTTGTGACGAGCACACATCCCACATCAATTTTGTCGTGGGATGTCAAGAGGATTTGACAGCCACATGGGAGTAAAGTGTGGAGGTAGTGGACGTCACCCATGAAGAAGTCCCGGAGTATACCAACGTCATACAGTATAATACACTTCCCATTTATTGCCCGAACCCAGTGTACAACTTGAATGTGGGTGAGAATATTCGTGGACAGGCTAATCCAGATAGATCACCGAGCGCCGCTTCTAATACGGCATATGCAGCCAAAACGGTGCCCACAAGCATCAAAAAGGTTTCAAATTAACAGGAAGAAGAACTTTCCTACAAATTGGAATTGGTAAGTCGGCGAATGCAAAGTTTGTTTTTCCGCTTCTCATTAAAATAACGTTTAGTAATGGTTAAACTAACCACGGATATCTTCAATCAATCCATGCAGAGAACGTGAAACTGATACGGCTGCGTGTTTTATTTGCGACAAAACTCCGGACGGATGGGAAGCGAATGACGATCTGTGGATGGAACATCAGAAACACGCTACACAATGAACGTTTGTTTAATTGGGGCGCCCTGGAAAGGATATCACTTGGAAAAATTCCTCGGACTCGTGAGTACATTAGTGGAATACATTCATATGAAGTGACAGCCACATGGCGGGAGTGTGGGATTGGTGAGTGCCGTCGAGAAGGACCGCCGCGAGACGTTGCGATCGTCAGGCGTCTCGATCGTTGCCATCCGAGTTGCGTGCTGTCTATGTTGTTGCTAGTAGTGAAGTGGACATAACCCCGACCTTGTAGAGGGTGAAAAATAGCAGCAGGGAGGAGTCAACGAAGAATCACTCTTTAGATTCAACTCTCATCATCCAATTTTCACTGGTGAACTCATTTTTATCATTCGTCTTTCATCATCGTCGGCTGGGAGGAATAAAACCTTATGGAAAAGCCAACACGGCGTTCGCCAATCATGAGCGCATGTTAAGGAGATATTGCTATGCAGTAGTATTTGGAAACCGGCTTCAGACATCAAACTCCACTAGAGAATGCCGCAAATTAAAGTGTAGATGTAAACTTGGCATTGACTGTACACAGCATGATTTTTGCGTGTGATTAATCAGACCACAACAGGCCAGGATTGAGGACCGACGAACGATCAACTTGCCTTCACTAATAACCCGCTGATGAAAGAAGAGTAAGTAAGCATTACCGATAACTTGATCAGCAGCATTTGTAGGCAAATTAGGTCCATTTAAATGAGAATGGAATGAAGTTATCATGCATATTTCAAACTATAACGCAGTTGACAATGTTGAAATGATTGTGTTTGTTTGAAGAAACCTCTTGACCTTATCAAATGTAAGATAGGACGTGAAATGTAAAAGCAGACTTTGAATGGCAACGATAGGGAAAATGTTGGGTCGTAGCTAATATTTTCTAAACTGGCGAGGAATGGCGTTTTTTTTATTAAAATTTTACGATACTAGTAAATTTAAGTAGATTTTGGAATGAATAACTCTCATGTCCACAACTATCAATTGGCTATCGAATTGTGAATAAGTCCTGTCGGTAAAATATTAAAACATACGACTATATCAATTCCCACTTCAGAGATGATTTTAAACCCCTATCTATATTGATACATTAGTGGAAGAATCGATGATGAAATATTGTACATTAGATGCGTTCATTTTATTCATTGATTTGACCAAATAAGATTTCAATTTTAGTTTTTATATAACGTATCAAATTTACCGTTTCTTTAAATTTTTAGTGTATTACATGACCATCATATAAGATGGATACGATACGACTAAGAATATAGTAGCTTGATTAAATTTGGGCTTAGATAGAGAGATAGAATGAGAAAAAAAATTATAAGAAATTATTACATAAAATTCGAATAACAATAGGTTAAAATATTTTTCCAATATTCGAGAAATATTTTTGCGTCTTAACTGTCTTAATATATACGTGAGGGTACATATATATTGGTAAACATTGTAGACAGTACTTTTTTGTTTAGAAATGCTGAAATTGATTGGGTGCACTCTAATCACTTTTTACTAAAGCATGTTTTAGTATTCCTTTATGTTTTAGTTTCTGCATGTAACCACCCTCTGGTGAATTGATTGAACAACAAAAGGAAATAAATACGATAAAAATAATGAAGGATGATTCCTCGAATATAGCGAATCAAAACTAAAGAAACCCATAGTAATGAAAACGGGATACTGGGCTTGTTGTATCTAACAACTTGAAATGAATTATTAGCATGCAACTATCTACTCGTATTTTGAATAAGCTATCATTTTCTCATATAGTATTGTTTTGAGGGGATAGTAAAGTTTAAATTTCGCTGTTAATAAGAAGAAAAAATATGCACCTTAAACCAACCAGCGAATTGAAGCGACATTTACAAAGCAACAAAATTAATAAAATTTGGAAAATTTATGTACTACCAGTTAATACAAGCAAAGGATAGGAGCAACGTGTATTTTAAGTAAATAACTAGTTGAGACTTCATTAGGTGGTAGGTTCTGCATATAAATCTAGAGATAATTTACAGGGGTATATCACACCCTCTTTTCAAGTAAAAATTTAAAGCCAATTGGAACTGGAGGCAGTTGATAGAAACATTTAATTGGTAGCCAAGATATTTTTAGCAAAATAGTCCTCAAACCAGAATCTTTTATTTATTTATAATTCAAACGCAACAGATTATAAAATTTCATCGCAGGAAAAACAAATTAGAAATTTTAAACAAGAAAATTGATAAATTAAAGAATAAGCAAAATTTGTGAGCAAATAAGAATAAGGCCTATTTTGATGAAGCGAAAATTTAACGAGAATACATTTAAATTTCCTATTTGCACTGCATATATTGAATCAAATGTCGGTCTAAGATTTGAATGATATGGAATCAATAAATAACAAAATGAATTGCTAATTAAAAACACGACTTTCCTTTCCAATGGTTATTCCTTTCAGCGGGAAATAAAGTGCAGGGTAGGTATGCCGTCACGAGGGTAGGGTTTAAGAAAATCAGCTGAGGTCGGTTTCGCGTCGCGCGCGGTACGCGGTACCCTTGTTGTTTATTTATTAGCGTAGCGTTCATCGGGTTGAGTTAGCGTAGCATTTTTTTTCGGTACCGCGTCGGAAATCCGGGAACACGAAGTAAAAATTAGATTTTTGTCCCTCACAGAGTAAATGAAGAAATACGGAGTAACGTAAAGTAGATTTCCTCTCCGTATGGTTTTGTTTTGTGACGCGTTTGGAAACGGGCATGTATTGGTGGCTGAAGATTGTAGATGAGCGTAATCCATTCGGAGACCCGCGACCGAAATCCTCTCCGATCTAGCTGGCCGACAAGCAGCCACCGCGTGAATGGATTACGGTGCACGGATTGGTTGACCGGTTGGTACCATCCATTGGCACTACTCAGACTTAACGTCTAGATCATCCTTACTCTAGGGATTCTCTTTTTGTCAAGATGAGGACCTCGGTTATCTCCAGTGCTAAACTGAACCCGCGAGCAGTCATCCAGTCCCCCACTCGGCGCATTAGCATACCTAGCCTAAGTTGCGCTTGTTCAACGGTGCGTCCAGCGACCAGAGCCGCAACATCATCCACATAGCCGACCAAGCGCGACTCATCTGGCATCTCAAGTCTCAGTAGCCCATCGTAAGACACGTTCCACAGGTCCGGACCAAGGATAGATCCCTGGGCAACACCTGATGTAATTTCCATCCTTCGTTGGCCCTGTGTCGTGTCGTAGAGCAGGCTTCGGTCCTTTAGGTAGTTCCTCAGAAGCCGTATTAGATATTCTGGAACTTGAAAAGAGTTTTCCAGCGTGTCCAGAATATCCACCCATTGTCAAGGGAGCCTTCCACACACACAAGAAAACAAACAAACGAAAAAAAAGAAACAAAAAAAAATATAATAAGTTCTCCGCGAGTATAACTTCCCGAGCCAACTGAAGTCGAGGTTTAACGATGTATGTAACGCTTTATATTTTGTATCACACTTAGAAATTAGAATTAAGTAAGTTCTAAGCAGATCAACGAGCACTTCGCTGACAATGCATTCAATCATTGTGCTGAAATGTCGAAAGCGTGCGATTAATTTCACCGAATCGGACCGGCAAATACTGATGGAAGTGTACCGGTTACAACTTTAGCCGGGCTGACGAGTTTATCGGATTTACTAAGCGAGCTTCCTGTATACAGATTCCATTTCGAGTGTAACGTCCCTGAATAAATCGTTACTGTTCCATACATTGGTAGCTGATGAATCCGAAAGTGATGATAATCTAGTAAGACAATTAGTTAATGCGATAGAACAAACAAGCTCAGATCATATAGAATCAAAGCCACAATACGCTCATAATCGCTCAAATATAAATGAGACGCCGGAATTATTGCTAGGCGTTCATACGTTTAGGCCTTCCGTATTTAATACTCCTCCTAGCCAACGGATACAAATTAACAATTCAGTAAATACAAATTCTCCTGTAACAACTCAACAACAGCAACCGAGAAGCTGTACGACACATCCACAGCAAATTCAAAATGAATTTCAACCTCCTTCCGGCCAGAAGAGTATGGTCACCACAAGACACAAAGCGCAATTGAGCGCTCAACATCCAGTTATCACCGCGACACCAAACAGTAGCAATATGCAGTTTGTTGCAAGTATGGACATTTAAGCAGAACCCGATATGAGACATGGATCAACAGGTGTAGGACATGTTTCGAATGCGATATCCCATAGAAATGTTGTAAACATAAATAATTATCAGCCTGTGGATGCATCTACTCAACAAAATGCACTACGCGCCAGCAACAAGCTGCAATGCAACGGCAGCAACATTACAATCAATCGCATATTCAAGTGCAGAAACAAGCCCAAGGTAACCAGCCACACATTCAGCAGCATCCGCCAACACATAGCACATTTGGATACGATCGCGAACACAATATAGGATGGAAAAAAGTGTCCAGCAGATATCAGGACGGCAGTAGAAGTGTAGGCGGAAGTGGGGGAGCAGGTATACCATATGTTGAGCAACATGAATCGAATCTGTCATCTGCATCGAAGCAACAGCAGCAACAACAACAACATCAACCATCATCGCGTCATAGCTCATCAAATGTTTCATCGTTCCATCACCATATTATGGCATTCTAAGCTCGCAAGATGCCAGCTGACACGACACGCCGGTAATGCAGTGAATGCGATGAACTGGTGGAACATCGAAAAGCTCCCTGATATGAAAGCGTGGCCACCAGAGGGAATATAAGACCCCGGATGGAGCTTGGAAACGCTCTTTTTGACTTCACATTTTACCAAGAGAGAGCTCGAATTTTTTTTTGGCGGAATTTCTGGAGGATTGATCGGAGGATTCAAGGAGGTCTTCGGAGGAACGAGAGGAGCATCTCTACGACCGAGGTGGTTCGAGCAGAAGTTGGCGGCAGCAAGATTGGGGGCCCCCCGAGTCGAACAAGCCGGTTGAATGGTGCAAGTTGGGTATAACTATACATATATATTTCTTGTTTAAATATCCTGTATATATTGTTAATCCGTGGAATTAAATTGTTTTTGGTGATTTAAAAAAAAAAGTGATTTAGAAATTGTGAAGTTGGCTCGGAAAGCGAGGTGGCATTCCCGTACGAGCGACGCCCCGTGTGTGGAAGGCTCGAGGGTGCTTCGCCGCCACGTGGTGTGACTCCGAAATTGTTCAGGGCTCATCCCTTGTTTTAGGTTCCCCCGCCCTAGTTGTAGTCGCGGTTAGGGAGGATAGGCGGTGCATGATCGCATTGCGCGTCGTGTCGTGGACAGTGTCGGTGCGAGCCTTTTGGCGAGTCGCGATTCTCGCTTGGCGACTCCTGTGGGGCCCATTGGCAAAGCGAGTGGTGCACGGCCCCTCTCCATTGGGCTAACCGGGTCCGAAGGCCCCAGTCAGGAGCTCCACCAGAGGGCACGGAAGCGATATTCAGTCGCGGAATTGTTACATTCAGTCGCGAAATTGTTACATTTGGCGCCCAACGTGGGGCCGTAAAGTTGAGTTTTAGTGGTTACGAAAAAAGTGAAAGTTTTGAAGTGATTGTGTAAAATTGCGGGAGTGTGTAGATCAGTGGAAAAGGCTCAGTGCAAGTGGAAAAAAACGACGAACGTGAGTGTTGTGCTTTCCATTTGCGGGAGTGTGATTTTCGGTGAAGTGGCCTGTACAATTGGCGGAAAAAACGGGTGTGAGAGTAGTGGTTGTTATTGCGGGAGTGTGAATTTGAGCCTTAGATAGTAGTATTGCCTTTATAAAACCAAATAAAGATCGATTATTTTCTTTTAATCCAGTAGAAACTAAGTTTACTTACATAGTGATTAAGGATAGCATTAAGCACGGTACAGGGAATATGGCACAGGTCGGGCGTTACATGGTGGATCGACTCAGCAAGGAGGAGCTTACATATGAGTTGCATATCCGGGGATTGGAGACTGGTACGGTGGAGACCATGCGGAAGATGCTGCGCGATGCCGTTCAGGGAGAGGGCTCAGCGAACACTTCCATCATCACTAAGAAGTATCCCTACACCTACGAAGAGGACATGGAAGCGCCGAAGGAAAAATTCCAGGAGATCCGGACCATGATGGAGGCGTTCAAAGGCAGTACTCGATCTTCGGACTTCCTAAAAATCAAGGCCAAGATAAGGTTTGCGATCCGGAGGCTGGAGAATGCACCGTGGGAGGAAGAGGACCCGGACGAAGAGGCCGACAATTTGAAGAGGCAGCTGGTGATGGCGTTGGGCCACCTGGAGGGGAAGGTTGAAGTTGGGAAGACGGCAGCTGATGTGGAGGATGAGACGCACGAAGCTGGTGCTTTGGAAATACCGGTTGGACAAGAGTTCCAGGATGGAAAGTCGGATGAGGACATAGAGACCCCACTAGAAAAATCGAGTGAACATGGTCAACCGGAAGTGGCTAACGTTCTAGAGGAAATCGGGAAGATTGAGCCTCTACAGCCAATAAGTCGTCTGGACTCTGCGATCCCCAAAGGGCTAGACATTCATAAATGGGGCTTGAAATTCTGCGGAGACTCTGGATCCTTGAGTGCGTTCCTGGAGTGAGTTGAGGAGTTACGATTAGCTCGGGGAGTGTCCACCACGCGGCTCTACCAATCAGCCGTGGAGTTGTTTGAAGGCCGGGCACTAGTGTGGTTTCACGCCAACCGGGCTAGGGTGAGTTCATGGGCGGAATTGGTGGTAGAACTGCGGGCCGAATTTCTTCCTCCAAATCATGATCGGAAATTGCTAGAGGAAATCAAGGAACGCACTCAGGGTCCTGACGAGTCTGTAGGGATGTATATCGCGACCATGGAGGGATTATTTTGCCGGAGGACAATCCCTTGCTCTGAGGAGGACAAGCTTGAGATACTACGAGCGAATCTTACACCCTTCTACCAGACGCAACTGTCCTTGCAGGCAGTTAAAACTGTAGCTGACCTCGTAAAACTGGGCCGAAACTTCGAGACCACGCGGGCCTCGGTAGAGGCATATCGGCCTCCACCGCTCACGGGCCGACAGCAATTGCTGGAACCTGATCTGGCCTACGTGGGGAGACGAGGACCGACGAGAGTGGCAGCGATGCACGGTCGGGAAATACAGTGCTGGAACTGTAACGGCTTCGGCCACACTTCAAGGGAGTGTTCGGCGCCGTGGAAATGTTTTGGGTGCGGCCGAGAAGGAGTGAGGAGAAGCGATTGCCCGAACTGCCGCCAGGTGGGAAGGTCGAGTGGGCCGAGACAGCGGGAGAACACCCCAGGGCATAGAAGGGGAGGTGAGCGAATGGTGGGAGAAAGACCATCGCAGGCGGCCCCACCACATGTAACGTCGGAAAACTTCCGCGGTGCTCAGTAGGCGGCGAACCGAGCACGTATAGTGAGGGAGAAGGCACCGCGGGGCCGGGAGTGGCTTTTTTGTTGGAGGAGAAGGGCGGAGACAATAGACCGCACTTGGAAGTGGAGGTTTTGGGTAACAGACTGCTGGGGCTCGTAGACTCTGGAGCAACCCATACCATCTTGGGAGGACCCAGCTGGGAGCGGTTACGGACACAAGGGCTTACACCTCGAAGGGCGGGACGCACGGCTATAAGACTAGTGGACAGTGGTTGCATTGCGAGCGAAGGAGATGTATGGGTCCCACTAACCGTAAAAGGGGTCACGAGGTGGTTGAGGGTACTAGTTGTGCCAGCTGTTCCCCAAGCGCTGATTCTAGGGGTTAACTCCACTCGAGGAGGCGAGCCTAGAAGCGCTAGTAGCGGAAGAGTTTCGGTTGATGGGGGATGGCCTGGGGTGTGCTCGAGGGGTGGAGCACGTCATCATAAAGCAGCGATATTACCCGTGTCTCCGGCAGTGCAGGCGCACATCAACGAGGAGTTGGACAAAATGCTGCGTCTGGGGGTTGTGGAACCTTCCGGAAGTCCATGGTCATCACCCATCCTGCTAGTGAAGAAGAAGGGTGGGAAATTTCGCTTTTGTGTGGACTTTCGGAAGTCGAACAGTGTGTCCAAACGAGACGCCTACCCCCTACCATACATCGCCGCCACATTAGACAAGTTACGGGCAGCCCGTTACCTCTCCTCGTTGGATATTAAATCCGCTTATTGGCAGGTTCCGATGGCGGAGGCATCTAAGCCCCTCACAGCCTTCACGGTGCCTGGTCGGGGCTTATTTCACTTTAACCGCACAACGTTTGGGTTGCACAACGCTCCGGCAACGTGGCAGCGTTTCGTTGATCGGATCTTGGGACCGGAATTGGAGCCATATGTGTTTGTCTACTTGGACGACGTGATAGTGATCACTGAGGATTTCAACTAACACCTAGAAATCCTCCGGGTGGTACTATCACGTCTCAGGGAGGCCGGACTAAGGGTTTCACGGGAGAAGTGCGAGTTTCCAGCGTGTCCAGAATATCCACCCATTGTCAAGGGAGCCTTCCACACACACAAGAAAACAAACAAACGAAAAAAAAGAAACAAAAAAAAATATAATAAGTTCTCCGCGAGTATAACTTCCCGAGCCAACTGAAGTCGAGGTTTAACGATGTATGTAACGCTTTATATTTTGTATCACACTTAGAAATTAGAATTAAGTAAGTTCTAAGCAGATCAACGAGCACTTCGCTGACAATGCATTCAATCATTGTGCTGAAATGTCGAAAGCGTGCGATTAATTTCACCGAATCGGACCGGCAAATACTGATGGAAGTGTACCGGTTACAACTTTAGCCGGGCTGACGAGTTTATCGGATTTACTAAGCGAGCTTCCTGTATACAGATTCCATTTCGAGTGTAACGTCCCTGAATAAATCGTTACTGTTCCATACATTGGTAGCTGATGAATCCGAAAGTGATGATAATCTAGTAAGACAATTAGTTAATGCGATAGAACAAACAAGCTCAGATCATATAGAATCAAAGCCACAATACGCTCATAATCGCTCAAATATAAATGAGACGCCGGAATTATTGCTAGGCGTTCATACGTTTAGGCCTTCCGTATTTAATACTCCTCCTAGCCAACGGATACAAATTAACAATTCAGTAAATACAAATTCTCCTGTAACAACTCAACAACAGCAACCGAGAAGCTGTACGACACATCCACAGCAAATTCAAAATGAATTTCAACCTCCTTCCGGCCAGAAGAGTATGGTCACCACAAGACACAAAGCGCAATTGAGCGCTCAACATCCAGTTATCACCGCGACACCAAACAGTAGCAATATGCAGTTTGTTGCAAGTATGGACATTTAAGCAGAACCCGATATGAGACATGGATCAACAGGTGTAGGACATGTTTCGAATGCGATATCCCATAGAAATGTTGTAAACATAAATAATTATCAGCCTGTGGATGCATCTACTCAACAAAATGCACTACGCGCCAGCAACAAGCTGCAATGCAACGGCAGCAACATTACAATCAATCGCATATTCAAGTGCAGAAACAAGCCCAAGGTAACCAGCCACACATTCAGCAGCATCCGCCAACACATAGCACATTTGGATACGATCGCGAACACAATATAGGATGGAAAAAAGTGTCCAGCAGATATCAGGACGGCAGTAGAAGTGTAGGCGGAAGTGGGGGAGCAGGTATACCATATGTTGAGCAACATGAATCGAATCTGTCATCTGCATCGAAGCAACAGCAGCAACAACAACAACATCAACCATCATCGCGTCATAGCTCATCAAATGTTTCATCGTTCCATCACCATATTATGGCATTCTAAGCTCGCAAGATGCCAGCTGACACGACACGCCGGTAATGCAGTGAATGCGATGAACTGGTGGAACATCGAAAAGCTCCCTGATATGAAAGCGTGGCCACCAGAGGGAATATAAGACCCCGGATGGAGCTTGGAAACGCTCTTTTTGACTTCACATTTTACCAAGAGAGAGCTCGAATTTTTTTTTGGCGGAATTTCTGGAGGATTGATCGGAGGATTCAAGGAGGTCTTCGGAGGAACGAGAGGAGCATCTCTACGACCGAGGTGGTTCGAGCAGAAGTTGGCGGCAGCAAGATTGGGGGCCCCCCGAGTCGAACAAGCCGGTTGAATGGTGCAAGTTGGGTATAACTATACATATATATTTCTTGTTTAAATATCCTGTATATATTGTTAATCCGTGGAATTAAATTGTTTTTGGTGATTTAAAAAAAAAAGTGATTTAGAAATTGTGAAGTTGGCTCGGAAAGCGAGGTGGCATTCCCGTACGAGCGACGCCCCGTGTGTGGAAGGCTCGAGGGTGCTTCGCCGCCACGTGGTGTGACTCCGAAATTGTTCAGGGCTCATCCCTTGTTTTAGGTTCCCCCGCCCTAGTTGTAGTCGCGGTTAGGGAGGATAGGCGGTGCATGATCGCATTGCGCGTCGTGTCGTGGACAGTGTCGGTGCGAGCCTTTTGGCGAGTCGCGATTCTCGCTTGGCGACTCCTGTGGGGCCCATTGGCAAAGCGAGTGGTGCACGGCCCCTCTCCATTGGGCTAACCGGGTCCGAAGGCCCCAGTCAGGAGCTCCACCAGAGGGCACGGAAGCGATATTCAGTCGCGGAATTGTTACATTCAGTCGCGAAATTGTTACATTTGGCGCCCAACGTGGGGCCGTAAAGTTGAGTTTTAGTGGTTACGAAAAAAGTGAAAGTTTTGAAGTGATTGTGTAAAATTGCGGGAGTGTGTAGATCAGTGGAAAAGGCTCAGTGCAAGTGGAAAAAAACGACGAACGTGAGTGTTGTGCTTTCCATTTGCGGGAGTGTGATTTTCGGTGAAGTGGCCTGTACAATTGGCGGAAAAAACGGGTGTGAGAGTAGTGGTTGTTATTGCGGGAGTGTGAATTTGAGCCTTAGATAGTAGTATTGCCTTTATAAAACCAAATAAAGATCGATTATTTTCTTTTAATCCAGTAGAAACTAAGTTTACTTACATAGTGATTAAGGATAGCATTAAGCACGGTACAGGGAATATGGCACAGGTCGGGCGTTACATGGTGGATCGACTCAGCAAGGAGGAGCTTACATATGAGTTGCATATCCGGGGATTGGAGACTGGTACGGTGGAGACCATGCGGAAGATGCTGCGCGATGCCGTTCAGGGAGAGGGCTCAGCGAACACTTCCATCATCACTAAGAAGTATCCCTACACCTACGAAGAGGACATGGAAGCGCCGAAGGAAAAATTCCAGGAGATCCGGACCATGATGGAGGCGTTCAAAGGCAGTACTCGATCTTCGGACTTCCTAAAAATCAAGGCCAAGATAAGGTTTGCGATCCGGAGGCTGGAGAATGCACCGTGGGAGGAAGAGGACCCGGACGAAGAGGCCGACAATTTGAAGAGGCAGCTGGTGATGGCGTTGGGCCACCTGGAGGGGAAGGTTGAAGTTGGGAAGACGGCAGCTGATGTGGAGGATGAGACGCACGAAGCTGGTGCTTTGGAAATACCGGTTGGACAAGAGTTCCAGGATGGAAAGTCGGATGAGGACATAGAGACCCCACTAGAAAAATCGAGTGAACATGGTCAACCGGAAGTGGCTAACGTTCTAGAGGAAATCGGGAAGATTGAGCCTCTACAGCCAATAAGTCGTCTGGACTCTGCGATCCCCAAAGGGCTAGACATTCATAAATGGGGCTTGAAATTCTGCGGAGACTCTGGATCCTTGAGTGCGTTCCTGGAGTGAGTTGAGGAGTTACGATTAGCTCGGGGAGTGTCCACCACGCGGCTCTACCAATCAGCCGTGGAGTTGTTTGAAGGCCGGGCACTAGTGTGGTTTCACGCCAACCGGGCTAGGGTGAGTTCATGGGCGGAATTGGTGGTAGAACTGCGGGCCGAATTTCTTCCTCCAAATCATGATCGGAAATTGCTAGAGGAAATCAAGGAACGCACTCAGGGTCCTGACGAGTCTGTAGGGATGTATATCGCGACCATGGAGGGATTATTTTGCCGGAGGACAATCCCTTGCTCTGAGGAGGACAAGCTTGAGATACTACGAGCGAATCTTACACCCTTCTACCAGACGCAACTGTCCTTGCAGGCAGTTAAAACTGTAGCTGACCTCGTAAAACTGGGCCGAAACTTCGAGACCACGCGGGCCTCGGTAGAGGCATATCGGCCTCCACCGCTCACGGGCCGACAGCAATTGCTGGAACCTGATCTGGCCTACGTGGGGAGACGAGGACCGACGAGAGTGGCAGCGATGCACGGTCGGGAAATACAGTGCTGGAACTGTAACGGCTTCGGCCACACTTCAAGGGAGTGTTCGGCGCCGTGGAAATGTTTTGGGTGCGGCCGAGAAGGAGTGAGGAGAAGCGATTGCCCGAACTGCCGCCAGGTGGGAAGGTCGAGTGGGCCGAGACAGCGGGAGAACACCCCAGGGCATAGAAGGGGAGGTGAGCGAATGGTGGGAGAAAGACCATCGCAGGCGGCCCCACCACATGTAACGTCGGAAAACTTCCGCGGTGCTCAGTAGGCGGCGAACCGAGCACGTATAGTGAGGGAGAAGGCACCGCGGGGCCGGGAGTGGCTTTTTTGTTGGAGGAGAAGGGCGGAGACAATAGACCGCACTTGGAAGTGGAGGTTTTGGGTAACAGACTGCTGGGGCTCGTAGACTCTGGAGCAACCCATACCATCTTGGGAGGACCCAGCTGGGAGCGGTTACGGACACAAGGGCTTACACCTCGAAGGGCGGGACGCACGGCTATAAGACTAGTGGACAGTGGTTGCATTGCGAGCGAAGGAGATGTATGGGTCCCACTAACCGTAAAAGGGGTCACGAGGTGGTTGAGGGTACTAGTTGTGCCAGCTGTTCCCCAAGCGCTGATTCTAGGGGTTAACTCCACTCGAGGAGGCGAGCCTAGAAGCGCTAGTAGCGGAAGAGTTTCGGTTGATGGGGGATGGCCTGGGGTGTGCTCGAGGGGTGGAGCACGTCATCATAAAGCAGCGATATTACCCGTGTCTCCGGCAGTGCAGGCGCACATCAACGAGGAGTTGGACAAAATGCTGCGTCTGGGGGTTGTGGAACCTTCCGGAAGTCCATGGTCATCACCCATCCTGCTAGTGAAGAAGAAGGGTGGGAAATTTCGCTTTTGTGTGGACTTTCGGAAGTCGAACAGTGTGTCCAAACGAGACGCCTACCCCCTACCATACATCGCCGCCACATTAGACAAGTTACGGGCAGCCCGTTACCTCTCCTCGTTGGATATTAAATCCGCTTATTGGCAGGTTCCGATGGCGGAGGCATCTAAGCCCCTCACAGCCTTCACGGTGCCTGGTCGGGGCTTATTTCACTTTAACCGCACAACGTTTGGGTTGCACAACGCTCCGGCAACGTGGCAGCGTTTCGTTGATCGGATCTTGGGACCGGAATTGGAGCCATATGTGTTTGTCTACTTGGACGACGTGATAGTGATCACTGAGGATTTCAACTAACACCTAGAAATCCTCCGGGTGGTACTATCACGTCTCAGGGAGGCCGGACTAAGGGTTTCACGGGAGAAGTGCGAGTTTTGTCAGCCGCAGCTCAAATACTTGGGATATGTAGTAGACGAAAGTGGACTACACGTCGACCTGGAGAAAGTAGAATGTATACTACATATCCCCCGGCCGAACAACGTGAAGAAGGTCCGGCAAATTCTGGGCATGTTATCTTGGTACCGGCGGTTTATCCCGGACCACGCAACGTTGACAGTGTCACTCACGAATCTTCTCCGCAAGAATAAGAGGTTCGAGTGGACGGAGCAATGCGAGCTGGCTTTCTTGCGCTGCAAGACGATGCTGTCAACGGCACCCATCCTCACATGCCCGGATTTCTCCCTGCCGTTCAAGGTGCAAACTGATGCTTCAGACCATGGGATTGGAGCGGTGCTGAGCCAGAGCCAGCCAGAGGGTGAAAAGGTAGTATGCTACCTTAGCCGTGGCCTTTCCAAGGCAGAGAAGAATTACTCCACGACCGAAAAGAAGTGTCTGGCGGTGCTGTGGGCCGTGGAAAAGCTCAGGCCCTACTTGGAAGGGTCGCGCTTTACGGTGGTTACTGACCACCACTCGCTGGTGTGGCTCAACAATCTGCGAGACCCAAACGGTCGGCTGGCGCGCTGGGCGGTGAGGCTCCAGCAATTCGACTATAACGTCATTCACCGGAAGGGTAAGGAGCATGTGGTCCCCGACGCCCTGTCGCGAGCAACTCCGGAGGTCTGCGCGATAGGAAAGGGAAACCAAGGGGACAAGTGGGCTAAGATATTGGAAGAACCCGATAAGTTCCCCGACTGGCGAGTGGAAGGGGAGACTTTATGGAGGCATCTACCCGGTCGACATGCGGGGTTGGCGGGGAATTTGTGGAAACAGGTGGTTTCCAAAAACGAGTGGCAGGGCATCCTCCTGCAATACCATGACGATGCCACGGCTGGGCACATGGGGGTCAGTCGGACGAACGACCGGATTGCCCAGCGATTCTACTGGCCAAAAATGAGGGCCGACGTTTGCCGATATGTGGCGCGGTGCAGGATCTGCCAAGCGACCAAGATTGAACGGAGATCTCCTTATGGACCGATGTCTTCCAGAGCGGGGTTATCCAAAGAACCATGGGAGGTTATTTGCATAGACCTGGTTGGACCCTTGCCACGTTCCACTCAGGGGAACACGTATATATTGACCGTGGTCGACTACTTTTCGAAGATGCCCCTGATCTTCCCTCTCCGGCAAGCGACGGCAGCTCATGTTGCGAGATTGCTCGAGGAGCGAATTTTCCTGTTGTTCGGGGTTCCCAGTTTCGTTGTCTGCGACAATTTAGGTCCAAAGAGATGGACAAACTGGTGACCGGGTATGGGGGCCGCATACAGTTTACGCTCTTCTACCACCCCCAGGCCAATCCCGCAGAATGGATTAATCAGACAATCAAGCAGATGTTGAGGGCATATGTGGGGGAGAACCATCGAAAATGGGACGTTCAATTACCAAAGATTGGATGTGCATTGCGTACATATACGCATGAAGCCATGGGAAGTACTCCGTACTTTATAAACCTTGGTCGGGAGATGGCGGTTACGCGGAAGGGGCCAAGCTCACCCACGGACGAGAACATGCTGCAAAATCCCGCAGAGAGGGCCGCAAAACTAGTGGAAGTAAGAGAGAACGTGCTTACGCGTTTAAAGAAGACCGCAAGGAAAATCACCCAACGGTACAATCTTCGGGGAGTTCCTCCCCAATGATTTAGTGTGGAGGAGGAATTTTGGTTTGTCGGATGCGGCCCAGTACTGCTCGGCTAAACTGGCACCGGAGTACCTTGGCCCTTTCAGAATTGAGAAACGCGAGTCCCCAGCCCTGTTCAGACTAGTGGATATGAATGGCAAGAGTGCAGGGACCTGGCACGCAAAGGACATCAAGCCATACCTATCCTGAGACAGCGAGCAATGTCGAGAGTGTGATGTAGGCCAGCGACCGAATTAACAAATAAGTTAGTTAATAAGTTCAATTAGTAAGATGGTGGAGGGTGTTAGCGCTAAGTTCTTAAGTTGGTGGTGGATTAATTTAATATTAATAACTTAAATGGTAAACGGATTATGCGTGACCTGTGCAATCGAGCGGCTAATAAGTCATGTCCCTGACAACGCGTGTCGGTACGCGTGCGGTGCGGTTATAGGACTCCGTAGTCCTCGTGGTACTCCCTATCGGGATTTGTCCATTGGGCTATTTACGCCAAACCACGTTTTTCTCTCCGGGAGACGTGAAGCTTTCGGTTAAAGAAGCCGTCGGATGGAAATCGTACTGGTGGTCGCACATTTTTGCCAGGCAAAGGTGTTGCGAGCCTGAGACCGGTTACTGTGTACATGAAAGTACACAAGACTTAAGAAACTTCTCAATTTGGCCTGTATTAGAGGTGGACTATATTAGGGTTTAGATTATATATAAAGTGTGTCAGACTCGTAGATTAGACAATAGGGCAAATGAATTAGGCAGTACGTAGATTATAATTTAGAATCTAGGGAATTGAGCTCAGAGTAATTAGAATTTAGGATATATATATGTATGCATAGAATTTAGATAATATTAAAATTTGGGATATAGGAGAATTTAAAATATTCTAGACGGCACAACATGAAGAATCTAGTTGTTAAGGAATTGAAATTTATCGTCTCCGTTTAGTCATCGCTACGGTGTCAGCTGGAGTGACCTAAAAAAAATCAGCTTGAAGTTAGAGCAGCTAGGAAATATTACGAAGTTAGTAGGAAAAGGGGCAAGAAATCCCAATGTCCCCAAAGACTAAGATGGGAGTAGGTTTATTCTATCTAATTGGTGATGGGTTTGTTAATCGCTAGATGTATGGAAATGGGATATGGTTAGAGTGTAATATAGAAGCGTCAGGAGTATGAACATATGGACTGGTAGCTATCGTTAGTTCAGGTATAGTGTTGGAGTGTAGTGGTAGATGGGCAGGAGCTAAGCCTCGGTGAAAGAATTCGACCAGGAGAGGGATATAGGGTAGTTAAAATATAAAATATATAGGGTAGCGTCGTTCAAGCAGATAGCATCCTAAACCTAGATTAGTTGTAAGCAGATGGAGTAGAAGGCCGTAGGTGAATAATGAGGATATTAGAGCCATCAACTAATCTGGGAGACAGGCAGAATAGCATCATCAGCATTAGAATAGTTCATAGAGATTCGACTTTAACACTTTAATTAGCAAAATTAGTGCATTTTGGAGAAATTCCCTTGAAGTAAGGGGGGGAATGTCACGGGAGCCTTCCACACACACAAGAAAACAAACAAACGAAAAAAAAGAAACAAAAAAAAAATATACAATAAGTTCTCCGCGAGTATAACTTCCCGAGCCAACTGAAGTCGAGGTTTAACGATGTATGTAACGCTTTATATTTTGTATCACACTTAGAAATTAGAATTAAGTAAGTTCTAAGCAGATCAACGAGCACTTCGCTGACAATGCATTCAATCATTGTGCTGAAATGTCAAAAGCGTGCGATTAATTTCACCGAATCGGACCGGCAAATACTGATGGAAGTGTACCGGTTACAACTTTAGCCGGGCTGACGAGTTTATCAGATTTACTAAGCGAGCTTCCTGTATACAGATTCCATTTCGAGTGTAACGTCCCTGAATAAATCGTTACTGTTCCATACATTGGTAGCTGATGAATCCAAAAACCTATTATCGGTTCGTGATGATAATCTAGTAAGGCAACTAGTTAATGCGATAGAACAAACAAGCTCAGATCATATAGTATTAAAGCCACAATACGCTTATAATCAACTTGGCACAAATATAAATGAGACGCCGGAATTATTGCTAGGCATTCATACGTTTAGGCCTACCGTATTTAATACTCCTCCTAGCCAACGGATACAAATTAACAATTCAGTAAATACAAATTCTCCTGTATCAACTCAACAACAGCAACCGAGAAGCTGTACGACACATCCACAGCAAATTCAAAATGAATTTCAACCTCCTTCCGGCCAGAAGAGTATGGTCACCACAAGACACAAAGCGCAATTGAGCGCTCAACATCCAGTTATCACCGCGACACCAAACAGTAGCAATATGCAGTTTGTTGCAAGTATGGACATTTAAGCAGAACCCGATATGAGACATGGATCAACAGGTGTAGGACATGTTTCGAATGCGATATCCCATAGAAATGTTGTAAACATAAATAATTATCAGCCTGTGGATGCATCTACTCAACAAAATGCACTACGCGCCAGCAACAAGCTGCAATGCAACGGCAGCAACATTACAATCAATCGCATATTCAAGTGCAGAAGCAAGCCCAAGGTAACCAGCCACACATTCAGCAGCATCCGCCAACACATAGCACATTTGGATACGATCGCGAAACAAAAAAGTGTCCAGCAGATATCAGGACGGCAGTAGAAATGTAGGCGGAAGGGGGGGAGCAGGTATACCATATGTTGAGCAACATGAATCGAATCTGTCATCTGCATCGAAGCAACAGCAGCAACAACAACAACATCAACCATCATCGCGTCATAGCTCATCAAATGTTTCATCGTTCCATCACCATATTATGGCATTTAAAGCTCGCAAGATGCCAGCTGACACGACACGCGGGTAATGCAGTGAATGCGATGAACTGGTGGAACATCGAAAAGCTCCCTGATATGAAAGCGTGGCCACCAGAGGGAATATAAGACCCCGGATGGAGCTTGGAAACGCTCTTTTTGACTTCGCATTTTACCAAGAGGGAGCTCGAATTTTTTTTTGGCGGAATTTCTGGAGGATTGATCGGAGGATTCAAGGAGGTCTTCGGAGGAACGAGAGGAGCGTCTCTTCGACCGAGGGGGATCGAGCAGAAGTTTGCGGCAGCAAGATTGGGGGCCCCCCGAGTCGAACAAGCCGGTGGAATGGTGCAAGTTGGGTATAACTTTACATATATATTTCTTGTTTAAATATCCTGTATATATTGTTAATCCGTGGAATTAAATTGTTTTTGGTGTTTTAGAAAAAAAAAGTGATTTATTAATTTGTGAAGTTGGCTCGGAAAGCGAGGTGGCATTCCCGTACGAGCGATGCCCCGTGTGTGGAAGCTCGAGGGTGCTTCGCCGCCACGTGGTGTGACTCCGAAATGGTTCAGGGCTCATCCCTTGTTTTACGTTCCCCCGCCCTAGTTGCGGTCGCGGTTAGGGAGGATAGGCGGTCCATGATCGCATTGCGCGTCGTGTCGCGGACAGTGTCGGTGCGAGCCTTTTGGCGAGTTGCGGTTCTCGCTTGGCGACTCCTGTGGGGCCCATTGGCAAAGCGAGTGGTGCACGGCCCCTCTCCATTGGGCTAACCGGGTCCGAGGGCCCCAGTCAGGAGCTCTACCAGAGGGCACGGAAGCGATATTCAGTCGCGGAATTGTTACATTCAGTCGCGAAATTGTTACACCATCTAGCGGAGTTGAGGGCATTCCTGACGTCAAGTGTCACCAACAGGACGATCCGTCGCTTGGTGCGACTATATGCCTCTGCCTTTTGGACCGCGTTCACCACCTCTGCAATCGCATCAATGGTAGAACGTCCTGCTCTAAAGCCGTACTGCCGAGGAGATAGGTCCCCAGCCGCACGAATCGCGTCAGTGAGTCTTCCCTTGATGAGTTTCTCTAGCACTTTCCCAGCAGTGTCTAGCATGCATAACGGGCGGTATGCAGACGGCGATTCGAGATTTCCCTTCCCCTTGCTGAGCAGCACGAGCTTCGCCACCTTCCATCGTACCGGAAAAACCCCGTCCCGTAGGCAAGCGTTGAATGTGCTGAGCAGCAAGTCAGGACAATGGTGATCGACGAGCCGCAACACCTCAGCTGCAACACCATCTGGACCTGGAGCCTTCCTCGCTTTCAAGAAGAGGACTGCCTCCTCCAGTTCCAGCTGTGTGAAGAGTGGGCACTCGACTGCTGTTTCACCATGGACAGCGTCAACACGGATGGGATGGGCGTCCGCGTCATGTATACAAGGCTTCCGTAGGGCACCAAGTTTCCCCATGACCAGCTTGTAGCCAAGGCCCCACGGATCCTTGTTCACATTGTCCACTAGCTCTTGCCAGCAGCGAGCCTTGCTACTGTTGATCAGTTTGCGAAGGCATTTCCTGGCCGACTTATATGCTGCCACCTGGTGGCATGCCTCGTCACGGTTCCGCGCCCGTTGAGCCTCATGCCGAAGCTTGTGACACTCCCTCCGCTTTTCAGCGATTTCAGTAGACCACCAGTACACTGGGAGCTTGCCGTGCCGGGGTCTTCGACGGGGCATAGAAGCGCAGCAAGGAGTCGTGATTATGCTCATAGTAGAGTTCACCACGTCTTGAGCTGCCAGTGCTTCCGCCCCCTCCTAAAATCCCTGCAGCGGCTCACCTGCTGTGAGAACCTTGACGAACCTCTCGACGTCCATTCTTCCGATGTTCCATCGAGTTGTAGAAGGCCGAGAGCATGAACGTCGGGAGAGAGCATCACTTATCTCAAGCAGAATGCACTGATGATCACTGGCTGAGTAGTCCTTTAATACTTTCCAGTTGTGTATCCTCCGTACTAAGGACTCCGAGGCGAATGTCACGTCCGGTATGGTTTCCTCACAGCCAATACGGCGGAAAGTCGGTGCATTTCCGGAGTTTAGTACGACGAGGGCTGTCCTGGCCGGCATTTCCAGGATTCGTTTTCCCCGCGGATCCGTCTGAGGCATGCCCCATTCGATTGCTTTAGCATTGAAGTCGCCCCCAACGAGCACTTTGCCCTCTGCGTTCGAGACAGCGCCCTCCAAAGCATTAAGCTTGGCTTGGAAAGATGATATCGACTCGTTAGGCGTTAGGTACACACTAAAGAAAGTGATCGCTGAGCACCAAACCCACACGAAACCATCCCCTCGTCCACAAATCTCCGCTTGAAAGTCACTGTTCCGAACCCAGATAGCGGCAGTACCAGTTTCATCAGAGTACCATAATGCAGGACTTTTATTATGGTGTTGCTCACTCAGCAGCAAGAGGTCGGCTTTCCTGTCCCTCGCCAACTGCTCAAGCAGATTTTGGGCGGTTGAACTGTGCTGTAGGTTTAGCTGCGGGATGCGGGTCATTGGAGCTCTGATTTTGCCTTGGCTAGGGCTTCCTGGAACACGCGGCATTTTCCTGATCCCAAGACGTGTCCAAAATCAGGTTTTGGATCGGCATCCTTGCAAAGAATACAGTGTGCCTCCTTCGTACACTCTTTTCTTTTATGTCCCATTTCACCGCATTTGTAACACAGGGAACTCCTATCGGGTCCTTTGCATACTTGTGTGGTGTGACCATAACCAAGGCATTTGAATCATTGAAGAGGCGTTGCTCTTCGCGGTATCCTACAGACAACCCACCCAATTCGTACTTTGCCCTTGTTCAGGAATTGTTCGGCGTCCTTTTCGGTCAGGTCAACTATGGCCATGCGTTGTCCCCTATTGTTTTCTGGTGTCAGTCTCGCTTTGATCCTTCCCACGCTAGGGAACCCCTTTTTGATGGCCTCTTCCACCTCGGCCAGATCCGTCACGCAGTCTATGTCTCGTATTTCGACCGGTGCCATCGGCTCGAGCGGGGCTATAGTTGCACTTTTGCCGAGAAATTTCTTTACTGCATCACAGAATGCATCTTTATTGCCGGCCTCTGCTCCGAATTCGACCAGTATGTGGCCCGACCGCGTTGGTCGTACTACTTTAATGGTAGTGTTGGTGTCTTCGGGCCTTACGTTTCCCCTGATGTCCCGCAGTACCTCCGCGTAGGATCGGCCATCTAGGGGCTTTACAAGCAGTGCCTACTGCCGGGGTCTTCGTCGGGGCTTCTGCCTCTCCTGCTTTGCATCAGGTCCTTTTTGTAATTGGGCGTCTGTACGAACTTTACTTTCTGGCTTTTTTTGAAGGAGTTTGTAAGCACTGTCTCGAACCCCTGATCTAGTGCTCCACGCCCTTTAAGTGCCATTCTTTTATTGACGTTTAATGGTGGAGCGATCTGCGTGTCGCCTTTAGATTTCGCCCCAAGCGCCTCTTTAGCCTTTTCTTCGTCTTCAGCCCTTAACCAGCTCCTCCGATAGTGCCCTATGCAATCTAGGAGCTTCTCTAGTTCAAGGAGCCCTTCCTTTGCTGCTTTGCTGATTTTTGGTGAGTCGCATGCAGCTTGTATTCTTTTCAGAACATCTCCCGCTTTTCGGAGTAGTCTTTCTTCTTCGTATCGCTGGGCCGCAATTGTTCCTTGCAACCATCCTTGGGAGAGGTTATCGCAATCCGTTTCCGAGTGCAGAACTTCTGCCACATTTTCAACTTTGGCGGTGCATTCACGCGGTGTCTGGTCACTCTTTGCTTTTAGTGCCGTAATCTCCTCGTTGGCTTCTGGATTTTTCGTTGCAATGTCGGGATTCACGACCCTTGCGTCGGTCGCTTCGGTAACGATCACAGCAGTGACAATCGAATTTTCGGTGCTCTTTATGTTATCTCCCACCGCTCGAACACCTGAAGTGTCCTGCAGAGTTTCCCGTTTCTCCTCAATAGGACGCTCGGGCGTTCACATCATTTTTTTTGCTGCACCCGAACGCCGAAGGAATCTCTGTCTGTATTCTCCGTTTCTCGTCCGTCTTCACTGTCGTTGTGTTAGTCTTCGTTTTTGTCGTTGTTAGTACCGCTCGCGATGTACTGTTGACATCGTGGCTGCAACCGCTGGTTGCGTCGTCGCTATTATTCTTCGTTTCTTTTTCTGGGTATTTGTGGTCTTTTGATCTTGTTTGCTCCAGTTTTGTTGGGTCCCCCCTCGGAGCCCCTATCTCCGTTCGTGTGTGTAGTCGCCTTTTTGGTCCCATGGTTATCTTTGCAGAGCAGGGAGGCCATGCGAGGGTTGGCACAAGCCCTTATGGGGACAAGTGCTCAGAGCCAGACAAGTGCTCAGAGCCAGACCAGCGCTAGTCGGGAGTCCGTCTCAACCGAACCCACACCACCAACCCAATGTTGCGAACTTCGAACGTACTCCGAGGCCTGCCAAGGTTTTACCGGGACGGAGACGGTATGATAGTTGAATTGGAGCCGTTCTCACACGAGTTTTACCTTGGCGCTACTGTGCAAAGCAACTAGGTCCAAACCATCACATCCGCCAGCCCAAAGCGTCAATTCCAGTTCGTTGTCCAAAGCGTAGTCTAGATCCAATCAGAGTCGTTACCTGTCATCCCAGGAGAGAACCTCACGGCGCCCCCCATATCCTCGGGTCCGTGGGGGCGGTGCTCTCCAAAGAATGCCAGCCTCCTAGAGTGCTCTTGTCGACCGGCATTCTCCCTGCGGGAATTTCCTCGGGTACGTGGGGGTGGAACTCCCCAAAGAATGCTAGCCTCCAAGAGTGCTCTTGTCGATCGGCATTCCCCCTGCGGACTCCTCGGGTACGTGGGGGTGGAACTCCCTAAAGAATGCTAGCCTCCAAGAGTGCTCTTGTCGACCAGCATTCCCCTTGCGGAAACTGAGGACCTTAAGGGCGAGACAACGGTTGATCGCACTAATGTCGAAGAAAACTTCAGGCAAATTGTAGGTTCCATCACTAGCGGGCTTTGCCCTAATTAAAGGATCCAAGTAAATGCTGATATTTTGGCATATCAAGCCGAAATTCAGCGATCAGATGAACCAGTGTTATAGGTCACATGCGATATACTTATTGCATGCTATTTCTCTAGTTGCATGCTACTTTACTTATCATGACTCCCTCTCTTTGATAAAGTCACGAGTTGCCTGATATTTCGCTTATCACAATTAATTACACATGCATGAAAGAGGTGTGTCTAACTTGCACTTGCATTGAAACACAAAACCTCGACTCGCGTGTACACACAAAATCTTCGGCATGTTTAATGTACCGAGCCGAGTCTCAAAAGAGAAACTTACTGTTAAGAGCGAAAAGTGGGCGTGGCAAAGACGGGAGCTTTCGCGTTATAGCTGTAGCAGCTACGGAGGAAGAGATTTTCGGGGTTCTGAAATGTTTGAATGAACTAAATTGAAACCATTATTTTGCTTGATAATCAATAAATCAATTAAAAGTAGGCTATCGTCGAGTATAAAAGAACCTGGTGGTTCCAACAATGGTGTCTTAATCGTTGAGTAGCTTGTTCAAGGCGTATGCCCGAACAATACCACTTCCAAGGCTTCCGCCAGGAATAGCGAAAAGCGATCAAGGCCTCGTCGTGCTGAACATACAAAGGAAAGCCAAGCAGCGAACAAGCGAACACCAACAACTTCGAAGTCCCAGACACGCAGAGGCAAGCAGCGGACAAGCGAACACCAACAACTTCGAAGTCCCGGACACGCAGAGGGAATCATCTGTTATGCCGACGGACCGTCCGGCATTGGAGCAGGCTATTGAAGCATCGCCCACGGCAGGCCCGCGACCATTGACGATCGAGGAATACCGCGCTCGAACAACGAAGTGTTGCAGCCCACCACCTGAGCCAAAATCCGAGAAGCGACAACGAGGCGGCCGAATAGTTGCATACCGGCGCCAAGCAAGCGACCTGCGAAGGCTGGCACGAGTTGCGGTCACTTCGGCTGAGCGAGAAAGTTTTAGGTGGCAGTATCGGCAACTGGAGGCTGAGTTCAAGAGCCAGCAGCGGCTTAAAGAACACGTCTTCGCCTGAATCGCCAACATGCCCAGAATAATTTGTAAAAATATTTGAAATTAAATAAATGTGCATTAAAAGAAGGAAGATTAGTTTATACTGGAGGAAGGTGTTCGTTCGGTAGTAGGTACAGTGCTTTGCTTCCTTTACAGGTATCAACGCTATACATAGGGTGTAGCGTTGTGGTTATATTTACTCCAGGCAGTTGAGGTTGCAACGTTCGTTGCAAGATACTTAACATTTTGGCGCAGCCGGTAGGATACCGGTTTTGCTTAGATTACAGTGATAGCGTCTGTATAGCAAATTAAGTGATGGGAACATCAACCGGCGTTCGAACCTATATTAATTATTGCTTGAGAGTGAGGTTTCTAAACATCTTAGTTTTCGAAAAGCACACTCTACCACGAACATGCCTTGAAGTACTCCAGTCTAAACTAATCCGTTGTTATAAAATCTTAATAATCACATTTAAATTACAGTGAAATAATTTTAATTAACATAAAAACAGAGACTGTAATATAACAAGTGAGCTCTTGGTGCGGGTAACCGAATAAACGGGGAAATTTAATTTTTGATTAAAGTGTATAAAGGCAGTTTGAAAGTGAAAAAAAAACTCTAAGAGTAAGGAGCATATGACTGACAAAACATTCAACGTTGATGATTTGTTCCATCATTCGACGCCTTCAGGTAAACCCAGCGGAGTAGTGCTACGAAGCGGAAAGGTATTACAACCTCAAAGAAGTAAGTCTGAGTCCTTTGACGAATTGAACCAGATAACCACAGCACAGGTTCTGCGAGATTCTGCCCTCCAAGAACTGGAATCAATTCAAAGTATTACCAAAACTTTATAAGAAATAAATATCAAACGGATCCAATTCATAGACAAGTTTCGTGGAAAAACGGAAGAATTTAAGAACGAGATAAATCGGTTCCGCGGAACCTCGCAAAACCCAACAGGCCGTTTTGACCACGTATCGCAATCAGTTGATCGATTAATCACTTCACAAGATTGGAAAATTTCTCTAGAATCAGGAAATACCTCCTTTTTTGCTACTCAATCCATGGTAGACGAGAGTTTGAACGAAATGGCCGACTACATGAAAGTGGCCAAACTAATGGGACAGATGATCCCATTGTTCTCTGGCGCCCCGAGTCCCACCATAGTGTACGAGTTGCAGACCTTTTTAGGATGCAGTAGGCAGGTTTGGCGATGCTTAAACAAACTAGATCAAGCTGCATTCATGCAAATTTTCCCTACCAGGCTACGAGGTGCTAAAGCGTTGTCAGGAAGCGGCAGGGCTCAAATACGGAAAGGAAGCAGCCAACGTATTAAATCAACAATTGGAGGACTTTGCTATAACATCCCTCAAGGGTGGAGTTACGAATCCATACTTACGCCAGTACCTGCTGCCACGGGAGAAGATAACGGTTGAGGACCTCATACCCAAAGCCTTGGATATGGAAAAGATGCAACAAGGAGCCCACCATATTCAGTGGATTCATGAGCAACCCAGTTTTAGCTATCCAACCAGCCAAACCACCATGGCACTTAATCCCCTTATACCATCCTTTCAACCGCAGGCCGAAAAGGTAATAACTAGTCCAGACCATTCAGAGGTGCGTAAAAAGCCATCTAAGTTCACGTGTAACTTTTGCCATAAACCTGGACATACGTATTCCGAATGCCTAAAGCGGAAGAACTCTCCTTTCTGCCCCACTTGTAAGAAGTATGGACATGATCTAAGAGACTGCAATGCAACCGCTGCCACACCGAAACAAGATGATGGTCCACAAGTGTATCATATGTCGGTAATTTGTGATTTCTGTGGCCGGCAAGGTCATCAAGTGGGAGACTGTTACCGAAAATCGAAATGGGAGAGTTCTAAAGCGGGAAACGAGAAAAAGTCGAGCCGAAAATCCCCGACTCGACTCTAATTAGAATTGAACTGGGCACCGCTCGTGGTGGATCCAAACTGTTTTCCGCGTCCCTACCCATAGATATAGGCATAGAAATTAGGACTAGGCTCACAATTGACACAGGCACAGAGGTTAGCTTAATAAAAAAATCTGCCATAGAAGCAGGAAATATTAACTTTCGTCAGAAAATAACACTGCAATGTCCGTTTGGTCGAGGGGAAACATTAGGTACTATTTTAGGAAGATTTGATTTTCCCCCTCCCCTTTTCCGCAATTTTCATGTAGTGGATGAGATACCTGGGGTAGCCGATGATGGGTTATTGGGAAACGACTTTTTAGCTAAACACTGTAACGTGGAAGGTCCTGGACAAACTCTTCGATTTCCTCGCACGGAAATCAACCCTGAGGAGTTTTCATTCCCATTATCCCTGCCAGGGGATGGGACACAGGAGCAGCGGAGTTGCCAAGTGGTGTCGAAGAGCGCGGATACAAACCCTAGTGAGGGGCAGGCACGCGTGACACCTGAAGTACCCGCAGATTCACGACAAAACCCAAGGGACGTAATACCCACTAGGGACATGGAGGATGGCAGACACAGGGTTACTTTAGAGAAGGCCGTCACATTACACCCCCGTACCCAACAAATAGTGGAAGTCCCATTAAAATTACCCCATGAGATGCTTTGTCAATCGCAAGAGGTTTGTGATGGAGTTTTCCTAGCTAACTCCTTGCTGAGCCCTTGCAGGGTATTCATTGGCATGCTCAACGCTAACAGTATCCCCATCACAATAACCCATGTTGATCTGACACTCGAAGCAGCCACAAAATACCATATTCAGGAGTTAACTGAAGAGAAAGGGTCAACAGGCCCTACTGTAGCTCCTATTGTAAAATCACGAATTCAAATGGAACGAGTAGGGGTTGTGTCCAGGTCGGTGGAACCAGATTTCAAATTCAATTCCCAGCATTCTCCGATCAATTCTACAAGGCATGCTGATACTGAAAGAAACTCACAACTTGAAAAAGAACTGATATTATATGAACACCTGAATCCCGAGGAAAAGGGAGCTATAACGCAGCTTTGTCAAGAATTCAACGACATATTTTTCTTATCAGGCGACAAACTCACACATACGAATGCTATTCAGCATGAAATACCTTTGGTGGCCAATCAAGCACCTATCAACCAGAAAATGTATAGGCTGGCTCAGCCCCAAAAGGAAATAATTAACGAGCAGTTAAAAGAGATGTTGGACAATGATATTGTCCAGCCTAGTAAAAGCCCTTGGAACTCTCCTCTTTTGGTAGTGCCAAAAAAGGCTGGGGTTGATGGTAAGAAGAAATGGCGCGTAGTTGTCGACTTTGGGCGGTTGAACGATAAAACCATAGGGGATGCATTCCCTCTGCCTCGTATTGAGGACATCCTGGACCAACTTGGACATTCACGCTATTTCAGCACACTTGATTTAGCTAGTGGCTACCATCAAGTCCTTGTTCAGCCCAGGGACCGGTCCAAGACAGCGTTCAGCACGAGCTTTGGGCATTATGAATTCAAGCGTATGCCATTTGGGCTGAAGGGAGCGCCAGCTACTTTTCAGAGGTTAATGAATCACATCTTGACTGGCCTCCAGGATATTGATTGTTTCGTGTATTTGGACGATGTAATAGTATACGGAAAGAACCTGCACGAACATATTGGCAGACTCAGGAGACTTTTTTATCGCCTCAGAGAAAACAATTTAAAGTTGCAGCCAGAGAAATGTCAATTCCTACGTCCCGAAGTCGTCTATTTGGGTCATATCTGTTCTCAAACTGGTGCCCGGCCAGATCCTAGCAAGACTAGCTGCGTTCGAGATTTTCCAGTACCCACCACTGTAAAACGGTTGCAGTCTTTCCTGGGTTTGGTAAACTACCACCGCAAATTCATTCCTAACTTTTCGAAAATAGCTAAACCCCTTACAAACTTGCTTAGAAAGGATGTAAAATATACCTGGACGGAAAAGTGTAATGAAGCATTCCAGCTTCTTAAAGCCGCTTTGGTTCAACCACCATTGCTAGCCTACCCCGATTTTAGTCAGCCTTTCAACCTAACCACAGATGCAAGTAAAGAAGCACTGGGTGCGGTATTATCCCAGGGGGAGATAGGTAAGGATAAACCAATAGCCTATGCCAGCCGTACCCTAAATAAGGCAGAGCAGAATTATTCTACCATCGAGAGGGAACTACTAGCAATAGTATGGGCAGCACGCAACTTCCGCTGTTACCTTTTAGGTCGGCAGTTCACGGTGTTCACAGACCATAAACCTCTAAAAGGGGTCTTCAATGTAAAAGACCCTACTACACGTTTGGTTAGATTTCATCACAAGCTATCAGAGTTTGATTACCGGATAGAATACAAACCTGGTAAGTATAACACGAACGCTGACGCTCTCAGTAGGATTCCTGCGGAGACAGTGGAAGATACGGAACAGGTGCGCCAGTGTAATGTCACCACCCGGTCCAGAAAAAAGGATTCAGAAGTTCAGGAAGAAGAAAGCCAGCTACCTCCAGCTGATCTCTCTCTCTCACAGACAACCCACCCGGTGGCCCACCCAGAACGGGTTAGTATCGAGATAGATGAGTTGCCAGTGGAGCCAGCCTGTCCTCTTGGTATACAGTCGAAAACTGCAGGACCAGATAACATTACTCTATTACATACTCCCGAGCAAGTTAAGGCTGCATTACACGAGTATCATGATTCCGCTTTCGGTGGTCATCAGGGAGTTTCAAAAACATATAAAAAACTCAAGAAGCATTTTAGATGGAATCACATGTTGCAAGACATCAAGTCTTATATAAAAAAATGCAAGAAGTGTCAAGTGATGAAGAGCAGTCTTCAGCACCGTATGCCCATGGTCATTACAGACATAGCTGATAAACCTTTCGACAAAATATACCTGGACATCGTAGGCCCTTGAATCGAAACCTCTTTAGGCAATAAGTATATTCTCACTTTCCAGGATAATCTAACAAAATTTGTTGATTGGTATGCGATGCCCAACGCGGAAGCGGAAACTGTAGCCCAGATTTTCTTTGAGGAAATTATTACAAGGTATAGAATACTGTAATGATTTTCTTCATTTTAGTCCAACGCGGAACCGACCTCTCATCGGTTCTAGACGTTAAGTCTGAGTAGTGCCAACGGATGGTACCAACAGGTCAACCAATCCGTGCACCATAACCCATTCACGCGGTGGCTGCTTGTCGGCCAGCTAGTTCGGAGAGGATTTCGGTCGCGGGTCTCCGAATGGGTTACGCTCAATTACAATATTTCAGCCACCTGAACATGCCCGTTTTCAAAACGCGTTATCAAAACCAAACCATACGGAGAAGAAACCTACTTTACGTTACTCCGTATTTCTTCTTATAACCAGTCAATAATACAAGATCTAATTTTCATTTCGCGTTCCCGAAGTTTCGACGCGGTACCGAAAAGTATACTACTCTAACTCAACCCGACGAAGACTACTCTAAATAAAATAACAAAACAACAAAGGTACCGCGTCGAAACTTCGGGAACGCGAAATGAAAATTGGATCTTGTATTATTGACTGGTTATAAGAAGAAATACGGAGTAACGTAAAGTAGGTTTCTTCTCCGTATGGTTTGGTTTTGATAACGCGTTTTGAAAACGGGCATGTTCAGGTGGCTGAAATATTGTAATTGAGCGTAACCCATTCGGAGACCCGCGACCGAAATCCTCTTCGAACTAGCTGGCCGACAAGCAGCCACCGCGTGAATGGGTTACGGTGCACGGATTGGTTGACCTGTTGGTACCATCCGTTGGCACTACTCAGACTTAACGTCTAGAACCGATGAGAGGTCGGTTCCGCGTTGGACTAAAATGAAGAAAATCATTACAAATGGCGCCCAACGTGGGGCCTAAGACATCCTAAGGGGGAAAGAACTTTGCGTCTTCTGACGAGTTGGTCCTTTACGGAGGATGTAAGGTACTTTGGTACTCGAGTCCCACTATCAGGAGCAGTGGAGTTGTGTGATACACACTAGCAGTCGCTTCACGTGAGTTGTATCTTCCGCTCTCCTTTGTTTGATTTTTTTTTTCGCGACAGAATCCTTCCGATGTGTTGTCCCAGGTTAACCCCTGTAAGGACCTTCTATTTTCTTGACGGAACAGCCAGCCTGATGGGTTTACCTATCAGCATGGACTCTCAAGAAAATAGAGGGCTACCTTGCCTTTATGTCGCGGAAGGATTCTAATTATTTCGTATGCGTGATAGACGAGTAGTATTGGTTCAACGTTCGGTGGCGTACGCTGGAGTTGCGAAGCCCGGAATGCTTCCACGCGTCGGGAAATCGTTACGGTAGCTCTACCACTTGTCTCGTCGAGTCCTTTAACGTAGATTAGAAACGGTTTGTAATGTATGTGGGCAGGGGCTTAAATTTAGTAAATCGACCGAAAGCACCTTTTCTTCGGCAGATTACCACGCACTCTCCTTTCCCGTTGAAGGAGTCGACCACTGAAAAGGAAAGTGTATCAAATAAAGTTTTTTTTTCCTATCATACCATTAATAGCTCGCCACTATCGGCCACTCAATTAATATTGAATTCTTTTTTTCACTTATATAGTAGGAATAAGTATATTTTATATTTTATATTTTTTTTCGTTTCATACTAGCAACCACCCATAATAAACCCACACGAAATGGCAACGAAGCGGACTCCCGATAAGCGGTGGACCCGGTCCAAAACGGTCCAACCCGCGAACTGCGGGATCTGTTCGAGGACGTAGTGGAGGGGGTACACAGCGTGCGATTGGATTGTGGACATCTATTCCACCGTGCCTGTGTCCAACAGCTCCTCCTCACGTCCGAGCTGTGTCCCTTATGCCGGCGACCCATCGAGCGGACCGCCCTAGACGTCCCCCTCGGAACGCCCCTACCAACGCGTGGAGCAGTGGCGAAAGGAGTTCCAGAGGCTGAACCGTCACAACCACTTTTAGACCTGCAAGGAGCCGTAGGCGGTGAAGTTCCGGCCGCAAGTGTCGTGTCCGAGGTGACACCCATGCCTTCCGCCCACTCCATTGACACCCTCGTGGCGTTGATGAGGGATATGTCGGAGAGGATTGGCAACCTGGAGGGAAAGCTCCAGAATCTCCCTATGAGCCAACCCCCCAGTCGCGTGAGAACTCCGCTTGGCTGGGAGCCCAATCCCAGTTTGGCGATGCCCCCCTCCCGACAATCCGAGCAATGGGTCCCACCTCCAAGGAACTCGGGAATGGATCCCAGAGCTCCCGAATATAGACCACGACACAGTACCGGACCTCCGTTGGTACCTCTAGCCCCCGAGGCCGTTCAGTACAACAGGTCAATCGAGGATGTGATTCCGCCCGGGAACGCATTGACACTTTTTCGAGACCCGACGCCTCGTATCATGGAGAGTTGGCGCCTGAACTTTACAGGGTTCAACGATATGATATCGGCGGACCGGTTCCTTTTCCGGATTCAGGCGTTGGTATCCAGCACCCTGGGAGGTTATTCCTCGGCCTTCCTCCGGCATGCACATCTTTTGTTCAGCGGCGACGCTGCCGACTGGTACTGGAGCTTTAAAGAATCAACGCCATGTCCCACTTGGCACTCTTTCAGTGCAGCCTTCCGCAATCGATTTGAGGATGGCTTCACTGAGAGAGAGCTAAAGGAGCAAATAAAGAAACGGGAACAAGGCGCTCACGAACCGTTCGACCAGTACTACACAAGTATAGTGAGATTGAGCACTCACTTGCGAACTACCATGCCCGAGGATGAACTGGTAGAAATTATCAGGGAGAACATGCGCTGGGATCTCCAGAACAGTCTTCTACATTTTCCCATCAACACCATACAGGGATTGCGACTCCATGCCCGTAGGCAAGAACACTTGGATGAGCGGCGAGGTACCTTCCGTCCACAACCTCGCATAACGGGACCAAATCCCCGAAATCATCACACCGCGGAGTTGATGGCAGCGGACCACCTTCTTGCTGATCCAGTACCAGTACCGAGGAGCGGAGCACCACAGGAGCTTGAGGACACAGCAATGATTGATAAACCCTCCCTTGAAGCAATTACCAGCCCGACGGTCTGTTGGAACTGCCGACAAACGGGGCATCGGTTCTATGCATGTCCAGCGGAGCCGACGCTTTTCTGTTACCGCTGCGGGAAGGCCGACACATACGCACCCGATTGCGCAAATTGCAAACTGCGAAAAAACTTGCCACCGAGTGCCGCGACCACCCGTCAGCACTCCTAGACCCCAGACGAACCAATCCTGACCCCATCACTAGCTATGACCAAGCCCCCGACATGACTCCAATTCTGCTGACTCGCACCGCTAAACACAGTTCTCCCGAAGTTCCACAACCGACGCCATCCTTTGCCGAGGCCAATGCGCAGGGAAATGATAGCGAGGCGAAAGTTCCTTGGCATGTCAAACCTTTCCACGTCAGGCTGCGGAATTATTTGGCTACTCGACAGCGCATCTTCCATGAGGAGTTGGCTACAAATGTCCCACCGCGAAGCAAGCGAGCCACGCGTCGGATGCGGAGCTTCTGGAGAAAAGTCAGGCAGTCGAGGAAGGTGCTGAAGGACATACACTTAGATGAATTATTGAGGGATGATGTTCGGCCATATGCGTCAGTACACCTCCTGCAAAAACGAGTGTCAGGCTTAGTCGATATGGGAGCCAGTGTGAATTGCATATCGGCCGATTTTGCAGGGGAGGTACTGGCAATGCACGTGGACCAAATCCGTCATTTCACCTCCTGGTTAAGCACGGCGGACGGAACTCGCCACTCTGTAGTGGGAAAAATTATGACGGATGTCACCTTTAAGGGAGTAACTAAACCTATGGAATTTTTCATCATACCTCAGTTAACCCAGAATCTTTATCTAGGAGTGGATTTCGTTCGAAAATTTAACTTGGCCCCGGCACTATTTTTCGATACGACCCTGGAGTCCGTCACCACCGTTCCCGACCAATCTCAACCCTCTCACTTACTACGACATACACTGGATGTAAATCAGCAACTGCGTCTTGACTCGGCTATATCGGCTTTTCCATCGCATGAGAAAGAAGGTCTCGGGAGGACTGCCCTGGTGTTCCACACTATAGATGTGGGGGATGCTAAACCCATAAAACAGAGACATTTCGCCATATCTCCGGCGAAGGAAAAATCGTTATATGCCGAAGTGGATCGAATGCTAGCATTAGACGTAATCGAAGAATCACAGAGCGCGTGGGCCGAACAAGGTCCGGCTATGCTTAGATGCCAGACGCTTGAACGCCGTCACTGTCAAGGACGCATACCCTCTACCGTTGATTGAAGGCATTTTGAGTCGGTTGCCTAAAGCCCACTTCATCACGAGCTTAGACCTCAAGGACGCCTTCTGGCAAATTCCTTTAGACCCCGGTTCAAAGGAGAAAACAGCCTTCACAGTCCCTGGTCGGCCCCTATATCAATTCGTGACCATGCCATTCGGATTGTGTAATGCCCCCCAAACAATGACGCGCCTTATGGATAAGGTGATACCACCTCATTTGCGGCACCAAGTTTTCGTTTACTTGGACGATCTGTTGCTTATAACCGAGACCTTTGACGAACACATCAACCTGCTTCAGGAGGTGGCTCTACACATCCGGAGGGCAAGATTAACCATCAACATACGGAAGAGTCAGTTCGTGATGACGGAGGTGAAATATTTAGGGCACATCATTGGGCACGGCCATATCAAGACCGATCCGGAAAAGACTCAAGCGATTGACGTTTTTCCATTACCCAAGACCACCAAACAATTACGCCGATTCTTAGGCTTATGCGGATGGTACCAGCGTTTTGTACGTGACTATGCCACCATAACCACTCCTTTGACCGACATGCTGCGTAAGGGACGTAAATTCGTCTGGGAGGAGCCCAGCTTGCGAGCCTTTGAAGAGCTAAAAACGAGTCTGACTACAGCCCCCGTACTGCACAGCCCGGACTTTGACAAACCGTTCTCAATCCATTGTGACGCGAGTCAACATGGGGTGGGAGCAGTCTTAGTCCAGGTTGCACAAGACGGCGAGGAGAGACCTATAGCCTTCATGTCTCACAAGTTGAACCCAGCCCAGCGAAATTACACGGTCTCCGAGCAGGAATGTCTAGCTGCGGTGTTGGCAGTGAAACGCTTCCGAGCCTATGTGGAGGGACACACCTTTGAAATCGTTACGGACCACGCTTCACTGAAATGGCTAATGAGCCAGACTGATCTCAACGGCAGATTGGCCAGGTGGGCACTGAAACTACAGGCATTTGAATTCACCATTCGCCACCGAAAGGGAAGCCAGCATGTAGTCCCCGACACCTTATCCAGAATGTTCGCCCCTGAAGGAGCCGAGTTGGTCCAGGAGGACGACAGCCCCCAATTGATTGATCTGGACCATCCTGCCTTCAAGTCAGCCAGCTACACCCAGCTGATTCACACTATCCAGAATCAACTGTCCCAGCTTCCTGAACTGCGGTTGACGGATGGATTTATTTATAAGCGGATGGGACATGCATTCGGAGACCCGCGACCGAAATCCTCTCCGAACTAGCTGGCCGACAAGCAGCCACCGCGTGAATGGGTTACGGTGCACGGATTGGTTGACCTGTTGGTACCATCCGTTGGCACTACTCAGACTTAACGTCTAGAACCGATGAGAGGTCGGTTTTGCGTTCGAACGTAAAAGGTGGAAAATCATTACAATACCGAAACAGGTAGTTACGGACCAGGGTACAAATTTCACCAGCGATTTATTCAAACAAGTTTGTAAATTACTCCATGTCAGGAAACTGCAGACCACTGCGTACCATCCACATCCAACGGAGCTCTGGAAAGGGCCCATCGTCCTCTAGTAGAGTACTTACGTACAGCTGTGGATGAAAATCCAAACACTTGGGACCACTTTTTAAGGACTACCGCGTTTGTGTATAATAATAGTGTACACGATAGTACCAAATTGACACCTATGGATTGTTTATTTGGTTTCACGGCAGATATACCATCTAACTTCAAAAAAGATCCTGAACCTTTATATAACCATGAGAATTATTACTATAGCCTCAGATATAAACTACAAAAAATGTATTCGATAGCCCGACAGAACTTATTCTCGAGTAAAATAAAGTCTATAGAGCAGTATGACAAAAAGATGAGGCCAGTATCTTTCCATTTGGGGGATAAGGTACTCTTGAGGAATGAAAATAGAAAGCACAAGTTAGTACAGGTATGGCTAGGCCCTTACATAGTGACAAAATAACGTCACCGGTCAACACCACGATTGCGATAGGCAAAAAGTTGGTCAACGTTCACAACAATAGATTAAAACTTTATCATGAATAAACAATTTTGTATATTTATTTTCATTTTTTTTTTTTTTACGATTTTGATAATTTAGAAATGGCACAACGTTCGATAACCACACTTTTAATCCTCGCCGCAGCTATTGCCCGAATCGAAGCGGTACCATTCACTATTACACCAGTTAGCAATTCGGGAGTTTTATTTGAAGACGTAGGTGAACTCCTTTGTTATTATAGCTCTTGGAGCATTGTAATGGAACTAAACCTTGGAGAAATTCGGACGCAAATAGACCTTGCGGAGCGAGCAGAGCACTTGGTGCAACTACTTTGTTCTTTTAACAACACAGAGTGCAAGGATCAGGACCGGCATATGCATGTGTTAGTAGAAAACCTAAAACTCCGCTCCGAAACTCTTCAGGAATCCTTGGTGCCGCGAAGATCCAAAAGATCCTTATTCGACGGTTTGGGACGAACCATGCATTTTTTGTTTGGGACTATGGACAACGAAAATGAGCAGGAGCTATATAGTAGGCTTGGGCAGGTGGAAAAGAACGAAGAGCAGCTAGTGAACTTGGAGAAGCAGAGAATAAGCGTTATAAAGACTTCTTTGGAGGAACTTCACAAACCATTAGCACACGTTATAGATAGGCAGCGATATTGAAAATGCAACTAATGCTTTGTTAGTAAGTGAACGGAAAAATCAAATCATTACCACCCTGCTTGCACAAATATTGGAAATCAAAGCAAGGCAGCGAACGCTAGTAGATATCGTAGTAGCAACCAATAACAATAGAATACATCCTCTTTTTATATCTACCAGAAAACTTCGGGAAGTTTACGTTAAAACCGGCAATAATTGTCCGGAGTTTTGTGAGCAAGTATTAACTCAGTCCGCAAGTTTACATTATTATCGGTTAAAGGATAAACTCATAGTAGTCATAGGACTTCCACTATTTGAATTGCCAAGGATGCGGCTGCAGCAAATACATATTTTTCCTGTTAGCACTAATAAAACATACACGCTAGTGCCCGAGATTGGTTACACTCACATAGCAAGCCATATACCATCACAACAATTCCTATTATTAACGTCTATAAACGCGCAGAGTTTTAAAAAGATTAGTCACCCTGAGCCGGGAGACCTATACGTTATGCCCCTTACTGTTCCAATAATCCGTTCCCCACCCGCACAAAATGAAATTATTTCGTTGCTGCATAATCCCTATCAGAAAAAAGCGAATTTTCCTCTTCGAATAGATGTATCTCCTCGCAATGTGCTAATCAAATTGAATAAACCTAATAGTTGGCTATATTTTTTCCCAACCATCACACCCGTTCATGTGCAGTGTGACAACAATATCACAACTCATACTCTTAGTGGACAAGGGATCCTGACTGTTATACAGCCCTGCAATATGCAATTCAACGAGCTACTTATACCGCATCAGGTGGAAAGTACGCATGATTTTAAAATTCAACATCCACCTTTCTTCCCCGAGTTTGATAACGGGCTATTTAACCTCAATCTTTCAACCCTTTCAGTGAGTCATCCTAATAATTCCCTACAATTAGTACCACCTAAAGATGGAAGTAAGATATTTCAAAGTGGGACGCATTCCCTGACTGAAATATACTCTAAATTGGACCAAATAAAATTCAAGGAAATTAGTAGAAAGCATATGCAGGTAACCCAACTATCTACGTCAATTGTAGCACTTTTTATACTTGCGGTAGTAGCATATTTAATTGTTCGCTTTGTGTTGTTTCGCTGTCAAAGGTCATCCAAAGTGCCCAAACATTCAGGAAACAGCAACACAAGTCAGCCATCAAGTTCTAATATTACCCTCAATCTTCGTGAGGAGCGGATGACAACAAAAGAGATTCCAGCACAAACTGTTTTAGAAAAAATCACGGTAGCCCCAACATATTCCTCAGCCCGATCCTTTCAATTAGTCTAACAAACAAAAAAATATATATTAACTAAAAAATACTAATTTTTCCCATTTAAAAATTCCCCACGGAGTCCACATATCAAATGAACCGCTACTATTTTGTCAGCGCATAAATTTGCCGTGCATCCGCACTGACTGCATTGAGTGCACTGAATTGAGCTCAGCAGCTAGAGCTACACGCATCGTCGCTAAGCTACATGCATGCACATACGTGCAGATAGAAGCGAAAGTCCGTGAATAATTTTTCTGTATCCATATATGAGCTGCAAAAGCTTTTCTGGTAGCCGAACAATTCAATTTAGTAGGTAGCACCGATCACTCGAAGTTTTTATGATCGTACCCGATCGTGCTGACAATCCGCATATGATTGGGTGGTTGGTCCGCCAGGATCATATTACCTATGCAATGAAGTGCGGATAAAATGGCGCTATGCCAAACCCTTTGTATGTTAATTACCATGCCAATCCGATTCCCCACCCAAAATACTAATAAATAATTTAAACATCAATGATGGATGATGTCGTAACCAGAAGCTTCATGGTAAGCTTCTCGTTATGGGAAACGTAAAAGATAAATTGATTTAAAAATGGAGATTCAAAAGAATGAAATGTTGTTAATCCAAAAATATTAGGTAAATACAATTGCAAGAGGAATATAGAAAGGAAATTTTATGAAAGAAGTATATACTATTATAAATATAAATAATTGAAGGAGAAAAAGATCTTTATGAAATAAAAGTTAGAAGACAAAATGATGCAAATCAGAAAATATCAAGAAACATAATGCAAAAAAAAAATTATTTAAAGTGCATGCTAATTACTAATTAATTATTTCTCGCATAGAAGAAACAACATAAGTTTAAGTATGTACGTAAATTTGATTGAGTAAAGGACAATTATTAATTAAACGAAGCAAAGTACATAATATCAGAAATATTGGAAACTGAGAAATAAATATAATGCTGTTTAATTACTCATAAACAGGTAAATACGATTGTTAAGAAAAATAATGTAAAGAGAAAATAAAACGAAGATTTATAAATAATAAATGCATGCTAATTACTGTACGTCAATATTTATATTTATTAAATAGAAAAAATATGTATGTAAAGTTTGATTAAGTAAAAGATATTTAAAATTAAGGCGAGACAATGTACTATCAGAAAGATTGGAAACTGAGTTGTAAATATAAGGCTATTCAATTACCCATAAAAAAGTAAATGTATGCAAAGATGTAAAAGAATGTGTAAAGGAAATTTATTAAGCGAAAAAAAATACATACTAGTTACTGTAGTTCAATATATCTTTATTTATTACGTGTGTAAAATGTATTGTACATAAGGAATGAAATATAAAAAAATATTCGAAACTAAAAAGTAAATATATATCTGTCCGGTTATCCACATTTATAAGAAAGAAAAATATTGTCTAGGAAAAGAAGAAAATTGTAGCTGAATATAAAAGATAAAAAAAATATGCAGACCACTATAAAATTAAATTAAAAAATGTATACATATGAAAGAACTGTGAACATAAGTAAGAATACTTAATTTCGAATGCTAATATGTAATGAAAAGAAATAAGATTAATAAATTAAAATAAAAAAAAAAGGTAATTTCAATCAAAAGTACAAGGAGAACTTGTACAGAGTCGATAAGCGATATATTTAAAAGAAAACAAGAATTTAACGTTTATCAAGCAACATAATAGGCAAGGAAAATGTAATTTGAATTTAACTACTAGAAGAAAAACATTTCTGGACCCTATCACGACTAGGCTCTCCAAGCCATTCGTGCTCAATCTTTTTCGGCAGGATAGTAATGTTATAGGTCACATGCGATATACTTATTGCATGCTATTTCTCTAGTTGCATGCTACTTTACTTATCATGACTCCCTCTCTTTGATAAAGTCACGAGTTGCCTGATATTTCGCTTATCACAATTAATTACACATGCATGAAAGAGGTGTGTCTAACTTGCACTTGCATTGAAACACAAAACCTCGACTCGCGTGTACACACAAAATCTTCGGCATGTTTAATGTACCGAGCCGAGTCTCAAAAGAGAAACTTACTGTTAAGAGCGAAAAGTGGGCGTGGCAAAGACGGGAGCTTTCGCGTTATAGCTGTAGCAGCTACGGAGGAAGAGATTTTCGGGGTTCTGAAATGTTTGAATGAACTAAATTGAAACCATTATTTTGCTTGATAATCAATAAATCAATTAAAAGCAGGCTATCGTCGAGTATAAAAGAACCTGGTGGTTCCAACAATGGTGTCTTAATCGTTGAGTAGCTTGTTCAAGGCGTATGCCCGAACAATACCACTTCCAAGGCTTCCGCCAGGAATAGCGAAAAGCGATCAAGGCCTCGTCGTGCTGAACATACAAAGGAAAGCCAAGCAGTGGACAAGCGAACACCAACAACTTCGAAGTCCCAGACACGCAGAGGCAAGCAGCGGACAAGCGAACACCAACAACTTCGAAGTCCCGGACACGCAGAGGGAATCATCTGTTATGCCGACGGACCGTCCGGCATTGGAGCAGGCTATTGAAGCATCGCCCACGGCAGGCCCGCGACCATTGACGATCGAGGAATACCGCGCTCGAACAACGAAGTGTTGCAGCCCACCACCTGAGCCAAAACCCGAGAAGCGACAACGAGGCGGCCGAATAGTTGCATACCGGCGCCAAGCAAGCGACCTGCGAAGGCTGGCACGAGTTGCGGTCACTTCGGTTGAGCGAGAAAGTTTTAGGTGGCAGTATCGGCAACTAGAGGCTGAGTTCAAGAGCCAGCAGCGGCTTAAAGAACACGTCTTCGCCTGAATCGCCAACATGCCCAGAATAATTTGTAAAAATATTTGAAATTAAATAAATGTGCATTAAAAGAAGGAAGATTAGTTTATACTGGAGGAAGGTGTTCGTTCGGTAGTAGGTACAGTGCTTTGCTTCCTTTACAGGTATCAACGCTATACATAGGGTGTAGCGTTGTGGTTATATTTACTCCAGGCAGTTGAGGTTGCAACGTTCGTTGCAAGATACTTAACACCAGCAAACCAAGGTAAAATTTTTAAATAAATTTTAATACAACTCCTAAATATACACTTTTGTTTTGCATAACGAAACGGCAAATTTATAAGTTTTAATTTATTTAGTATTTAGAAAAAACGTAAATACTATTATATAGTGGTTGTTTTCATCTTATAAAATTTTTGCAATGTGTGATATTGGTTTATTACATTTATACATTATTTTGAAGTGCAATTTATTTTATTTCATAAAATGAATTTCAATACTTTCTTAAATCACCACCCCCTTCGCTTCAAAACTTAGAACTTTGTAATGCTATTCATGTCGCATTATTGGATCCCATCGTGGCTTGGGTGAATATGTTGTTATTTCCTACATCTCTTGGCCGTTCTCCCTGGATTATATTTCCGTTACAACTTCACGGTCAATAAATGTGAGAAGGCAGTAAGCGCCCGACGCATGATCGTTCTATTTAAAAAGCTGTGAAGTGCGATTGTTGGTAGCAGATTTTTCCGCACTTTCTGGGAAGCACGTGAGTAAACTCCGCAACGCTCTCTACTGCTTAACCGGAATATCTTACATGTTCTCTATTAGTACACGTGCACATGACAGCCTGTAGATGAACACACGTTTGTTACTGCCCAGTCACTTTCCTGGATATGGGTCCATCAAATTTTCTTTCAACGGGAATACGTTGTTTGCCACGAAAAAATAGAAGTATAACTGCGATTTTGGCAGTCTCGCAGGTTGAGGCAGCGGTAGTTGGCCACCCAACAGTTTTCTTCCGTACAAAGAATTTGCGGGAATTCTTACGAAAATGTTATTAAAATGAATGAAATATTTACATTATAGACATGCACTTGTAGTGAAAAGTAGGTGTAAAAATGTCCGTAAAGGACTGCAGCGATGATCTGCTGCCTCGGCGGAAGAGGATGTTAAGATCTACCGAGATTGGCCTTGTCTGCGGACGCGTGAATGCGCTGGCAGACTAGCGTTGCGGTGTCGTGGGGCGGGTTCTTTCCTCCCAGCACAAGGACTCACTACAAAAAATTCGCATTCGCGAATTAAAGAGTGTGAATCATGCCGATCGACTGGTGTCGAGGCCGAGGTAAACTTATAAGGGTTGAAATTGCTTGTTCAGAGAAGAAGTTGGGACGAGCAAAAACGGATAGACTGGCGAAGACCTCATCATTAACGACAATCCTTATGGCCCACAAATAAGAGTGGGGCATCCAGATGGAGGTGGTACTCCCTGGCACTCTCCCAACCGATCAAGATGCAAACGAAGACGTGGCCATATATTTCACTTTTGAGTGGAAAACTCCTGCAACATAATTTGCATGAACTTTCCCATCAAAAGAGAAATATAGACGTGACCGATTTATGTTATAGAATTATGTGATCGAATCATATAACCCTCACCATAGAAGGGCATGCGAGCCGTAGGCCACTCTACCGGGCAAGAGCCCCTGCTACGCGACAAAAAACGGTGGAGCGCCCCCGATGGCCAGCCCGTACTACGCGAAACACCTGCCATCGTTGCGGATCCTATACCCGGTCAGACTTGATGGAATGGAAAGACCGACGGTTTAGTTTAACAATGCATTATTGTATTTTCTTTTTGTTTAATTTTTTTATACCGATATGAATCAATCATACATGATTTTCCTATGGCAATCAGCACAACGATTTGTAGTTCTTTACTGCAAATTAATTAACAATAGGAAAAGAAAATCGATAACAAAACAAAGGCAACAAAATAGAAAATGTCCGAAAAATAAATATAAATATATATAATGAAACTTAAAAGAAAACAAACGGGTACTCACCATCATCCACGCCGGGCGCCCGCTGGTGATGTGATGATACATTTAAAAAGAGGGTGAGAAAATTCCAAATCATAAGTTACACTGTATATAAATTAAATTCGTTACTCCAGTAGTCAAAGTCAAAGTCAAAAGCGCTTTATTTGATACTAATCGTTATAAATTTTAAAAGAATATAAAGCAAATTCCAAACAATAACAATCAAAAAAAAAAACTTAATGGCCCAAATGGCTCTCTAAATTTGTACGTTATGATTAATTCATTTCATCAAAAACAACTATAGCAAATTCAATTAATTACGATTATTACATATTTTTAAAATTTAATTGGAAAAAGGAGAAAAAACCAACCAACACTATCCTAAAATTATTTATAATTAAAACACAACAGTGAAACTTTGATCCTACACCTAATATGTTGTAACTTATTTCTAATAAAATACAATCAAAAAACTTTATCTTATACTAAAAAATTCTGTAACAATGTTCCAAACCTTAGTGTTTAATCTTATCTCTAACGGAATATAGTAAACATTACATATACCTAACCTATACTTAATTTTTAAACAAAAAAAATAACAACACTAAACGTAGCAATAATGAGCTGAAACTCAAAAACTAAATAACGAAAAAACACCAAAACTGAAAATAAACACGAATAATTTAGACATTGTCATTCAGCCACCAATACCTGGATTGCGCCGTCTCAACTCGATCAGCTTCAACGAATCTAGCAAATGAGTACCTCCATTGAAATTGTTGGTCTCGTGAACTCAAATTCGGAGGATATTTTATCTTCTTATCGGTGGCCCGTCGATATATGTGATATATGACTGGGACGCCGTCAGAATCAAAAACATATCGATTCATGTCCAAATACACGAATGCTTCTGGAGGAATGAAGCCAGTAGCGAGACAAGTCGCTATATACCCGTCTGTAGGGTGGAACGGCTGTGAAATCCAAGGGTTTTCACTCACAGTCACAGATCTTGCGATATGATTCCGAAGAAGTTTCAATATGAAGATATCGACCCTCGTCACTTCAGCAGTTTGATAAATTCTTCTGTTCGATATATAATGTTTCCAATCCGTCTCAGGCTTTCTGTACAAACCAGTACATGCACGAAGACATTTCCTTTCGAAAACTCTTAATTTTTCCATAGTACTAGCACTCTGGTTGTACCAGATCTGACATCCATATGTCAAAACTGGTCTAACCAGTGTCTTGTAACAGATAATTTTGACCTTTTGGTCAATGTATCTGGAATGAAAGAGCCTTCGAAGGGCCATGACTACTTTGAGTGCCATACTGAGCATGATTTTCACATGTTCAGTATAGTACAGATACTGATCGAGATAAACACCGAGGTATCGAACACAGGATTTATGTGGAACTCGTTCTAGACTACTCTCACCAGCCATGATGTGGAAATCTTTCCAATTACGTTTCAGGTCTTGACTGACCCCCTGCACCGTTGTGCGAAACAAGATTGTTTCACACTTCTGCGCATTGATTTTCATTCGCCAATGGTCAATGTACAGCTGTACATGATTGAACGTTTTTTGGAGATTTCTCTGGACTTTTGTAGCTTTTCGGTCTGCCGTATAGATGATCAGATCATCAGCAAACGCTACCAATGATCGCGTTGGCGAGACGTTAAAATCAAAGCCATTCAATAGCTTGCGAATGAAGATTGAGAAGAGCAGAGGCGCAGTAACTGTTCCCTGCTGTAGACCATTCAAGACGTTGAACTCGCACATTGTTGTCAGATTTCCATGAGTTACAACAAACGATTTCCCGTATAACATATTACACATCATGGCGACAAGGTGTCTGGGGAACTTGTCCTGAAGGAGTTTAAAAATTAGTCCATCTAACCATACCGTATCAAAGGCTTTCTCCATATCAATGAGACATGCTCCAACACATTGTCTATCATTCAGTTTCCAACAGATGTCTGAGGTTACTTTCGTTATTGCATGTGTGGTCGAATGCCTGGCACGAAAACCAAATTGGCAATTCGGCATCAACTCATTTTCCTCAATGTGGGCGTTTAATGCTCTGTTGAGTATCACTTCAAACACCTTGCTGATGTTAGGCAGCAAGCTGATTGGGCGATAGCTTTTCGGGCACGAAGATCCTTTTCCTTTCTTCAAGATCGGAAATACCTTAGCCTTTTTCCACTCATTTGGGAAATATGAATTGCTCAACATGTTGTTGAACAATATGCAATAGTTCCTAATAGCAACCTCAGGCAAATGTCGGAGAACTACATTTGGAATACCATCAGTACCACATGATTTCTTGTTGTTTATCTTGCGAAATATGAAACACAAGTCTTCATAGCTGACAAAATAATTAATAAGATTCAAGCTCGGTATGAGGTCAGATGTTAATGTTTCACTGAAATGAAGAATTGATTGGCCGTTCAGGCTTGATTTGAAGTCGGAAACTTGTGCTTCAACGACCTCTGAAAAAATTTCGTTCCCTCTCTCAGGGTTTGGTAGATGAACCAATTCAAAATGTGTTCCAATCAGAGCAAGTTTATCCAATCCTTCACAAATAATCCTGTTTCCATTTCTATCCGGAGTCGTACTATCAATTTCGATACCAGCCCTATCAAGAAGATTTATCTCATCACTAGTGACTTCAAGATTCGATACCTTCACTCGAAACTTCTTGCGGAATATGCTATTCACTTTCGCAAACACGCCATCTGGGTCCTGTGGGCTAATACCCCTCAATTTTTCCGCCCATTGATTGCTGACCTCACTCCTGAAGTATGACCGGATTAAGTTCCGGACATTCTTCAGATGTAATTTCAACAATGCCAACGAGGGATGGTTGTAATCCAAAAATCGTCGATAAATATTGTTGACGCGTGTGAGAAGAAGGCTTTTCAATCTTTTCAACCTTGTGATGGTTGGTGTTTCATATCCTTCCATATTGTTTCGAAGTTTAATCTTGGGAACTATTTTCTCAATCGTTTCCAACGTCAGCGCCTCTAACTTCGACAAATAGACATCTATTTCATCGTTAGTTAGATTCCTGTCATTCGGAACCATTGAGCAAGAGTTGCCACCATCAGAAGGGGGACATTGCTTCTGGTACTCCCGATTAAACTTCTTTTGAAACTTTCCCCAGTCTGTTTTTTTGAAATTCAACCGATGATTTTCGTGTTGAACTGGAATGAGGAAGAAATCATCCCTGTGATGATTGATTTCCATTACGATTGCGTTATGGTCGCTATCATAAGGAAGCACCTGCAGTTTCCGTTGAGGACTATTAAAGTTGAATTCGAGTCTTGCGTCAGCAATGCAAAGGTCCAAATATGAATTTGTCCTAGGGTATGTTGGGAACTCCGACCCATAAAGATTGCACCTGTATTCAATTTGGTTCTCTGTTATCCATGATTTCAGGAATACACCTCTTGGATTATTGGTGGCGTTCAGCCATGATGTATGCTTGGCGTTCAGGTCACCAGCAAGAATATAATAGTTATGCAGCCTGTTCAATTCTAGTATTTCAAACAAGGAATTGAGTTCCTCCTTGAGCTTGAGAACAGTTCTACCAGTTGCATAGGCAGAGATAACGATGAGGTTATCCCCACCCGGCAGTGAGATTTTGATAACGGACACTTCCAGAGATTCAAAGCTTTTGAATTCGACTTTTTCAATATTTTGGAAACGATAGGGTCTTCGTACCAATATCCCGGTGCCACCTCTCCCATCACCTATTACCCTATCGTTTCTTACGAATTCAAAATCCTTGAATGTCATGGAGTGCCATGAATTGAGGTGGGTTTCGGTTAGAAGCAGGATGTCAGGCTTTTGTCTGGCGATGAATTCAAGGAGATAATCACGCCGATGTAAAGTAACAATGGAGTTGACGTTGATCGAGATGAGACGAATCCTATCCGTGGGAATGTGGCTGGCTGACAACTTATTTTGAGGCATTTGAAAGTCCTAAACGCTGAAAAACAATGTTAATTTTCGAATCTTGTTTATCGATTCGCTCTGATAAGGAATTTAGTTGCTGATAAATTTTGAGAAGCAGCTCATTATTGCCACTTACATTATTTACACTATTTTCCGCATTTTCTGTTGGTCCTCTAGCGGCTTGTGCAAATGATACTCCGGGCTTGACGAAGTTCGGAGCTAAGACACTGCGGTGTATTTGTGTTTGCTTTGGGGCAGATTTCAATCTTGCATCCTGATACCGGGAGCATCCTCGATATGATGCCGGGTGACCAAAAACACCGCAGTTCACACAATATAACTTCTCTTTTGGCTCCGTCTGAGCCAATTTGCACTCACCGGGAGCATGCAATTATGTAAACACGTGGTTTTCTAAGGTTCACCAGAAACCAAAACTAAGCTCCTCCGCCGATTCGTTTATTAAGAGAAAATAGCAATTAGACATAGTTTGCTGCAGATACGTCAAGCCGTTACTATCGCGGTCAATTTTTCCACGACAGACCAATTAGTTACGGTGTAAATAAAACAACGTCCACCATGCTGACAATATAACTCGTCACGTTATTTGGGATTAAAAGTGATTCTTGATATGCTAATAAGTTCAATCAGGATACAGTTCACTTCAAATCCATAACTACGATAGTACTCTAAATTTACTCAAATAATTCTTTGAGTGTTCACACTGAACACTTTCCAACTTGAATTGAATTTTTAAATTGTCACAAATAATTCACATTTGGTTGGTTTTATCAAAATCAACACAGAATTCATCTATTGATGATATATCCTTAATAATTCTTTTAAATTTTATTAATAGTCCAAGAGCCCAGGGCCGCCAGACGTTACTTATTTTGTGAGTAACAAAATGTGTCGTGCAGAATAGTGTTAGTGTATACTCTGAAGGTATACATACCTGCTAGCTTGGGCCGGCGGCCAATTTACCTGTACTAGGTACTAAAGGTAAATAAAAAAATCTCTCACTTTTTTTAAAGTCTGAGTGATAATTTTTGTATATATTTTACACAACTTCATTAAAAATTTCAAATCAATATTGCCAGACAGTTTTCGTCGGCGGTAATTTCCGCCAGACACTTTAAAGTTTGCGAAAAAATAACGTAAGATTACTTAGAGTCAGAGTCTTAATTTTTATACATGATATTTTGGAAACTATTTCAACACAATTTGCAAACAGCCAGATAAATTGTAGGAGCCAAATATCCCCCAGACATTTTTAAAATCTCGCCTTGAGTATGAGCGCGCATATAATGTTTTGACGGTTTTATGTCACAGGCCAAAACTGACGATAGATACAAGCCATATGGTAGCATTTTGCATATGTATTAGTCGGCCTACTATGGACAAGCTTCCGGTAGCTGTCACCCAACTGCGGCATTAGCAAATGCTTATATTTCGTCATATATACTATTTTCCGAATAAAAAACGTGCCTAACGCATTCCGCGCATGCTATAAATTCACCTTGTATAGCCCATTGTACTCCTAAACTTTCCAAGATGAGCAAATGAAGCACACGTTTTGCACCTTCGACTGATAGCTCAGCGTTGAGATGTAAACAAACTCCTATAAATTCACTTTGGAAGGCGATAAAAACTAAACGGGTACAAGAACTGAAATAATTTTCACTTCACTAGGAGCGCTATTGTGTTCTCCGCGGATCATCTGGATTTCACTGTAGAAATCCGTCTCTAAACCGTACAAAACCTCGAATTTTCGTTGGCACCTCCACAATTCTTCATATAACGCTATATAAGTTAGCCAGCAAAGTCGGCCTACTAATGGTCATGTGTATGGTAGTAAGCGCTGCTGCCATATGGCTTGTATCTATCGTCAGTTTTGCACAGGCCCATTAAATTTATGTTCTATTACAGTCTTGTAAAATTTTTGAATAATTATTAAACCATATTTTAGTGCTCAATTACAAATTATAAATTTCAGTATGACATTGTTAACTTATAGGCGAAAGGTTCATACTAAAAGTAATTAGAAAATTAATTTTGTTACTAGCATTTAATTCTATAAAAAAAAAAAATTCATTCACGTTCTTCTACAAGATATAAAGAAATTCGTATAGAAAATATTATAAAAAAATTAATTCAAGATAAGTTACTTTGCTAATTAATAAGTATATTGTAATTTTCAATTTTCGTCATCGTCATCGTTGATATTTGATAACTCGTCATCCAGCCAATCTTTTTATTGAGTGTCTAAGTCATCATCATCGTCATCAAGATCAGCATTACTTGTCTCTGTAAAAACAAATAACGTAATAAAGAATCGAATAGCTATAAATTTATAAAAGAAATTTTAGAAAAATACCTGAGTTTTTGTCAAGCGATTCACTGACGAAAGCTGGTAATTGATCTTCATCGAACCAATTGAATTGATACTAGTTGTCTTCTAACTTCCATCCATTATTCTCAGGCCTGAAAATACCAAGCATCTTCATGTGAGCATTATTCCAGAGACTAGCGATGTAATTTGCTCTCCGAAACTGCTGTCGAAGTTCCGTCTTACACGGTGGTAAGACGTTTCCGGAAAAACTCTTCATTTACGTCGGAAGCAGTGTAAGTGTTGATAAACAATTGAAGTCTTGCAGCATCTATATCAATGACTCCGGCTACGTTGTAAACATCACAAATAAATTTCTGAATGGTATTGAAGGTTTTTTCCTCAAGTTCAATATTACTGAATAATTCCAACTCGCCGAATCTGCTGAATGCTTCTTGGTACGCTTCGTTTTTTCTAAGAATATTAAATGGCCTTTGTTTACCTTTCTTGAAAAAAGCTGGGTTATAATCACAGCCAGTAATCACATGAAAGCCTGGTAAACTTCGAGATAAACATGGTCCTAACTCCTCGTAAATTTTTGAAACATCAATGTATCTCAGCTTATTTCCAGTACCAGTCAATATCCATACGTGAGAGTCATCGTTTTTTAAACGATGCATATTGCCCAGCATTATTGCTGCAATATCAGTATCAGAACATCTAATTACAAAATTAGACTGCGTATCAATATTACATACATGGTAAATAATTTTAGTGCTAGCTTCTTCATGATCTGGACACGAAAGACTTTCTTCAATATTAGATACAATTGTATTATTAATGACGGTATATGAATGACACTGTTTAAAATTAATGAAAACCTGTTTACTGCCAATGAATGGAACCATCTCGTTAGAAGCCCAAAGTAGGATAAAAGAATCAACAAGAGCCTGTTTAAAGTGTACATTTTTCAATTCTTTTGCGAAATCAGATGGTCGAACTTGATCGGATCCAGTAATATTAAACTCCAACTGTGCTGATTCATACCGAAGAGATCTCTCATCAGAGCTTATACACTAACGAGCTGGTGCACTTCGTCAGCTGATCAATAAAAAGAGAAAAATACCTTTTCAAATTTTCCCAAGGCACGCCAGGGTGCGAAAGAGACAAAAAAATTTAAATGATTGGTACGATGCGGGAAAAGTCGATAACGATATATCGGTTCCCTCGACTTGCGTGTGTGTGCGTGAGCAATTCCCCGGCATTCGTATGGGTGCGTGAGAAACTTCTCCACATTTAGATGTGTGCGTTGTGTACGAACACAAAATGAGAGCAGGTGTTAATGTTGTCACATGGAAATTTTTTCGGTTTGAACGAAATCATAAATCGGGTAACGTTTACACTATGGCGCGTAAATAATTTGAATTTATGAAGTTGCATATGGATTTAACTACAAAATGAAAAGAAATAGGCAATTTCTGTGTAAATATCGGTTTTTACATATTGAAGAATGCTCACTTGTTATTTTGAAGTGTTACGCGAAGAAAAATTAGTCGTTTTTGTTTGTTGTGTAATTTCCGTTGAAGAAACTCAACGAAGTATTGTGTCGGAAGTTCAACAGATGGCAGCAGTAAGCCTATCATCAGGTGATAGAGAACTGTCAAAAGTTTTCTGTCTTAAACAAAATGTTGTTCCCGGCTGCAATTGACACAAGTGCCCAGTGACAAGAGCTGCGATTAGCATTCTTGTTAATTGAATCCATTAAAAGTTAAGTGAAGATTCACTGTACACGCGCCGACATTTTGTACAGAAGTGCCTCTAGTTTTGTACGCCCTTTCGCCTCAGTCATTTCTACAATTATGCAGCGGATTGCTATTATCGGAGGCGCCGGGATGACCGGCCAATGTGCCGTGGAACACGCAATAAATCGAGGTAATTGGTTAAATATCAACAATACAATAAAATAGTTGTTTATATGTAAACATTGCTTGCAGGTCTTCAAATACGACTTTTATACCGGAACGAGTCAACCGTCCCAGATAAGTTCAAACAAAAAGTCGAATTAGTACAAGGAAATGCAACAAATTTGGATGATGTCCGAAACCTCTTGAAAGGAGTTGATGCAGTATGCATTGTCCTTGGAACTCGTAAAAAAGTTGAACCCACAACAGAAATGTCGACAGGGACGCAAAATGTGATCACTGCAATGAAGTAGTTGGGATTGACAAAGGTTTCAGGATGTTTGTCGGGTTTTCTGTTCTATGACGACAGCAAAGTGCCTCCAGTTTTCCACAATATCAACTCTGAGCATAAGAAAATGCTGTAAACGTTAAAGAACTCAGGGTTAGATTATATTGCGATATGTCCACCTCACATCGCTGACGAGCCTTCTGGTGAATTTGAGGTAAAACGTGATACGGCGCCAGCCATGCGAGTTGTGTCCAAGATGATTTAGGAAAGTTCTTAGTGGACTCATTGGACCAACCGGAACATTACAAATCGATGTGCTCCATTTGCAAGAAACCAGCAAACTAGATGTAGAAGACGTTGTATGATGCACAGTTTTATGATTTTATCACGAATTGTTACATTTATATACATGCATTTGGTTTAAAATTTGAAGCTGGTAATGAAGTTTAAATGAAAATTATGTTTTTAAATTCCTGTTTTAGAGTCCCTAAAATATAATTATTCAATCCCTAACCGTTTAAGCTTGTCTTTTTGTTGACCCAAAAGGAGACAATTGCCTTCACCGATATGTGTGAATTTTTGATGAAGAGACGATTTTCTTTACTTTCTTGATAAACGTGCTGGGTGATGGCCATTGTTACGTTTATTTGCCATCATGCTTCTAAGATGAAACCACGTAAAAAATTTTCTGGGGGGATTAATGATACTTATAGTAGCCCAGAAGTTTTCCGTTCACATTAAATTTTTGAATTTAATAAGTACCCAAAAATTAAATGATGAGACGTCTAGGAAGGCGATAAACTCTCGTGAGTTACCGACCAATCCTGAAATTAATTTTTATCATATAATTTTCTCCATAAAGGGTCTAGTTCGGGTATGGGAGAAGGGTAAAGTTCGGGTATGGGAGAAGATTGATTATCTCACGCCCACTGTTATTTTTCTCTTACTGAGAAAACATTACTCCCGTTTTTAAAATAAAATATACCAATATATATGTAAAAAATTAGGGACAGAACCATAAACTTAGACACAGTGGCAAATTAACGCGCTAAATCAATTTCAAATGGTAATCAACGCAGGAGTGAAATACTAGATCAATATTTAAATCAGGCTAAAAAATAAAATTGCTGATTCATCAGTAATAGAGTAGTGAAAATTTTAGGAATTTCGTTAGATGTCAACTTTATTTTAATAATAAAATAATTTTATTTTAACAATTTTATATAATTCGAATAAATGTTAATTCAACCTTAATTAACTGTATAAACGTTGAATTTAACCAATAATCAATTTAATTTCTTCTTAATTTTGGGCTATTTTATCGTTGCCATATCTTGGTTTTTTGTTTTCTTTTTGCTTTGGTTAATCTTGATAATTCACTTTCTCGTCATTTAAATTATCGATTCGAAATCTTTTCAATTTTATTCAAATCGCATGAGTAAAATTGTTCTTGAAAGGAGCAACAGATCCAACAATTTAAACATTGCCATAAATGCTGTTTCGTTCTGGCAATTTTTCTTTTTTCAAATTACTAGAAATACATCGACTTTAGACGATAAAAACATACTAAATCCTTTAGTCTTCAGGCAGAAATTCTTAGAATCATTCACTTACCATCCTCGAAAATCGCCCTCTTGAACAAGATTTAGTTCACAAATTTATAATCTTTCTCATTGCGTCCAGGATGCAAAATTCAATTTGCATTCAATTCGAATCGCTTTATATATATACATACAATTACATTTTTTTTCTTTTAATCGGTAGTCAGTTTTTCGTTCTTGAACAAATTTCATAAAACTTCTCGTTTCAAAAACGGTTCACTGACTGACTCTTCTCTGAAACTTCAACATTTTTTATTCTTCTCTCATGCCTACTATTTTCTACAAATATCATATGTAGTATAGTAAAATAAATGTGTAAAGTATGTGTGAAGTGAATTTATGGGAGACAAGTGTTTGTTTTATGTATATTTGAATATCACAATGAATCATTAATTAAAAAAAAAAAATAAATTTGCATGTTAAGCTACATAAAATCTGTGGGTACCATCATCAAATTCAGGTCCGCGCCCAAAGCAATAATCGAAATAAAAAACGAATTGATTTTGAACGAAAGTACTAACTTAAGTGTGACTTGTAACCCTCTCTGAAGTACTCCTCAGTTTAACTCGATTATCCCTAAGCCAACAGAAAACATTCCCACTGGTTGCTGGCGTTATTTGCGATTATCAGTCATCTGCCTATTGATCTCTGCGGTCTAAACTGCCACGCATTTATTGGTCCACTTTGCAGACGATTCGAGATCTTGAAATCATACGCCGCCTGCAGACCCTCATTTGTTGAAAATCGCTCCTGTCAAAGGTTTTCAAAAATTAAATTAATTTTTTAAAAAACGTTAGTCCGAAGTTAATTTTTATCGGAAAAAATCTTATATTGTCGAAGTAATCGACTCAGGAAATTTCTATCGAATATTTTTACTTCGATTGGTAACGAAAAACAAATTACCAAAGAAAATTTCGCCGCTGGTATGGAGGAGCCCGACGGCTTCCCACCGTTGGGGCAACCTGGGGAAACGACGAATACGAAACTGGCGACAATCACCAAAAGAAAACATAACGAAGAAAACTCCATAGATGGAGGTTGCAAGCTGCAAATAATAGCGGACAATCAACAAATGGCCAAATTGCAGAAAGAAAATGATGAACTAAGGCAAGAGATACAGTCTCTCAAGGATCCCTTCAAGAAAGGGATGAAGCCTCAAAAGACGCAGCCACAAAATCAATGGCAACAGGTAACAAAGCCGAAGAAAAGTACAAAGCAAGTAAATCCAGAGGAAGTTCTAAGTGTTGGTGGCACCAACGAGAGCCAAAATTATTTTGCAGCGCTGGAGGGATTAACCGAAGATATGGAAATCGAAGAAAACATCGGAGGTAATTTTAATCAAGATAATGACGTTAATTTTATTCAATATTTAAAGAACCAAAATAAGGAGAAAAAACCAGCCCGCAGTTCTGCTGGTTCCTCTGAAAAACCTTCCAACAAGACAGAAAAAGTTCCGCCAATCAACGTGTTCGGACAAACCGGGAAAGATATAGTTCGGCTATTGGCAGCCGAAAATAAACTGGCCAATTTCGAAATCAAAAGAGTTAATGCCGAAAAATTAACTATAAGGACGAAATCACTGGTTGATTTCAAGTCAGCCAAAGATGCGCTGATTTCTGGGGAGTTTTTTAGATTCATCTCATTATTGCTACATCTAGTATTATTGTTTATTTGTATTATAAATTAGGTATAAGTTTCAATATAAGGTAACGTTTTTTTTTTTTTTTGATTGAACTTATTTAGAATTAGGGTGTAACATATTAGGTATAGGATATAAGTTCATTGTTGTGTTAGTAGTATAAGTAATTTTTGAATAATGCTGGTTGGTTTTTTCTCCTTTTTCCAATTGAATCAAAAAATATGTAATAATCTTAATTTAAATTTGCAAGTGTATTTTTTTCATTAAATGTGTTTAACTGATAACGTATAAATTTAGAGAGCCATTCGGGCCATTAATTTTTTTATAGTTTTATTGTTTGGAATTTGCTTTATGTTCTTTTAAAAATTTATAACGATTGGTATTAAATAAAGCGCTTTTGACTTTGACCCTCATTTGTTAATTGTCTATAGGGCGGCAAAGCATCTCGAACTCTTGAACATCGTATTGAAGGTTTTCTTCATATCCAACAGACACGCTCTGGCACTTTCCCTGTTGTAGTTCCAAACGAATGTCGACCTTACTTTCCGCTATCCTATATACGAGTATAGCGGAGTACTAGTGCGAAACCCAAACTGAGCACGTACAGCGATAAATTAAGCATCCTTTGATACTAGCCAGCAAGCTGATTAGGTGATAACAGCTAGGGTCAGAATTCTTTCCAGTCGACGGCAGTTTTGATCTTATGCAAGTTGAATATCTCTAGTCCTTCATTGAAGTTGTAATAATCCCTCATTACCCTACCCTTTCAAATCCGATCGTACATTTGCTTTACTGCTAACGATAACCAACCAATTTCATAAATGTACAAATTAACGAAATCTATCAACAAGACTCCATTTACTGGCAATATTTTAAATGACATCCCACGATTAACCGGTTTTCTTTCTAAATATAGCGCTTTCCTAGAGTTAAACTGGATCGTTGGACAAATTTTTCAAAACCCGAACGATACCGCCAACGTAGATCATAGTTCCTGAAGAACTTCATGCTAGATAAGCAATATGCAAACCAAAACAGGAGAGTCGTTTCTGGAAACGTTCCCATCAAGCTGAAAATTCAATAAAGCAATCATGAAATGATACATCAAAGTCCGTTAATAAATAAAAATTTATTACACCCGAGCCATTTTGAATAAGCAGCTAATGCAGATGCAACCCAAGTTGCTCGCATAAACGTTTAATTCCATGGAATGCTTCGGAACTTACTCAACGTAGCCCGGGCCCAGTCCTTACATCTTCCTGAAGCTTAATCCAGCTGAAAAGACGAACTAGGATTAGCATGAGCCCAAAAATTGAAATAAATAGATCCTACCTTCTTGAATCCAATATCATTGGCGCTCGGAAGCATTGACGGCAGATGTTCAACCCATATTTGCGAATAAGACCGTGTCGGTTGGAGCAGGCTCGACTAGAATAGAAAATAATTAAAATCTGTCGCTCTAGATTAAACATTGACTTAAAGGAAAGAAGAAAGTGTCGCTTCCAGGAAGTGGAATCAGAGCGTACGAATTTAAACGCAACAATCCCGTGGAGTGATAAGGAATCATTTTAATCTAGCCTCCTCTTATTATAGAAAGCATAAATAATACATGCTTCCCGTACTCAACAAAGGGGCACAAAACAACAAACAATACGAATGCTGCTCTAGATAATTTCAGGGAATTCAGTAAGGCGCCATTTGAGAACACAATAACATTCTCCACGTGGTTTTCAAATGTAACCAACAAATAATCGAACTAAATTTTCCTGAATTATTATGGAATTACCGCGAATTTTATTGAAATTACACTAACAGCGAATGTGATTAATAGTTGGGATAGAACCCTGTCCGTATTTACGTGGATGCGAGTATAAGCTCTGACTCTCACCTACTTTGCCTTTGCCTTTTACTTTGCTCCCATTTGCTTTTATGAACGTGACTTCCACTCTGGAAGTGAAACATAACGAAACGTTAATTAAAATACTCACAGAGATGTTTTCTAATCAACTCACTCTTCTGCATCCTTTTGTACGTTGGGCACAGTTGTTGAGAATAGTCGCGAAGGATTCATTACACTGTTTTCTTGAATATTCAAGGGTAGCATTCGTTTTACAATTTTCAGCACCAATTGATATGTTTCTTACGAAATACGAAGACATCCTTAGGGATTGCTGAAATATGCTTCTAGAAATCGACATTTTGCACAATTCCAACACACTAGAATCGTATTACTGAATTGATTCAACTTAATATTAATTAATCAAGGTATGCGAATCTAAACATAAGCTCTGGCGATACGAGTTCAACAATAAAACTTTACTGCAATGACGTTTGTCAAATTGACAGTTGAAAATGAGAGACATTTTGCTTCGTTAAATGTATTCCGCTCATTTTAACTAAATCGTTAAATTAACTTCAATTTTATATCTCTTTCACTCTTATGGGGTGAAATGCATACGGTGTTCTTGTCTTTGTCTGACCAGAGCTTATATACTAAGAAGCTGACGCACTACGAACAAAGTGCTCGTCTAACGGTAGTTTGTTTTGGTTCCACCGACTTGAGTTTGTATTGGTGAACGCGCGTATTTGCAAGAAAATCCGCGAGAAACAAGGTCAGACAAAGACAAGAACACCGTATGCATTTCACCCCATAAGAGTGAAAGAGATATAAAATTGAAGTTAATTAAACGATTTCGTTAAAATGAGCGGAATACATTTAACGAAGCAAAATGTCTCTCATTTTCAACTGTCAATTTGACAAACGTCATTGCAGTAAAGTTTTATTGTTGAACTCGTATCGCCAGAGCTTATGTTTAGATTCGCATACCTTGATTTATTAATATTTAGTTGAATCAATTCAGTAATACGATTCTAGTGTGTTGGAATTGTGCAAAATGTCGATTTCTAGAAGCATATTTTAGCAATCCCTAAGGATGTCTTCGTATTTCGTAAGAAACATATCAATTGGTGCTTAAAATTGTAAAACGAATGCTACCCTTGAATATTCAAGAAAATAGTGTAATGAATCCTTCGCGACTATTCTCAACAACTGTGCCCAACGTACAAAAGGATGCAGAAGAGTGAGTTGATTAGAAAACATCTCTGTGAGTATTTTAATTAACGTTTCGTTATGTTTCACTTCCAGAGTGGAAGTCACGTTCATAAAAGCAAATGGGAGCAAAGTAAAAGGCAAAGGCTTTGAGAATGGAACACTGGAGTGGAACATCAACTCAAATTTTGTCATCATTTCCCGATGCGCCACGAACGTTGCTCTTCTGATTTAATTTTGGAAGGGTGTAGTCTAAAAAGGGAGCTACAGTTTAGAAATATTTGAAAATGTAAAAGTTAACTGCCATTGCATAATTGATTGATAATGTTCCTATTTCAGACTTGAATAGTTTGTAAAACTTTATTTAGATAAAAAGAAACTCACAACGACATTTAATAAGCAAAAACTAAATCTGTTCCTTAGGTAATTACAAATTCAACTACTACTAAAATTATAATCGTTCATTCTTTTATACTTTTTCACCTCCCTTTTCCTTTCATAATCGTCTTCAGTGGAATTAAGGTGAAATGTATAATCGTTGAGCTTGACCTTCGCTATGTGTGAGAGAACCACATGCCTCTAAGGTATACTAATTTGTTAAGATATCGCCTAACAGAAATTTATACTGATTTCGCAAAAAAATAGTATTTTGTATTGATGTATTTTACTGCTATAAGCTTAAATAACAAGCTGAAGTTTCGTTTGTTGTTCACTCGCTCACCATATGCAACAAAGAGTTGCTTTCCGATGCATGCCACTTGAACATTTTTAAGTATACTATTTAGAGTAAATAAAAGCTTCTCGTAGCTGGCAGTAAATTGCCTTACAGTCAGTATATTGCTATAGGCGAGACTTGATCGAATGGATTAAAAATAGCTTAATGATATCTTGATTCAATTTATATGAGGGAACAAATTTGAGCATATATTGGTTATAAATACGTCGTCTATTACTGTTGAGTTTCTCAAACCAGTGATTAGTCCCAAAATGAACTATCCTGTGCCCCGATATTAAATTTATCTCTTTGATATAGGCTATAAAATTGATCAAAAGTTTGAATACAATATTCGAATTATTTGTCCGAAGCATATTTTTGAAGAGTTCATATATCCTTCTGCTTGTTAATATAAAAATCAATTATTTCGAAATTACTTTTATTCATTTGAAAATTCAATAATATAATAAATGGAATTCATTCTATATATGCCTACAGAATAATTCTAGCAACTCCGGGATTCTGCTTTCCGCTTTCGAGGATGAAATAGCTTCCACATCCAGAGAGGCGCTTGAAATCAATACTGTCGTTCGTTGCATTTGCCTGCAAAAACAAAAATATGTCTGAGATCCAGATGAGATTTATAAAAGTAAAAAGTTTACCGATAGTTGCCCATTAATAATTTTTTTATCTCCATATATTCGTATGTCCAGTATTATTTAACAGACTCCTGAAAAAAAAAAATTGATTTCATTAATAAAAACATTCAAGCAATATGCTAGCAAAACTTGCCCCCAAAATGCAGGTGCTACTACGCGAAAACTAATTGAATGAAATGGTTGCCACCGAAATGTAAACATAAGCATGCATGAATTGGAAGCAGTGATTTTGAGTGAAAAAACACTTCTAAATATTGTATTGTACTTTCTCCATTTTATGTTGTTACTTACCTATGAAATGATACTCCTGTGGGCTGTCGGTGCGTTCTATTATTGCATATTTTCACAATGCACATGATTTTAAAAACTTCATTTGCATTTTCCTTCTTTTCCGTCGAAATATATAGTTTTCTCACTTGCAATCTAACCGATAGATTGTCTCTTATTGTCTTGTTCATGAATAGCGCACAAATCACAAATTTTCACTGATTTTAACTAAAAATCCCACAGTAAACGAGTTTGTTTACGCGGATTCACAGCCGAATTAGACAGCGAATGCAAAAAAATCATATGATAATATGAAGATTTCTCCTTATCGACAGCGAGAATCGATGACAAGAAAAATCAGTGTTCCATTAGCATCGGGCCGTTCCTGTTAGCTACCTGTTCCAATGGCAAAGGCAAAGTAGGTGAGAGTCAGAGCTTATACCTTTGAGGAACAAGATAAAACCGGAGTGGACATCCATGTGTACACGGTGTCGCAACTACCCCTGCGACCGCCTGCCTAACTACGTGTCTTTTTGCACCTACCCCTGCGACCGTGATTCAAAAGCTAGTTAAGGGGAACCCAATGGGTTGTCACAAGAAAGTAAACAAACGCTTATGCACTCGTAAATATGGTTTTATTGCAAATAACACTTCACAGAACAAGAAAATAGCATTAAATATAAATAAAGCATTACGGCCACTTAGGATAGAAAACACTGTCGTATCGATAACCCATCGTTTTCTAGCAATAACGCACATTACACTTTTAATTGAGTTCCTCGCTCCGATTTACAATGTCACTCCTTAAAATGTTGTTACCCCTAAACCAGGTGTAATATTACTTTCACTACAGTCAATATGTACCTCCGGACACGTTCTCGAACCGAAAAAACGACTAAATTCCGAATCGTATCTCACGCGCCAGGTAAATTTCGCGTCCATGTTTAGTCGTCAAACTGACAATCTGGCTCTCGAGAGGAGAAATTGTGGAAATTATTGGAAATGAAATGACAATCATGCTCAGAAGGTGGTCGCATCATTTTCTATGGAGCTTATATGAGCATAGCCTCTCCATTTGTTCCGTTCCTCAAAGGCTTATACTCGCATCCACGTAAATACGGACAGGGTTCTATCCTTTGAGGAACGGAACAAATGGAGAGGCTATGCTCATATAAGCTCCATAGAAAATGATGCGACCACCTTCTGAGCATGATTGTCATTTCATTTCCAATATTTCCACAATTTCTCCTCTCGAGAGCCAGATTGTCAATTTGACGACTAAACATGGACGCGAAATTTACCTGGCGCGTGAGATACGATTCGGAATTTAGTCGTTTTTTCGGTTCGAGAACGTGTCCGGAGGTACATTTTGACTGTAGTGAAAGTAATATTACACCTGGTTTAGGGATAACAACATTTTAAGAAGTGACATTGTAAATCGGAGCGAGGAACTCAATTAAAAGTGTAATGTGCGTTATTGCTAGAAAACGATGGGTTATCGATACGACAGTGTTTTCTATCCTAAGTGGCCATAATGCTTTATTTGTATTCAATGCTATTTTCTTGTTCTGTGAAGTGTTATTTGCAATAAAACCATATTTACGAGTGCATAAGCGTTTGTTTACTTTCTTGTGACAACCCATTGGGTTCCCCTTAACTAGCTTTAGAATCACGGTCGCAGGGGTAGGTGCAAAAAGACACGTAGTTAGGCAGGCGGTCGCAGGGGTAGTTGCGACAACGTGTACACATGGATGTCCACTCCGGTTTTATCTTGTTCCTCAAAGGTTCTATCCCAACCTTTGGAGAACAAGATAAAACCGGAGTGGACATCCATGTGTACACGTTGTCGCAACTACCCCTGCGACCGCCTGCCTAACTACCTGTCTTTTTGCACCTACCCCTGCGACCGTGATTCAAAAGCTAGTTAAGGGGAACCCAATGGGTTGTCACAAGAAAGTAAACAAACGCTTATGCACTCGTAAATATAGTTTTATTGCAAATAACACTTCACAGAACAAGAAAATAGCATTGAATACAAATAGAGCATTATGGCCACGTAGAATAGAAAACACTTTCGTATCGATAACCCATCGTTTTCTAGCAATAACGCACATTACACTTTTAATTGAGTTCCTCGCTCCGATTTACAATGTCACTCCTTAAAATGTTGTTATCCCTAAACCAGGTGTAATATTACTTTCACTACAGTCAATATGTACCTCCGGACACGTTCTCGAACCGAAAAAACGACTAAATTCCGAATCGTATCTCACGCGCCAGGTAAATTTCGCGTCCATGTTTAGTCGTCAAACTGACAATCTGGCTCTCGAGAGGAGAAATTGTGGAAATTATTGGAAATGAAATGACAATCATGCTCAGAAGGTGGTCGCATCATTTTCTATGGAGCTTATATGAGCATAGCCTCTCCATTTGTTCCGTTCCTCAAAGGCTTATACTCGCATCCACGTAAATACGGACAGGGTTCCTTTGAGGAACAATATAAAACCGGAGTGGACATCCATGTGTACACGTTGTAGCAACTACCCCTGCGACCGCCTGCCTAACTACGTGTCTTTTTGCACCTACCCCTGCGACCGTGATTCTAAAGCTAGTTAAGGGGAACCCAATGGATTGTCACAAGAAAGTAAACAAACGCTTATGCACTCGTAAATATGGTTTTATTGCAAATAACACTTCACAGAACAAGAAAATAGCATTGAATACAAATAAAGCATTATGGCCACTTAGGATAGAAAACACTTTCGTATCGAAAACCCATCGTTTCCTAGCAATAACGCACATTACACTTTTAATTGAGTTCCTCGCTCCGACTTACAATGTCACTCCTTAAAATGTTGTTATCCCTAAACCGGGTGTAATATTACTTTCACTACAGCCAATATGTACCTCCGGACACGTTCTCGAACCGAAAAAACGACTAAATTCCGAATTGTATCTCACGCGCCAGGTAAATTTCGCGTCCATGTTTAGTCGTCAAATTGACAATCTGGCTCTCGAGAGGAGAAATTGTGGAAATTATTGGAAATGAAATGACAATCATGCTCAGAAGGTGGTCGCATCATTTTCTATGGAGCTTATATGAGCATAGCCACTCCATTTGTTCCGTTCCTCAAAGCAGGGTTCTATCCCAACCTTTGAGGAGCAAGATAAAACCGGAGTGGACATCCATGTGTACACGTTGTCGCAACTACCCCTGCGACCGCCTACCTAACTACCTGTCTTTTTGCACCTACCCCTGCGACCGTGATTCAAAAGCTAGTTAAGGGGAACCCAATGGGTTGTCACAAGAAAGTAAACAAACGCTTATGCACTCGTAAATATAGTTTTATTGCAAATAACACTTCACAGAACAAGAAAATAACATTGAATACAAATAAAGCATTATGGCCACTTAGAATAGAAAACACTTTCGTACCGATAACCCATCGTTTTCTAGCAATAACGCACATTACACTTTTAATTGAGTTCCTCGCTCCGATTTACAATGTCACTCCTTAAAATATTTTTATCCCTAAACCAGGTGTAATATTACTTTCACTACAGTCAATATGTACCTCCGGACACGTTCTCGAATCGAAAAAACGACTAAATTCCGAATCGTATCTCACGCGCCAGGTAAATTTCGCGTCCATGTTTAGTCGTCAAAGTGACAATCTGGCTCTCGAGAGGAGAAATTGTGGAAATTATTGGAAATGAAATGACAATCATGCTCAGAAGGTGGTCGTATCATTTTCTATGGAGCTTATATGAGCATAGCCTCTCCATTTGTTCCGTTCCTCAAAGATCCCAACTATTAATCACATTCGCTGTTAGTGTAATTTCAATAAAATTCGCGGTAATTCCATAATAATTCAGGAAAATTTAGTTCGATTATTTGTTGGTTACATTTGAAAACCACGTGGAGAATGTTATTGTGTTCTCAAATGGCGCCTTACTGAATTCCCTGAAATTATCTAGAGCAGCATTCGTATTGTTTGTTGTTTTGTGCCCCTTTGTTGAGTACGGGAAGCATGTATTATTTATGCTTTCTATAATAAGAGGAGGCTAGATTAAAATGATTCCTTATCACTCCACGGGATTGTTGCGTTTAAATTCGTACGCTCTGATTCCACTTCCTGGAAGCGACACTTTCTTCTTTCCTTTAAGTCAATGTTTAATCTAGAGCGACAGATTTTAATTATTTTCTATTCTAGTCGAGCCTGCTCCAACCGACACGGTCTTATTCGCAAATATGGGTTGAACATCTGCCGTCAATGCTTCCGAGCGCCAATGATATTGGATTCAAGAAGGTAGGATCTATTTATTTCAATTTTTGGGCTCATGCTAATCCTAGTTCGTCTTTTCAGCTGGATTAAGCTTCAGGAAGATGTAAGGACTGGGCCCGGGCTACGTTGAGTAAGTTCCGAAGCATTCCATGGAATTAAACGTTTATGCGAGCAACTTGGGTTGCATCTGCATTAGCTGCTTATTCAAAATGGCTCGGGTGTAATAAATTTTTATTTATTAACGGACTTTGATGTATCATTTCATGATTGCTTTATTGAATTTTCAGCTTGATGGGAACGTTTCCAGAAACGACTCTCCTGTTTTGGTTTGCATATTGCTTATCTAGCATGAAGTTCTTCAGGAACTATGATCTACGTTGGCGGTATCGTTCGGGTTTTGAAAAATTTGTCCAACGATCCAGTTTAACTCTAGGAAAGCGCTATATTTAGAAAGAAAACCGGTTAATCGCGGGATGTCATTTAAAATATTGCCAGTAAATGGAGTCTTGTTGATAGATTTCGTTAATTTGTACATATATGAAATTGGTTGGTTATCGTTAGCAGTGAAGCAAATGTACGATCGAATTTGAAAGGGTAGGGTAATGAGGGATTATTACAACTTCAATGAAGGACTAGAGATATTCAACTTGCATAAGATCAAAACTGCCGTCGACTGGAAAGAATTCTTACCCTAGCTGCTATCACCTAATCAGCTTGCTGGCTAGTATCAAAGGATGCTTAATTTATCGCTTTACGTGCTCAGTTTAGGTTTCGCACTAGTACTCCGCTATACTCGTATATAGGATAGCGGAAAGTAAGGTCGACATTCGTTTGGAACTACAACAGGGAAAGTGCCAGAGCGTGTCTGTTGGATATGAAGAAGACCTTCAATACGATGTTCAAGAGTTCGAGATGCTTTGCCGCCCTATAGACAATTAACAAATGAGGGTCAAAGTCAAAAGCGCTTTATTTAATATCAATCGTTATAAATTTTTAAAAGAACATAAAGCAAATTCCAAACAATAAAACTATAAAAAAATTAATGGCCCGAATGGCTCTCTAAATTTATACGTTATCAGTTAAACACATTTAATGAAAAAAATACACTTGCAAATTTAAATTAAGATTATTACATATTTTTTGATTCAATTGGAAAAAGGAGAAAAAACCAACCAGCATTATTCAAAAATTACTTATACTACTAACACAACAATGAACTTATATCCTATACCTAATATGTTACACCCTAATTCTAAATAAGTTCAATCAAAAAAAAAAAAAAACGTTACCTTATATTGAAACTTATACCTAATTTATAATACAAATAAACAATAATACTAGATGTAGCAATAATGAGATGAATCTAAAAAACTCCCCAGAAATCAGCGCATCTTTGGCTGACTTGAAATCAACCAGTGATTTCGTCCTTATAGTTAATTTTTCGGCATTAACTCTTTTGATTTCGAAATTGGCCAGTTTATTTTCGGCTGCCAATAGCCGAACTATATCTTTCCCGGTTTGTCCGAACACGTTGATTGGCGGAACTTTTTCTGTCTTGTTGGAAGGTTTTTCAGAGGAACCAGCAGAACTGCGGGCTGGTTTTTTCTCCTTATTTTGGTTCTTTAAATATTGAATAAAATTAACGTCATTATCTTGATTAAAATTACCTCCGATGTTTTCTTCGATTTCCATATCTTCGGTTAATCCCTCCAGCGCTGCAAAATAATTTTGGCTCTCGTTGGTGCCACCAACACTTAGAACTTCCTCTGGATTTACTTGCTTTGTACTTTTCTTCGGCTTTGTTACCTGTTGCCATTGATTTTGTGGCTGCGTCTTTTGAGGCTTCATCCCTTTCTTGAAGGGATCCTTGAGAGACTGTATCTCTTGCCTTAGTTCATCATTTTCTTTCTGCAATTTGGCCATTTGTTGATTGTCCGCTATTATTTGCAGCTTGCAACCTCCATCTATGGAGTTTTCTTCGTTATGTTTTCTTTTGGTGATTGTCGCCAGTTTCGTATTCGTCGTTTCCCCAGGTTGCCCCAACGGTGGGAAGCCGTCGGGCTCCTCCATACCAGCGGCGAAATTTTCTTTGGTAATTTGTTTTTCGTTACCAATCGAAGTAAAAATATTCGATAGAAATTTCCTGAGTCGATTACTTCGACAATATAAGATTTTTTCCGATAAAAATTAACTTCGGACTAACGTTTTTTAAAAAATTAATTTAATTTTTGAAAACCTTTGACAGGAGGGATTTTCAACAAATGAGGGTCTGCAGGCGGCGTATGATTTCAAGATCTCGAATCGTCTGCAAAGTGGACCAATAAATGCGTGGCAGTTTAGACCGCAGAGATCAATAGGCAGATGACTGATAATCGCAAATAACGCCAGCAACCAGTGGGAATGTTTTCTGTTGGCTTAGGGATAATCGAGTTAAACTGAGGAGTACTTCAGAGAGGGTTACAAGTCACACTTAAGTTAGTACTTGCGTTCAAAATCAATTCGTTTTTTATTTCGATTATTGCTTTGGGCGCGGACCTGAATTTGATGATGGTACCCACAGATTTTATGTAGCTTAACATGCAAATTTATTTTTTTTTTTAATTAATGATTCATTGTGATATTCAAATATACATACAACAAACACTTGTCTCCCATAAATTCACTTCACACATACTTTACACATATATTTTACTATACTACATATGATATTTATACAAAATAGTAGGCATGAGAGAAGAATAAAAAATGTTGAAGTTTCAGAGAAGAGTCAGTCAGTGAACCGTTTTTGAAACGAGAAGTTTTATGAAATTTGTTCAAGAACGAAAAACTGACTACCGATTAAAAGAAAAAAAATGTAATTGTATGTATATATATAAAGAGATTCGAATTGAATGCAAATTGAATTTTGCATCCTGGACGCAATGAGAAAGATTATAAATTTGTGAACTAAATCTTGTTCAAGAGGGCGATTTTCGAGGATGGTAACTGAATGATTCTAAGAATTTCTGCCTGAAGACTAAAGGATTTAGTATGTTTTTATCGTCTAAAGTCGATGTATTTCTAGTAATTTGAAAAAAGAAAAATTGCCAGAACGAAACAGCATTTATGGCAATGTTTAAATTGTTGGATCTGTTGCTCCTTTCAAGAACAATTTTACTCATGCGATTTGAATAAAATTGAAAAGATTTCGAATCGATAATTTAAATGACGAGAAAGTGAATTATCAAGATTAACCAAAGCAAAAAGAAAACAAAAAACCAAGATATGGCAACGATAAAATAGCCCAAAATTAAGAAGAAATTAAATTGATTATTGGTTAAATTCAACGTTTATACAGTTAATTAAGGTTGAATTAACATTTATTCGAATTATATAAAATTGTTAAAATAAAATTATTTTATTATTAAAATAAAGTTGACATCTAACGAAATTCCTAAAATTTTCACTACTCTATTACTGATGAATCAGCAATTTTATTTTTTAGCCTGATTTAAATATTGATCTAGTATTTCACTCCTGCGTTGATTACCATTTGAAATTGATTTAGCGCGTTAATTTGCCACTGTGTCTAAGTTTATGGTTCTGTCCCTAATTTTTTACATATATATTGATATATTTTATTTTAAAAACGGGAGTAATGTTTTCTCAGTAAGAGAAAAATAACAGTGGGCGTGAGATAATCAATCTTCTCCCATATCCGAACTTTACCCTTCTCCCATACCCGAACTAGACCCTTTATGGAGAAAATTATATGATAAAAATTAATTTCAGGATTGGTCGGTAACTCACGAGAGTTTATCGCCTTCCTAGACGTCTCATCATTTAATTTTTGGGTACTTATTAAATTCAAAAATTTAATGTGAACGGAAAACTTCTGGGCTACTATAAGTATCATTAATCCCCCCAGAAAATTTTTTACGTGGTTTCATCTTAGAAGCATGATGGCAAATAAACGTAACAATGGCCATCACCCAGCACGTTTATCAAGAAAGTAAAGAAAATCGTCTCTTCATCAAAAATTCACACATATCGGTGAAGGCAATTGTCTCCTTTTGGGTCAACAAAAAGACAAGCTTAAACGGTTAGGGATTGAATAATTATATTTTAGGGACTCTAAAACAGGAATTTAAAAACATAATTTTCATTTAAACTTCATTACCAGCTTCAAATTTTAAACCAAATGCATGTATATAAATGTAACAATTCGTGATAAAACCATAAAACTGTGCATCATACAACGTCTTCTACATCTAGTTTGCTGGTTTCTTGCAAATGGAGCACATCGATTTGTAATGTTCCGGTTGGTCCAATGAGTCCACTAAGAACTTTCCTAAATCATCTTGGACACAACTCGCATGGCTGGCGCCGTATCACGTTTTACCTCAAATTCACCAGAAGGCTCGTCAGCGATGTGAGGTGGACATATCGCAATATAATCTAACCCTGAGTTCTTTAACGTTTACAGCATTTTCTTATGCTCAGAGTTGATATTGTGGAAAACTGGAGGCACTTTGCTGTCGTCATAGAACAGAAAACCCGACAAACATCCTGAAACCTTTGTCAATCCCAACTACTTCATTGCAGTGATCACATTTTGCGTCCCTGTCGACATTTCTGTTGTGGGTTCAACTTTTTTACGAGTTCCAAGGACAATGCATACTGCATCAACTCCTTTCAAGAGGTTTCGGACATCATCCAAATTTGTTGCATTTCCTTGTACTAATTCGACTTTTTGTTTGAACTTATCTGGGACGGTTGACTCGTTCCGGTATAAAAGTCGTATTTGAAGACCTGCAAGCAATGTTTACATATAAACAACTATTTTATTGTATTGTTGATATTTAACCAATTACCTCGATTTATTGCGTGTTCCACGGCACATTGGCCGGTCATCCCGGTGCCTCCGATAATAGCAATCCGCTGCATAATTGTAGAAATGACTGAGGCGAAAGGACGTACAAAACTAGAGGCACTTCTGTACAAAATGTCGGCGCGTGTACAGTGAATCTTCACTTAACTTTTAATGGATTCAATTAACAAGAATGCTAATCGCAGCTCTTGTCACTGGGCACTTGTGTCAATTGCAGCCGGGAACAACATTGGAACAGGTACTTTGAGGAACGGAACAAATGGAGAGGCTATGCTCATATAAGCTCCATTGCTTTGAGGAACGGAACAAATGGAGAGGCTATGCTCATCTAAGCTCCATAGAAAATGATACGACCACCTTCTGAGCATGATTGTCAGTTCATTTCCAATAATTTCCACAATTTCTCCTCTCGAGAGCCAGGTTGTCACTTTGACGACTAAACATGGACGCGAAATTTACCTGGCGCGTGAGATACGATTCGGAATTTAGTCGTTTTTTCGATTCGAGAACGTGTCCGGAGGTACATATTGACTGTAGTGAAAGTAATATTACACCTGGTTTAGGGATAACAACATTTTAAGGAGTGACATTGTAAATCGGAGCGAGGAACTCAATAAAAAGTGTAATGTGCGTTATTGCTAGAAAACGATGGTTTATCGATACGAAAGTGTTTTTTGTCCTAAGTGGCCATAATGCTTTATTTGTATTCAATGCTATTTTCTTGTTCTGTGAAGTGTTTTTGCTATAAACCTATATTTACGAGTGCATATGCGTTTGTTTACGTTCTTGTGACAACCCATTGGGTTCCCCTTAACTAGCTTTTGGATCACGGTCGCAGGGGTAGGTGCAAAAAGACACGTATTTAGGCAGGCGGTCGCGGGGGTAGTTGCGACAACGTGTACACATGGATGTCCACTCCGGTTTTATCTTGTTCCTCAAAGCTCCATAGAAAATGATACGACCTTTGAGGAACAAGATAAAACCGGAGTGGACATCCATGTGTACACGTTGTCGCAACTACCCCTGCGACCGCCTGCCTAACTACGTGTCTTTTTGCACCTACCCCTGCGACCGTGATTCTAGAGCTAGCTAAGGGGAACCCAATGGGTTGTCACAAGATAGTAAACAAACGCTTATGCACTCGTAAATATGGTTTTATTGCAAATAACACTTCACAGAACAAGAAAATAGCATTGAATACAAATAAAGCATTATGGCCACTTTGGATAGAAAACACTGTCGTATCGATAAGCCATCGTTTTCTAGCAATAACGCACATTACACTTTTAATTGAGTTCCTCGCTCCGATTTACAATGTCACTCCGTAAAATGTTGTTATCCCTAAACCAGGTGTAATATTACTTTCACTACAGTCAATATGTACCTCCGGACACGTTCTCGAACCGAAAAAACGACTAAATTCCGAATCGTATCTCACGCGCCAGGTAAATTTCGCGTCCATGTTTAGTCGTCAAATTGACAATCTGGCTCTCGAGAGGAGAAATTGTGGAAATTATTGGAAATGAAATGACAATCATGCTCAGAAGGTGGTCGCATCATTTTCTATGGAGCTTATATGAGCATAGCCTCTCCATTTGTTCCGTTCCTCAAAGGATACGACCACCTTCTGAGCATGATTGTCATTTCATTTCCAATAATTTCCACAATTTCTCCTCTCGAGAGCCAGATTGTCAGTTTGACGACTAAACATGGACGCGAAATTTACCTCGCGCGTGAGGTACGATTCGGAATTTAGTCGTTTTTTCGGTTCGAGAACGTGTCTGGAGGTACATATTGACTGTAGTGAAAGTAATATTACACCTGGTTTAGGGATAACAACATTTTGAGGAGTGACATTGTAAATCGGAGCGAGGAACTCAATAAAAAGTGTTATGTGCGTTATTGCTAGAAAACGATGGGTTATCGATACGAAAGTGTTTTCTATCCTAAGTGGCCATAATGCTTTATTTGTATTCAATGTTATTTTCTTGTTCTGTGAAGTGTTATTTGCAATAAAACCATATTTACGAGTGCATAAGCGTTTGTTTACTTTCTTGTGACAACCCATTTGGTTCCCCTTAACTAGCTTTTGAATCACGGTCGCAGGGGTAGGTGCAAAAAGACACGCAGTTTGGCAGGCGGTCGCAGGGGTAGTTGCGACACCGTGTACACATGGATGTCCACTCCGGTTTTATCTTGTTCCTCAAAGAACAGGTAGCTAACAGGAACGGCCCGATGCTAATGGAACACTGATTTTTCTTGTCATCAATTCTCGCTGTCGATAAGGAGAAATCTTCATATTATCATATGATTTTTTTGCATTCGCTGTCAAACACGGCTGTGAAAACGCGTGAACAAACTCGTTTGCTGTGGGATTTTTAGTTAAAATTAGTGAAAATTTGTGATTTGTGCGCTATTCATAAACAAGACAATGAGAGACAATCTATCGGTTAGATTGCAAGTGAGAAAACTATATTTTTCGACGGAAAAGGAGGAAAATGCAAATAAAATTTCTAAAATCATGTGCATTGTTAAAATATGCAATAATAGAACGCACCGCCAGCCAACAGGAGTATCATTTCATAGGTAAGTAAGAACATCAAATGTAGAAAGAACAATACAATATTTAGAAGTGTTTTTTCACTCAAAATCACTGCTTCCAATTCATGCATGATTATGTTTACATTTCGGTGGCGACCATTTTATTTGATTAGTTTTCGCGTAGTAGCGCCTGCATTTTGGGGGCGAGTTTTGCTAGCATATTGCTTGAATAATTTTATTGATGAAATCAATTTTATTTCTTTTTCCAGGAGTGTGTTAAATGATACTGGACATACGAATATATGGAGACGAAAAAATTATTAATGGACAACTATCGGTAAACTGTTTACTTTTATAAATCTCATCTGGATCTCAGAAATATTTTTGTTTTTGCAGGTAAATGCAACGTGCTTAGCGACAGTATTGATCTCAAGCGCCTCTCTGGATGTGGAAGCTATTTCATCCTCGAAAGCGGAAGAGCGAATCCCGGAGTTTTTAATATTATTCTTTTGACTGTAGGCATATATAGGATGAGTTCCATTTATTATATTGAATTCTCAAATGAATAAAAGTAATTTCGAAATAATTAGTCTTTATATTAACAAGCAGAAGGATGTATGAACTCTTCAAAAAGATGCATTGGAAAAATAATTCGATTTTGTATTCAAACTTTTGATCAATTTTATAGCCTAAATTAAAGAGATAAATTTACTATCGGGGCGCAGGATAATTCATTTTGGGAATAATCACTGGTTTGAGAAATTCAACAGTAATAGACGACCTATGCTCAAATTTGTTCCCTCATATAAATTGAATCAAGATATCATTAAGCTATTTTTGATTCATTCGATCAAATTTCGCCTATAGCGATATACTGACTGTAAGGCAATTTACTGCCAGCTACGAGAAACTTTTATTTACTCTAAATAGTATACTTAACAATGTTCAAGTGGCATGCATCGGAAAGCAAGTCTTTGTTGCATATGGTGAGCACATGAACAACAAACGACACTTCAGCTTGTTGGTTGAGCTTACAGCAGTAAGATACATCAATACATTGTTGTTTGGAATTTGCTTTATATTCTTTTAAAATTTACATCAACACAAAATACTGTTTTATTGCGAAATTAAAATCAGAATAAATTTCTGTTAGGCGATATCTTAACAAATTAGTACACCTTAAAGGCATGTAGTTCTCTCACACATAGCGAAGGTCAAGCTCAACGATTATACATTTCACCATAATTCCACTGAAGACGATTATGAAACGAACAGGGAGGTGAAAAAGTATAAAAGAATGAACGATTATAATTTTAATTTTAATTTTAGTAGTAGTTGAATTTGTAATTACCTAAGGAACAGATTTACTTTTTGCTTATTAAATGTCGCTGTGAGTTTCTTTTTATCTAAATAAAGTTTTACAAACTATTCAAATCTGAAATAGGAACATTATCAATCAATTATGCAATGGCAGTTAACTTTTACATTTTCAAATATTTCTAAACTGTAGCTCCCTTCTTAGACTACACCCTTCTAAAATTAAATCGAAAGAGCAACGTTCGTTGCGCATCGGGAAATGATGACAAAATTTGAGTTGATGTTCCACTCCAGTGTTCCATTCTCAAAGGGAACAACATTTTGTTTAAGACAGAAAACGTTTGACAGTTCTCTATCACCTGATGATAGGCTTACTGCTGCCATCTGTTGAACTTCCGACACAATACTTCGTTGAGTTTCTTCAACGGAAATTACACAACAAACAAAAACGACTAATTTTTCTTCGCGTAACACTTCAAAATAACAAGTGAGCATTCTTCAATATGTAAAAACCGATATTTACACAGAAATTGCCTATTTCTTTTCATTTTGTAGTTAAATCCATATGCAACTTCATAAATTCAAATTATTTACGCGCCATAGGGTAAACGTTACCCGATTTATGATTTCGTTCAAACCGAAAAAATTTCCATGTGACAACATTAACACCTGCTCTCATTTTGTGTTCGTACACAACGCACACATCTAAATGTGGAGAAGTTTCTCACGCACACATACGAATGCCGGGGGATTGCTCACGCATACACACGCAAGTCGAGGGAACCGATATATCGTATCGACTTTTCCCGCATCGTACCAATCTTTTAAATTTTTTTGTCTCTTTCGCACCCTGGCGTGCCTTGGGAAAATTTGAAAAGGTATTTTTCTCTTTTTATTGATCAGCTGACGAAGTGCACCAGCTCGTTAGTGTATAAGCTCTGGTCTGACCTTGTTTCTCGCGGATTTTCTTGCAAATACGCGCGTTCACCAATACAAACTCAAGTCGGTGGAACCAAAACAAACTACCGTTAGACGAGCACTTTGTTCGTAGTGCGTCAGCTTCTTAGTATATAAGCTCTGTCTCTCATAATCTTTAATTGATGGCGAAAAGTCAAAAATGACATCATATCTTACCACTTTTAGTTGTGTTACCATTTGCAACATTTTCTTAGAAATACTTCCAAAGGTTTTAGGAACATTAGTTATATTATGAAGTAAGAAACATCCACCAATTATTACGATTTCAATCTGAGGAGGTGGATCGTGTTCTACGTTTTTTTCTCCAGAGCTTTCATTAAAATAGACTTTTGGGTTTTGCAGATACCACCATCGAAATGACACATAGATAATGGCACTTGAGTAATCGGATATGACAAAATTTTGACCATATCAATTTTATGATCGCATGCTTGGTATCATGCGTGCAAATAAATCTCTTTGAATAATTTGAAAATTTTCTATAGGAGTTTTTTTATGCTCTTTTCAAACATATCTACTCGTACATCATTGGCACATTCGGCAATGAAAGTTTGGCGTTTAATCTCACCATTTTGTTCAATATTGAGAAGGAATTTTTCAACTAGCTCTGAGGCTGCTTTACCAGACAAAATATTTATTAAAAGATCTTTAGGTACTTCAGCGCCAAATAGATTGATAAACTGATCAAAGATATCAATAAAGTCTTGTAATTGCTTGGTATTATTTTTCATATTATGATTTGCTAGCTCTACTGTGACATCTTGTTCCCTATGCAAACCCAAATCCTTATAAACATAACTGATTCTAGTTGATCGTATATCATGGCTGAGAACCCATCGTTGACGTGCTGAGATTGAGTTAGTGAATTGTATTATACCTGTGAGTCTCCTCGCTGCATCTGCGTTGATTGTTTGTTCTAGAACTAAATCGATTGGCTGTTTTGAAAAAGCCTTATTGGTTCTTTGAATGCCAAATAAGCCATGTTGAAATTGTTGAAATAGATCAGGGTGAGTTTCGTTAACTTTTTGCAAATTGTCACTGTATTTAACTGTCCAGCAAGCATAATTTTGTTGATTACATATGAAAAATAAGTTGGTGATTTTACATAGTACAAATTTGAATAACTCAAAATCTCCTGTGCGGATGCTTCTTGATAGATTTAAATAATAGTGAACTAGATTAATATAAACTAAATAAAATTGTGGTGTTTTTCTAAACTGACCGTCGAAAGTCTGTTGCTTGTAAATATTGTAATTATTTAATAGGTCATTAAGGTCTTCGTTCTCTATAATAAATGAAGATACTGAAGAAGTTCTCAGCCTCTCAATTTCTTCGGTCACTTGATCTATAAACACGACATTATTTACTTCTAAAAATGATTTGAAATGTAAAACTTCCAATCCTACAGCCATCAAAGGATGAAGTCTTTTACACCTATTAAAATGTTTTCCTTCAAGAAATCCATTTACCGAGCCCAAAGCTAACAGACTGCTTTATACCATAATATTGGTTAAACCACAATCTACAATGATTTTCCCAATAGCTTTGAAATAAGCCATCATAATATGAAAAGGTCCCAGATGTATGAATAGATTATCGAAATTTGGTTTACTGTTAGCTTGGATTTGTAAAGCTACTTTTGCAATGGCGAGATCGTAAGTGACTTGGATGGAAAACTGTTGGACTTCTTTATAAATTTCTTGGCTTCGTTTCATGGTCTCCAAAACTACTGATTTATTGGTTGGTGATTCATTAATCGGAGTCAAATAAGAAACTATTTGTCTTGAATTATCACTGTCACTCAGTAAACTATTGAAACCAACCCACATTGGAACGTTTGGTAAGTGAAGAACATGGCTAATCATCCAAATTATGTCAATTGTTTTGTATAATTGCAAATTTACAGGGTCAGTATTTTCATTTTCATGAGTCGAGAAGTCTAAATTACTTGTTTTTCTTTTTTTTGTTGCCGATGGTTGTTCCTCTAGGTTTGTAGGTATAACCTCAAGTGTTCTTCGTTTTCTTTTATTTGAGTTTAAAGCTTTATCGCTATTGCCAGCAGGTAAATTTGATAATTGTGTTTCTTCTGATCTATTGACATCAATATTTTGATAAATAATGCCAACAGTATCGTGTAGCGTATCTTTACCACTTTTTGTTTCTACGAATCGATCAAAATTGTCAAAAGCAACACTGGTGCAGAGATGTGGTGATTTTTTAATTGTTTCAGGACATATGCTCGACTTCTGTAATAAAGTATATTTCGCTTCTGTCACTGCCTCCTTAAACCTGGCCATCTTGCTAGGTTTGATAATGCGGTGAAAAGGTAAACTGACAATCAGCTGTTTCATCAATGACGTCATTACTTTTTTGCTTTTTTTATCAGCTCCGTCATTGAGTAATTAAATAATACTGGAGTGGACAACCACGTGACAATATGGTTGCAACAACCCCTGCGACCATTTTTCCTACTGCTACGCTCTTGTTTACAACCTTAGAGAGAGCCAAATTGCACAAGCAAACATGGCTGCTGCTCAATGTAAACAAATTTTCATACAATACCAAAAATTTGCTTTCTATTAGAAAAACCTTCCGCATTGTATGAAAAACATGCAAAACATTAATATAATAACTACTCACTTGTGAAAGGAAACACGTCCAGATCCTTTTCCACTATGATTTTTTCACGAAGGCACTACACATTTCATTTTGAAATTCTAAGTTAATTACACAGTGTCACACGTTAAAGTAACTTGAATCACAAACTCCAATCGAATGTTTAAACACTTGGAACGAATTTAGATCGCGAACACTTTCCACAGTTTTAATATCGGATAAAATTCGCAACGAAACTTGCAAATTGGCCAATTTGGCGTCCAATTTGCATGTCAACTTGACAGTCAGTTCACACCTAGTCAGCTTTTGGAACAAGAAAGTGACCAGCAAGAGGCAGACGGGGAGGAAATGACAGACTGTTCACTTGGAAGAGAGCAGAAACCGGTTGCATGCTCTCTCATGCATTTTAAATGAGCTTAGCCCATCCAGTTCTTATTAATCTTAGGCTCCCGTGACATTTCTCCAATAAGTGTCAGATTATTGCCAAATTGTGGGAGCAATCATTATTGGCGGTCATTTGTTGCCTGAAAAATAGTTCAGCAGGATAGCCTGAATTATTTTTGTGAGTCGTATAGTCGTGTAGGAAGTTGCAAAGCAGTTAATTAAGTATTTTATACATATTTTAGTCAACATTAACCTGAACCTCATTCAATTTCAGATCGATGAAACTTCGTTTATGAACATTGTTCGAAAGTCATATCTCCTTTATCAGTGCTCGTTAAGGACCATTGTTAATATTTCATCCTAGACAGAATCCGGAAACAGTGTGGTAGGCTGCGTTTTCTAATATTTAATATCATGTAATATTAGTATTGATTACTATCAGTAAATTATCAACTTTATACATTACAGAATGCTACAGTTAAATCGCTTGCACTAGTAGTAGTCGCATTGGTTTGCCGCAATAAGGAATGTGTATGCGAGATAGCAGAGTGCGAAATACAGGGAAGCTATTTATTGCGCTAAATGATCCTGATTTAAGAGACCAACAAATGAAAGTACTGGAAACACTTTCAGGGCTTCTGAATTCACAAGATATGATAAAAGAAGCTCAAAATGAAGGTAAAGTGAATTCTTGGCAAACAATTATAAAATATTTTCTTCCTGTTTAGGTGCTGTGATATATCTACTGGACATGTTCTGCAATTCAAGGAATCCTCAGATGCGAGAACTTTGTGCTGAAATTTCGCTAAAATGACCACTGACCGTTTAAGCGGACCCAAGGTAGGAAAATTATAGCATATACAAAATGATAGAAAGCTAATATTGCAGAAAATTCTGCAGGTTCGCATAACAGTTTGCAAATTTCTAGCTCCATTATTCGTCGATGCAATGATCGAATCTCCGGCAACTTCCGTCCAATTATTCGAATCAACTCACGAGCATCCAGAATTAATTTGGAATGTAAAGACAAGAACAAAAGTATGTGATGTTGCTGATATCTGCGATGGGTAAGCTAACTGAGATTGCGTAAAATTTTTAAATACCTAATATAATATATATTTACGTATAAATGCAGTTTTTGTAAAACACAGAAATAAAATCCAAAAATTTTGTGGAAAGACCCAGATATTCTTAAAGATATACCCAATGAGATGATTGTATCTGGCGTTTATTTGCTGGATTACTAATCCAGCTTGGACTCTGCGCAAGTCGAAGTTATTATCAGATTTACTGGACTTCGTTGTAGACCTTATCAACAAAAATTCGCCGGATGTAAGTTAATTAATTTTTTAAATCACCGGTAAATGGTCTTCTGGAATCTTCATAACGTACTCTTCAATATTTTTAAAAAGATGCATTGGAATTAGCATCTACTGCACTTGTCGAATTATTAAGAGCGCGACACAATTTAGCAGATGACATTCCAGTTTGGGGTCACATACCAAAACTCTTCAATTTACTTAACGTACAACCAAAATATACATTGTCAGTATTACATCAATTAGCACTTTCAGAGGTAAGATCGATTTGCCAGAATTTAATTGATTTTAGATAAACATGTATTTTATTTTAGTACTGCGTGACAGCAGTGTCGCAAACTGAATGTATTTTGCCTTTAAAACGGTGTATGGACAATAACAAGCCACTGATAGAATAAGTGTGTGAAATGGTAAGCCGTTTTTTTAAATACCAACATGTGAGTGTAATGATTCGATAAAAAAGCTTACCCCTAACTTTTATTGCGTTAATTGTCGGATTCATTGATTAGCCAGTCTTTAGAAAGTAATCTAATACCATTCCTGTTAAATTTGCTTGAAAGTCGTATGGAGTATGTAGACAGTCCTTCTGCGGTGAAGGCACAAGTTGTAGCTGCGCTCAAGGCGATGACACACAATTTAAATTATGGTGATCGTGTATCGCAAATTTTATTGAAACATCCAGTGTGGGCAGAGTTTAAAGATCAGAAGCATGGCTTATTCATAACGGATACAAACGTTAGAGGCTATTTAACAGGTGAGTTATTTACTTATTTATGAATTATTGAATGAAACATCAATAAATTACCAAAATGGATTAAATACTTTACGCATATTTTTTTACCAAGTATCGTGTTTGTTTCTTCTAATTCTCAATTCGGCTATGATAAGTATTAACTCAAAGTTCAAACAGTCCCAAATTCAATTACACATTGTGATAATTATCATTGCTTTTCAATGAGAAATTATTGAATATCTTAAAAATTTCATGTCATCGATTTTGAGCCTATCAAAGGATACACAAAGATATTTTTAATTTTGATCTGGTTTCACGATTTTCGCTTAATCCCTATCTCCTTGCTTATTCTAATTATGAAGCGGACAACAATAAGGTGTTAGTCATACATTCCTTATTATAAAACGTTTCAGGAAATCCCTAAACTGCTAAGCCTATACAGAAAATTTTTCGAAAGAGCTATCTTTACAGCAAATGTTAGGCTTATGGGCGTAGATAATTAGCACATCGATGTATGTTTAATACGAGCAATTTTCTTCAATTCATCCTAAAATCTGATTTACAATTTCAGACTGGTCTGTTTTCTACTTATTCCTCCTTAAAGTTGATTCCCAATAGAACTGGCAGTATCTGTAATCAATTTAATTAATTTTAATTCAAATCTTGTTCTTTTGTAACATGCAATCCTAAACATCAATAGATATTGTGAACCTTTGCAGGGAAAAGGCATAAATGCTAGCATCTAATCACGGGTGTTTTAATGGACCATGTAACCCATCGCTCATAATTTTGTTTTCATAAATTGCAATCAAGCCGATTGACGCGAGCATTAAAATGTCTTTCCATTTCATATATCTGCAGAGGCAGGTAAAATGATTGCGTTCTGTCAACAAAACATTTTTTAAAGATTAACTGCGCGCTTGTTTTCTACGGCACGTTTATTCCTCGTTTTGTTGTCTAGAAATGTGACTTTGCTCGTTTTATATCGTTCCATAAATCAATACTTGATCATTTCGCTATTCTTCTTTTTCTAGCACTACAGCCCCTCTCGGGCCTTTGCTTAGAGATAGTTAGAGTATCTCATTTTCATGACCGTCTTGATTTTTTCGGAAGTTGGTTTGGTCAGTATCATGCTCCCGTGTGCTTGCTCAGCTACGATATGATCTGATTAAATCAGTACATATCACTACTGACTGAACACTCGTGGTCTGTCCGAAAAATCCCCTGAACTAAATCACGTTGCTCCCAACGAGATTTGAGCCTGGGACATTATCGTCATTCAATTCTAATTTGTATACAATTTGACTTTCAACTGCTGAAGATAAGGATGATGCTACAGCATCATTACTAGTTGTTGAATTTGCATTCCACACTTACGACTTTAAAATAGTTTGCCTTATTTTCTAACTTTTCAATCAATTTTTTCAGAAACGTAATCGGAAGCTGATACCACGAAAAAAATCGTCAGAATCGGAACAAACTGCCGAGGAAACGTTAACTCCTGAAATAACAACAGACGGAATCCGCCTCAACTACGCCAAGTACGGATGAGGATAACGAAAATGAATACGATCGGGGCTCAACAAGAACTGGAAGCGCATGTTTTCTTTGCCGTTATTTTAAAAATATCTTTGTAGCTTGATCTGTTTTTCATTATAGCTTAATTGAAAATAAAATAAATTTTAAATAAAATCATTAAACTATATGTTTCAATATACTTTATAATTTATCAAGGCTGATGACATCAATTTACAAATTTTTTTATAGATGTTGATGCAATAACAATGAGTATGGACGTAGAGCCGTGATGATTCGAGATGGCTAGTGGATGCTAAATCCCGATTTGGTGTGTCGCGCTGCTGACAATGAATCAATCTCATTGAATATTCTTGTATCCTGATTATAAAACGTCTGTTTTTTTACCACGGATACTGTAATGTTGTTTAAAAATTTATAAAGCAAGTATTATGAACTGTTAAATATTATTTCAAACTAATTTAAGAAGGGATTGAGGATTTCGGTGGATTTAGAGGAACAAGGATATGCATCTAAGCTAGTGAGGGAAGCAGATATGAAATATTATCTTATAGAAAGTCATTTAGATTTAAAGTTTTCGGTAGGTTAACAGACAACTCTATCTTAATTTAACTATTGAAGTTACTTAAGAGCTTCTAGGTGGATAAACAGTCTGCGATAATTATCTTTATCTATAAAAGCTAAATCTGTTATCGCGTGTATTTCTGTTCTGGATAACTTCATGTTAAAAACTCCTATTAAACTTGCTGTCTTTTTGTATGTAGCTAGATTGCAAAGCAAGCATACGACAGTAATGATCGTAACATGCTGTACTAAATAATGCTTTTGACACCAAAAGCGGACTAAAGCAGGGAGATGGGCTGGACCCATTGCAATCAATTTGGATCTGGCTAAGAAAGCTACCTGTCCATACAAGAGGTACGCTTTTATACAAGTCAAGCCAAGTGGTAGCCTATGCAGATGATAGCAACATTTTGTTACGGTCACTAACAACTGCCAAAGAACATTTCCTGAAACTCGATAGCGAAGCAAAACTAGTAGGGCTACAAATCAATGCGAATAAAACAAAGCTCATTACGCAGTCGAGGAAAAATACCTAAAGTACACAAAATATCGCACTTGGTGAATACACTAGCGAAAATGTGGGCGAACTTGTGTATCTAGGCACCAAAATAACGAGAACGCTAATGAAAGAGAAGAAATACGCCGACGAATACAGCTCGCAAATAAAATATTGTATTCAGTTTTGACGATCTTGAAAACCAGTTGCATACACAGGAAAAAAAGGTCCAAGTATACAAATCTGTGATAAGACCTGTGCTATGCTATGGATTTGAAAAATATGGGCCCTAATTCAAGCATCCGCAAACATATGCAACGCCTTTGAGGGACGGGTCCTGAGGCAGATGATTGGAGCGAAGCTAGACGGGGACCAATGGCGAATTCGACGCAACCATGAGCTGTGTAAAATGTTTGACGAGATAGAGGTCTCAACGATTGTAAAACTGCGGAAGCTGCAATGGGTTGGCCACATGAATCGTATGGATGAACAACGGATACATAAAAAGGTATTCGTTGGGAGAACTGAAGGGCGGAGACTAGTGGGGAAATCGAGGAAACGCCGGTCTGACTCGATCGACAAAGGCAGTTCATCGCTACTCGGATTTCAAAATTAGAGGACGCGATTGATGAACCGAGGCGCTATTTGCAGGAAACGAAGTAGTTCTACGAAGAAATTGAAAAAAGTGAATTTTACACTGATGTAGACTAATGAATTTTTTGTCTCAAAAACAAAGAAAATCATGTCTTACAAAAATAAATATTTAATGAAGAATAAATTATCACAATATTGCCAATTTCTTTTGGATAAAAAGTATTACCTTAAGCCTTAATTAAATAAATTATAAAAAATTTTGTAGTTAGTTATGAATAAATAAATTCAATACTTCCAAATGCTATGAATTAAAAAACACTCAACAATTTGTATCATAAATCAAAATGTTAATTTTGTTTAGACAGTCTTTTTTTCTTTGGAATAATATTTTAAAATATTGCTAATCTTAATTAAATTTTTAGTCAATGATGAATAAATAACTTACGTATTTTAAAATAGTATGAAATGCAAAAAAATCAATCTTTTGCATATTAAATGAACATATGAAAAAAAAAAAAAACAACTAATTCAATATTGCTAACTTCGATTTGGTCAGTAGCCTAGATATACTATTTAAATGTTGCTTCGCTCATTGACTCCAAATAAGTACTCCATAATGTAATTTCGTCAGGACAAACGCATTTAGAACAAGTTTCTTGATGTGCATTGGAAAAGACTCTTATCTTAACAAAGGCGACATAGATGTCGACCTAAATATTAACGGCGAAAAATTGCAAAGAGTGCTGGAAATGAAATATATTGGTCTTATTATAGACCATCGTATGATAAATAGCTTAAGGAGGCAATTAGCCCCAATAATAGGCTTGTTGAAACTTGTTCTAAATGCATTTGTGCTGACGAAATTACATTATGGAGTATTTATTTGGAGTCAATCGGCAAAGCAACATCTTAATAGTATATCCAGGCTGCTGAACAAAGCATATAAAAACATTCTGAAACTGCCAATGCTTACTGAAACTCGTTTGGTTTACCAATTAGCAAAATCATTAACCTTTAGTCAAGTCATTATAATGTTTATTTACAACAATTTAAAAACAAATGGATCGGAACGAACACCATTAATTAAGGTATCACAAATCAGCCCATATAATGCGTGGAATGCAGATCAATTTGTAATACCTTTTGCCGGAACGGATTGTCTAAAGAACGATGTAACGAATGATGCTCTGCGTATATATAACAATCTACCAGAAACGGTTCAGAAAGCAACCTCTCTTTTGGTATTTAAGAAAAGACTAAGGACAGATTGAAGAGTGGACCTGTTACTAAGAGCTTTTTTTTTTGAATGCGTCGTATTATATTGAATTTTTTTTATCTCTGAGAGCTGATCATGATTTTTGGGCTAGATGTTCATGAAAAGGATTAGTTCACATGATTTTGTGTGCCCCTTATACCGATGAATTAAACATTGTCTGGGTGACACAAAGGTCGAAGCGAGGTAAAGTGAATGCAGATCGCACGTGCGTTGTGCGACGAAGAAAGTTTTATTTTTTTTATTGTTTAGAATTTGCTTTATATTCTTTGAAAATATATGGCGATTAGTATTGAATAAAGCGCGTTTGACTTTGACGTGCGAGGAATGCAAATTAATTCGTAATGCCGTTTTTCAGAACCTATCGTCTAAAGAACGATGCTCCGTGTACGAGTACATATAACAATCTTCCAGAGATGGTTAAGGGTGCAAACTCACTGTTGGTATTTAAGAAAAGACAGGGATCATCTGATGAACACTGATTGAAGCGTGGAGATGGATTTTCCAGTACAGTATCTTAGGACATTTTTGATCCTATCGGCGAGATACTTGCATAGACAGTTACTCGGAGTTTTCTTTTAGTTTCGTGCTATGCGATTTTTTTATCTCTGAGACCTGATCACGAATTTGAATAAATATGCACGAAAAGATAGATTCATTTTATTTTGTGTGCTCTTTTATACCGATTTATTGAACATTGTCTGAGAAGCACACTTCACAAAGCGGACGAGTGTTGTGGAACGAAGAATGAGTGAAGATAGTGGTAAGAAATGGAGGTGCTTAAAAAATTCGGTATGTACCACTTCCTCTTTACGATTTATCAGGTTCAGCCAGTCAGAATGAAACAAAAGCTACAGACGCTGGTCAATATAAAAGTGGATATTACTTCCGTAAGCACATAACTGCAAATCGATGCTCACCTTATGCTATGAAAATAATTTAGCACCCTATAGAAACCAAACACTAGGCTATAAATAAACATGTAGAAAAGTTTTCTTCATACCTGCACTTGAGAATACGGCTCAATGATTCTACATAAATTTTGTTCCAGCATTGTATCATACAATGTACCTAGATGTGCTTTGACAATTACATCTTCCTCCAGCTCTTTCCGATATTCCTTGAGCGTATCCTGAAAATCAGCTAGAGATCTTTAGTGAGATGCTTGCGCGACGGATTTCATTGCGTCGATGTCTCGTCCTGAATACGTGATAGCCTAATAAATGAAAAATATTAATCTCTATGCAACCAACTTTAAATCAACATCCTTACCAGCTTTCCACTAACAATTTGATTTACATCTTCCGCCTTTCTCAGCATTATTTTGCAGAGCAACATATATTTGAGTGCAGTTTATGCTCTGTTACTTTCGACACTGTCAAAACCTTCGAATGCTTCATAAAAATATGAAAAAGCTCGTCTGCCGCATGTAGGATACCCGATTGCAAATCTAAAGCCCCCTGCATCTTAGGCGGACAGTAGATAGCATTTGCCGTGGTACGTGCCGAGGTCAGAGCAGCACGCGCTTTTGGCAAATTGCTTAGAGCATGCTGGGTCATACTTTTAAGAAGTTGAACTTCTACGAGCAAATTTTTGTCGTCCAACTTTTTTAATTCTTTCAGCAGCTGTGACCCCAGCGCTACACTTCTGAATACAATCCAGTATCGAAAAACAAAGCAACTAATCGAGCTTCCAGTGATTGTCTTAAGAATGTTAGTTTCTCTTGTTTCGCCCATTCTATACATTATTTACAAAGTTGAACCTCGATACCAGTACCAGCTTCCAAGTCTAAAAACAAATCCACTAACGACCGCACTAACTTGGCGGCCTTCGCTTTGCTAATCAGGCTAAGAAACGGTCTCGTCACTTTGACCAAATCTGCTAGCTCCTTGGCCTTTTCTTCTTGTTTGTACAATTCACCTAATTGCAGAATGCCTTGTTCCTTGACACGAATAAGCTCTTCGTCATTCTCGGCTATTCCTTGCTCGCGAACAATTTTGTTGAGTAGCGAAACTCCTTCCTCGCGATTCACTTTTTTTTTTTTTTTTTTTTCCTCTACCTAACCTTCGTTAGGTGTGTATTGGCTATGGCTAATTAGCACAAGCCACCGATGTATCGATTAATGTCCTCTAGGGACTTATGGTAATATAATGCTTTTTTCTAGTTTTTCTTTTATTTGTTTTGTGATTTTATTGTGTTAATGTGTTATTATCCGTTTGGAATGGTTAATAGATTTTTGGTTTAAGTGTTTTTCTTGGAAGGTTAAAAGTTAGTTTTTGGGACTTGAGAGGTCTATTCGCGTGAATTTAAAGTTCTAAATTTGCTTCTTCAAGAAAGTCGATTAATTGAGTTAGTGCTTTCTCGTTGTTTTTATTGAAAAATTTTGCTATTGGATAGTTATTTTGAAAGATTTCATATTTGTTCCTTAGAGTTTCAAAGTGGTCACAGTTTAGAATTCTGTGTTCAAGATCGTCTGTTATATCGCACCATTTGCATCCTTGGGATGGAACTATTTTTGCTTTTTTTAATCTTTTGTGATTGTAGGCTCGGTTGAGTAGAATTCTGTTAATTTGCTTTTGCGTGTTGCTGCTTGGTGTGAAATCATGGAACCATGGTTTGGTTCTGTAAATAAGGTCCGTTTGTAGCCAAGGGCTGTACGCTAGGTTTATGATGTTTTTTCGGTAGTATTCATGCCATTCTATGTTGATGGAGTCATTAATCATTCTGATAGAGTCGTCCCATTCCAGAAATGAGTCGACTTCTTCTCCTTCTATAGTGGCCAGTTTAGCTGCTTTGTCAACCAATTCGAAGCTGTGGAACTTTTCCACTTTCGGTATCCAGTATAATAATAGTAGTGCGTTGGGTCTATTGTTGATTGTTTTTCTGATTTTTTCTGTAATGAGTTTATGGTTTGTGTTGTTTATGATCTCGTTTATTGTATTTTTGGCGTCGGTGAAAATGGCTATGGTGTTGGTGGGTTCAGCATCCGCGTTGTTAATTGCTTCCTGGACTGCTTTTAGTTCTGCATTTGCTGCTGTAGAGTCTGTATTCAGGCAGTATTTTAGTGTCTTTTTGGAGTTATAGCAGTGTATGGCAAAACCAGTGCCTAGTCTGTTTTTTGCCGCATCCGTGAAATATATCTTAGCTTGGTTGTCCGTGAGTTTTTGTAGTACTGCCTTAATCGACTCGTTGAAATTTTCGTAGTTTATTTTCTTGAAATTGTTGGGGATGTTGTGCATGAAACTATTGGTTTGAAATTTTATGTTGTGTGGGTTTGGTAGTGCAGAACCTAAACAGGTGTTGTTGTAGATGTCGACATATTTTTTGTAAACTGTGGCATAGTTCGAGTTTTTTTGGTTTTCCGATATCATTTCTTTGAAATCTTGGCGGAAAAGGTTTTTTCCTATTTCTTTAGCGAGGAGTTGTTCAGCTCTTAGTCTAGCTGGTAATTCTTTAGCTAGTGCAAGCGTTAGTATATTTGGAGCCGTTGTGGGTACCCCAAGACATCGTTTTATGGCTTTGGCTTTCAGGCTGTCTATTTTATTTAGAAAATAATTTGGCGCATGAACAATGTTTGTTAGATTGCTTTCTATTACCGGTCTTATTAGTGACTTAAAGGTGTTTAAAGCCTTTTTGGGGGTAAGTCCATGTTTGGGGGAGCTGATTTTGAACGCTATGTTAATTGTTTTGTTTGCTTTACTTAGGGATTTATTATAAAATTCATTAAAGTGATTTTGGTTGTTAAAGTTTCTGCCTAGGAAAGTGAAATTTTTTACCCAATCTAGTTGTTTGTTTCCATATTTTATTTTGTTAGGGTGGTTTTTGTTTGTATAGAATTCTATGGCTTGTGATTTTTCCAAGTTCAATGGGAGGTTTAGTTTGTTGCATAGTTCTGTGAACTTGTTGAATTTTGTTTGTAGATTATTGAGATTGTTGGGTCTGTTTTTTCCTTTGCTTATGATTAGAAAGTCATCCGCAAATTGAATGAGTGTAGTTTGACTGTCAGTGATTTTGTGGAGGCTAGTTGTGTAGAGATTAAAGAGGAGTGGGCTTAGTACGTCCCCTTGCGGAAGTCCATTGTTAATTTCGGTCGAATCCTTGCCTAAATGTAATTTCCTGTACATTAGGAAGTTTAAGATCCACGAGATATAATCCTTCTTGATGTTGAAGTTGGACATGATTTTGAAGAGTTCCGCAATATTTACTCTTTCATACGCACTAGAAATATCACAGTTGATAGTCATTATATTTTTTGCTTTCTTATCTTTGTTGAGGATGTGTATTACAGTGTTTATGCATGAGATTGCCGACTTTCTTTTTCTATAAACGAAACAGAAATTGCTTAGATTGTTTTGGTACTCAATGTCACTAGTAATCCTATTTTTTATTAGGCAGTTGATTATTTTCAGCGGGATACTTATGAGAGAGATCGGTCTATAGCTTTCTATTTTGTGTAAAGGTTTGTTTTTCTTGGGGATAGGTACGATTTTGATGTCTCTTAGCTCATTATGTATGTTGTTATTTTTGAAGCTATCGTTTATAGAGTTAAGCAGTGCTGACTTATTGTAGTGGTTTAGGGAGTTTATAATATTGTAATCGATTTTATCCAGACCCGGAGATGATCTTTTTTTGCGTTTGTCTAGTACTATGAGCAGTTCGTGTATTTTAAAGGGTTCAGCTGGTTCTATGTTGTTTGGCATGTAGGGAGTCCAGTCAGTGTTTAGCGCCTGATGTTTATTTTTTATTATTTCAAGAAAGCCTTTATTGTTTTCTGTGTCCCATTGCGATCTCGGGTTGTTGTTGTTGTTGTTTTTGATTGCATTGACTAGGTTCCAAAATTGTTTTATATCTCCACTTTGATTTATTTCATTGATTTTTTGATCCCACAGTTCTCTTTTTGCCTTAGTTACAGTTTCTCTCCATTTATTTTGTATCGCAAGAAACTTTGCTTCATTTTCGTTACTTTTCATTTTACGGAAATTTGTCCAGGCTTTCGTTTTTTCCCTCCATAGGCTGTTTATCTCTTTTGACCACCATGGTTTTGGACTGTGTTTGAATTTCTTCGCACTTATTTGGTTATTTTTGATTAGCTCATTAATTTTCTTCATATTTTCTTCCAGATCGTTAGTGAAGTTGATCGTGTTGATGTCCTCCATGATTTTCTTTCTGTTTGGTGTTCGTCTTTTCTTTTGGTTCCTATTCTCGACCTGCAGTGTGAATTCTATGGGGACGTGCTCACTCATGCCTATTTTGTATTTTTTAGTGTTCCATTCATTCCAATAGTTTATATTATTAGTTAGGGTGATGTCTGGGGTTGACATTTGAGTGTTCTGTTGATTGGTTTTCCTAAAGAAGGTGAATGTGCCTGTGTTGAGTGTTGCCAGTTTATATTTGTTTAGCGCGGATTTGAGGATGTTTCCTTTTGCATAGTTTGTTTTGTCTCCCCAGTATTTGTGTCTTGCATTGAAGTCTCCTCCAATTATGCAGAGGTTTTTGTCGTTTACCACTTTTATAATTTGATGTATTTGTTCTTTGAATGTTGAGCTATTTATGTCAGGGGGAAAATAGCACGCGCAAATATTTACGTTTGGTTTTTGATTTGTTGTGGTGATTGCAATTGCTTCAATGTCTCTGTTACTTAACGGTATTTCTTTAAATTTTATTTTGTTATTAATTACAATGGAGACTCCTCCTCCTTCTTTCTCTGTTCTTATTTTGTTAATTAGTTGATGGTTTTTGATTTTTATTATCGGTGATTTTTTTGTTAGGAGTGTTTCTTGTATGAGTGCAATGTCTATCTTGTTTTTGTTCATAATGTACTCTAGTGTATCTTTATTTTTGGAAATGCTTTGTATGTTGTACTGTAGAAATTTAATATTTTTGATATCTTTCATGTAGTTAAGAGTTGTTGTTTGTCAGCCAGTTTGTGTATTGTAAGTTGTTTGTATTAGGTCTTTTCTGACAGTGGTTTGTAAGTGTTTGTATTGTTTCTTGGATTAAATTTGCTTCAATTTGTAAGTATTTGGTGTTGGTTTGGTTTTTACAATTATTGTTTAGTAGATTTATTAACTTTTCTACTGGTGTGACATGATTTGCTGTTTTGAAGATGTTTTCTGCCAGATTATTTTTCTCCATAAGCGTATTGTTAGACTGTAGTAGTAGGTGACTACTCATTGGCAGGTTTGTAGTATAATTGGTTGTTCTTGTGTTTCGTGTTTTTGTTGTTTTTGTGTATGGTTTATTTAGCATTAGTTTATTAATTGTATAGTTCGAGTTTCTGTTATTTGTAGCTTTTGTTTTTGTTAGTAGTGGGAATGCTGAATCCATGGATTCGTTGTCCTTCAGCAGTTCGAATTGGTTGTCGTTGTTCAATATGTTTCTGGCTTCTTTGAGTGTTACATTTTTAATGGAACATATTTTCATCTCCATATCGTAGTTAATCCATTTGGGGCAGTTTTTATCCATGGCGCTGTGATTTTGGTCTCCACATAAGAAACATTTCGTATTTTTACATTCTTTGTCTAGACATTCCTTATCTCCACATTTTGGACATCTCTTATTTTCTCCTTGGAATTCCTTACAAAAGTATTGTGTGTGTCCAAGTCTGAGGCATTTTAGGCATTGTTTTGGCCTGAGGTAGTAGTATTCAACAGGCATGTTCAGATATTCTAATCTGACTTCGTCCGGTAGTTCCTCTCCTGAGAATGATATCTTCACTGTTTGTGTTGGTATGAAGTTTTCTCTGTTTTCCGGATCCCTTCTTTTTATCCTGTAAACGTTCACAATTTTGATGTTCTTTTGTTGTATTCCATGTGAATTGCTTGGTATTCCATTTTTGGCAATTTCTTCTTCAGTAATGTTTAGTAGGACTCCTTTGATTATGCCATGCCTCATAATAAAGTTGTTAGGGATGAATGCTCTTAAACCAAAGTTTTTCAGGTTTTCGTTCATGACTATTTCGTTGGCATCTTCAGGTTTGTTGAACAATAGCTTGATCCTGTTATAACCTGCTTGTTTTATGTCTTTGATGTTTTTTAATTTCATGTTCTTATTCATTGCGTAGAAAGCCATTGGAGTGAGCCTCATTTTTTCATTAGCTTTTTCTTTAGATGGGTCCATTAATACGAAAAATTTTTTCCTTGTGTCATATTTGTCATATTTGTTGTTGTTTTGTCCTTTTTTCTTTGATTCCGTTGTATGATTGTCGCCTTCTTTTAGGATATCCATATGTTTTTTCAGCACCTGCTCAATAGTTTTTTTAGGTTTCGCTGTTTTATTTAAAGTATCAGCCATGAAGTTTTCTATGTCCTCCATTGGCGTGGATATGGTTGGCGAGATTTTTGTTTCATTTGTTTTTTCGATGTCTTTTTGTGTGCTTGATAGTTGACCTATATTAACTTCACTGGTTTTTTCCGTTTCAGTCGTGTCCATTAGTTCGTTGAAAATACCGTTGACATTTGTATTGAGGTTATTATCCTTGCACATGGAGTCTCCTTTAAAATTCCTTTTTATCCTTTTGGCATCTATTTCTTCATTTATTTTCCTTAATATTGTCTCTTTTATTTCCCCAGGGTCGGCGGGTTCCTTCTTTTTATTTAATTTATCTTCCATCATAACATTAAATGTAGACTCTTACCTGGTGTCGTACAAACTCTAAGGAACCGGGTTTAGACTTTATTTGATTCTACTTTAATTGAATAATTCTATCTCACTTTATTCTAATGTTAAATGTTGGGGGGATTAACAAACCCTATCTGACTTTATTTAGACTCGTGAAAGTTAAAGGATTTTGTTTTTCTCAAAAAATTTTGTTTTTTGAACTTTTAGGTTAAATTTTACTTCACAAACACTCACTAAGCACTCTGTACACTTTCAAGTTTGTATGAAGAATGTCGCGATTCACAAGAGATACAGCCTCAAGTCACAATGACAGGAATTTTGACGTCTAATTGCTTGGAACTTCATTAACTGTCAGGAGTTGTCAGTTTGACTTTTGTACTTAGGGAGGGAAGAAAACTAAGAGAGAGAAGAGGAGTATGTCTATCCGTGTAAAACACTGTATGTGAATTCCGATATTTTGCTTGTACAGGGGGTTTTTGCGAAGGAAGGGGAAATCATACAAACGTCAAAACTACGGCTTCGTGCATTTATCGTTGTCAATATGCGGAAAGTATCATTTTCTCGCGATTTTCGTGAAAACGGTAGTGAATATTTAAGTGGTGAACGTAATTCATACTGCTTCGGTTAGTTTCACACGATATATAGTGAAAATTTATCAAATCAAGTGACTCAAAAATTAGAAAACGACAATGCACTGTTCGGTTCCGTGTCGCCCGAATTTCAATAGTGGCTCGAGCGGAAAATCGTACTTTTGGTAAAAATTGATAGTTACATTGATTTATAATCGTGAGAAAGTTTATTTTCAATAGTTTCAATTTGTGAATCGCAAGAAACCTGCTCAAAAATATTTGCAATTTACTGTTTTGATTGCTTCATATTTTGCCGCATATCTTGTGGCTTAAAGCAGAAGCGGCACAAAATTGGAGCATATTTAAGGGGATCATAATTCATTGTAACTTTTTATCATTTTAGAATTCTGAATGATATTTGTGCAAAAATGGAATGGCGCTGAATTCTCGGGATAAATCCGGAAATAAAACGTTCGCAAGTTTGCGAATATCATTTCAAGGATGACGACGTCGTTTATTTGAATCTAAGCTAAAAGTGTAAGATAGCTATTCTTAAATTAATCTTTTGCACAAAATTCAAGTATCTCATATTTTTAGACTCGATGTGGAATTGAATATATTAACACTTTTACATCCACTTTTGGACATGTAAGTATATTTCATAATTGATTAAAATGCCGATTTCAAATTTTTTATTTTAGAATTCAACTACGAATAGGATAAAGTTTTGTTCAAATTCCGAATTTAATTCAGGATGTGTAAGTTTACATGTATTTGCCATTTTCGTTCCTAAGTATATAATTTCAGTGCGATTATGAAACGATTTATTCGGTTTCGGCGAATAAGTCCATTGGCCTGAATAGGGTAAGTGTTATTTAGTTTCCCGAACATTACATTTAGCCCGCTCAATTTCAGGACTCTTGGACCAGAAACGACGAAATTGTGAGCATGTCATCTGAATGATTTAGTGGGCTCTAAATCAAATTTGAAGAACGCGTATATTTCTTACATTCTTACATTAGATGTGACAGCTGCAAAAAAATGTATGATTTCTATTTTTAAATTAATTTTCACACAAAATAAAATATATATTTTAGAGTCGATGTGAAGTTGAAGATACTAACATCTCTACAGCTACTTTTGGACATGTAAGTATATTTCATGTTTGACTATTTTTTTATTTATATTTATCTTTATTTCAGAAATCAACTTCAGAGGTTAAGCTAAGTTTAGTGCGGTTTCCAAACAATTCCTTCAGCGGCGAATAAGTTGATTGCCCTGGATAGTGCAACACCCTCAATTTCAGGACTCTTTGACCGGAAATGACGAAATCTCCAATTGTCTTCACCCAAATATTTTAGTGGGATCCAAACGGAATTTGGAGAAGGTATGAATTTCTTATCCTAAATTTTAATGTAAATTTTAATCCCCTCTATTTTAGAACATGCTTTTGACGAAGCCGATGATACCTTTTCATATTTTGTATAATGTCGTCATGATAATTTTCCAGTTACATATTAATATTGATTTAAGCCCTTCAGCAGCAATGTTGTCTATGGAAAGCCTTGAAAGTGTAAGTTTAATATATGATTAGTAGCATCAATTATGACATTTTTTATTCAGGCTTCTAAACGAAAAAAGTCAACGGGAGATGGTTCATACGGCTTGCAGTATTAATGTAAATTTAAATGCATCACCTTAAATTTGAACATAATAAACAAAAATAAAGAAGTAAAAGGTACCATTTTGCATTTCATTCTTATAATGGTGCTTTATATAATATAAGTAATTTAATCAAAAAGATGGAAGATTGATTTTATCTAAGCATTAGGATTCACTTTCCAGCTTGAACAAATACAAGAAAATTTTTTTGCAGGATTTTAATTTTATTTTAGGGTAGATAATTTTTCCGCTTGTTTAATACTAGCAATAGTGTTTTACTAAAGTATGCCACGTGAACATTGTATGTGATTTCTTCTGTTTAATTAGGATGGTAATTAAATGCTACATTTTTTCTAAAAAGGCGAATAACATATCAATCAAAGAACGTTTTTTAGAGAAGCTGTTATTCACTAATTTTGGAGCTATCAAAAAATTTCCGAAAGTCGGCTATGTGTTTGTAAGGTTTCTTTGATTGTAGTGGAATTGGCTTAAAGCATGGGTAGTCTCATCACAAGAGGGGCAAACTTAATCATATGGCGGGAAAATTCAAATTGATAGCACCATGCCGAAAATATTTAACTAAAAATAAATTTACTATTTTAATAGTTTGATAAGTAATTAAACTTTGGATTAAAATGCAATCAAGGAAGATGTATTAATAGAGGTTATTGAAAAATTTGAATTAGATAATGAAGAGCCACTGTTTAGTTTTCTGAGGTATATTTTTCAGCAGATTCCAATCGGCTTCATGCTTATTATTGAACATTAATCTGATAATAATTTATAATGATAATAATGTATAAATACATTCGTAAATAGCCCACATACTCTTTAGCTAAATAAAAATGCTATGTAAATTATTCTGAGTTATTTCCAGGCCGTTGGAATTGTTGTTGGTATTTCATTGATAAAATAATATTAACGGCAATACTCTTTCTGTTGAATATTTTTTTCTTACATACAGTAAAAGCGAATTGTTTTATTCAGTTTTTGGTGGATAGAATATCTTTTTGACTTTCTTTTAGACATAAAATAATACCTGGTGTTGAGATACTTTTTGATGAACAAACATAAAAGGGAGTAATAGTGACCACTTATGATCATACATTGTTTGCACTTAGTGAATAACAGCTTCTCTAAAAAACGTTCTTTGATTGATATGTTATTCGCCTTTTTAGAAAAAATGTAGCATTTAATTACCATCCTAATTAAACAGAAGAAATCACATACAATGTTCACGTGGCATACTTTAGTAAAACACTATTGCTAGTATTAAACAAGCGGAAAAATTATCTACCCTAAAATAAAATTAAAATCCTGCAAAAAAATTTTCTTGTATTTGTTCAAGCTGGAAAGTGAATCCTAATGCTTAGATAAAATCAATCTTCCATCTTTTTGATTAAATTACTTATATTATATAAAGCACCATTATAAGAATGAAATGCAAAATGGTACCTTTTACTTCTTTATTTTTGTTTATTATGTTCAAATTTAATGTGATGCATTTAAATTTACATTAATACTGCAAGCCGTATGAACCATCTCCCGTTGACTTTTTTCGTTCAGAAGCCTGAATAAAAAATGTCATAATTGATGCTACTAATCATATATTAAACTTACACTTTCAAGGCTTTCCATAGACAACATTGCTGCTGAAGGGCTTAAATCAATATTAATATGTAACTGGAAAATTATCATGACGACATTATACAAAATATGAAAAGGTATCATCGGCTTCGTCAAAAGCATGTTCTAAAATAGAGGGGATTAAAATTTACATTAAAATTTAGGATAAGAAATTCATACCTTCTCCAAATTCCGTTTGGATCCCACTAAAATATTTGGGTGAAGACAATTGGAGATTTCGTCATTTCCGGTCAAAGAGTCCTGAAATTGAGGGTGTTGCACTATCCAGGGCAATCAACTTATTCGCCGCTGAAGCCGCTTAACCTCTGAAGTTGATTTCTGAAATAAAGATAAATATAAATAAAAAAATAGTCAAACATGAAATATACTTACATGTCCAAAAGTAGCTGTAGAGATGTTAGTATCTTCAACTTCACATCGACTCTAAAATATATATTTTATTTTGTGTGAAAATTAATTTAAAAATAGAAATCATACATTTTTTTGCAGCTGTCACATCTAATGTAAGAATGTAAGAAATATACGCGTTCTTCAAATTTGATTTAGAGCCCACTAAATCATTCAGATGACATGCTCACAATTTCGTCGTTTCTGGTCCAAGAGTCCTGAAATTGAGCGGGCTAAATGTAATGTTCGGGAAACTAAATAACACTTACCCTATTCAGGCCAATGGACTTATTCGCCGAAACCGAATAAATCGTTTCATAATCGCACTGAAATTATATACTTAGGAACGAAAATGGCAAATACATGTAAACTTACACATCCTGAATTAAATTCGGAATTTGAACAAAACTTTATCCTATTCGTAGTTGAATTCTAAAATAAAAAATTTGAAATCGGCATTTTAATCAATTATGAAATATACTTACATGTCCAAAAGTGGATGTAAAAGTGTTAATATATTCAATTCCACATCGAGTCTAAAAATATGAGATACTTGAATTTTGTGCAAAAGATTAATTTAAGAATAGCTATCTTACACTTTTAGCTTAGATTCAAATAAACGACGTCGTCATCCTTGAAATGATATTCGCAAACTTGCGAACGTTTTATTTCCGGATTTATCCCGAGAATTCAGCGCCATTCCATTTTTGCACAAATATCATTCAGAATTCTAAAATGATAAAAAGTTACAATGAATTATGATCCCCTTAAATATGCTCCAATTTTGTGCCGCTTCTGCTTTAAGCCACAAGATATGCGGCAAAATATGAAGCAATCAAAACAGTAAATTGCAAATATTTTTGAGCAGGTTTCTTGCGATTCACAAATTGAAACTATTGAAAATAAACTTTCTCACGATTATAAATCAATGTAACTATCAATTTTTACCAAAAGTACGATTTTCCGCTCGAGCCACTATTGAAATTCGGGCGACACGGAACCGAACAGTGCATTGTCGTTTTCTAATTTTTGAGTCACTTGATTTGATAAATTTTCACTATATATCGTGTGAAACTAACCGAAGCAGTATGAATTACGTTCACCACTTAAATATTCACTACCGTTTTCACGAAAATCGCGAGAAAATGATACTTTCCGCATATTGACAACGATAAATGCACGAAGCCGTAGTTTTGACGTTTGTATGATTTCCCCTTCCTTCGCAAAAACCCCCTGTACAAGCAAAATATCGGAATTCACATACAGGGTTTTACACGGATAGACATACTCCTCTTCTCTCTCTTAGCTTTTGTATGAGGTCATGTCACAGAAATTGCAGAGCAAGACGGCCAGGTTTAAGGAGGCAGTGCTATTGTATGAGGTCATGTCACAGAAATTGCAGAGCAAGACGTCCAGGTTTAAGGAGGCAGTGCTCATCCAAAAGTCAAACTGACAACTCCTGACAGTTAATGCAGTTCCGAACAATTAGACGTCAAAATAACTGTCATTGTTATTCGAACGAGCAAAACCTGTATCTCTTGTAAATCACGAGGAAGGAATTTCGCTACTCAACACAATTCTTCGCGAGCAAGAAACAGCCGAGAATGACGAAGAGCTTATTCGTGTCAAGGAACAAGGCATTCTGCAATTAGGTGAACTGTACAAACAGCAAGGAAAGGCCAAGGAGCTAGCAGCTTTGATCAAAGTGGCGAGACCACTTCTTAGCCTGATTAGCAAAGCGAAGGCCACCAGGTTAGTGCGGTCGTTAGTGTATTTGCTTTTAGTCTTGGAAGCTGGTATTGGTATCGAGGTTTAACTTTTTAAAGAATGTATAGGATGGCCGAAACAAGAGAAACGAACATTCTTAAGACAATCGCTGGAAGCTCGATTTATTGCTTTATTTTTCGATACTGGATTGTATTCAGAAGCGCTAGCACTGGAGTCACAGCTGCTGAAAGATTTAAAAAAGTTGGGCGACAAAAATTTGCTCGTAGAAGTTCAACTTCTTGAAAGTAAGACCTATCATGCTCTAAGCAATTTGCCAAAAGCGCGTGCTGCTCTGACCTCGGCACGTACCACGGCAAATGCTATCTACTGTCCACCTAAGATGCAGGGGGCTTTAGATTTGCAATCGGGTATCCTACATGCGGCAGATGAGAGGGACTTCAAAACAGCTTTTTCATATTTTTATGAAGCATTCGAAGGTTTTGACAGTGTCGAAAGTAACAGAGCATAAACTGCACTCAAATATATGTTGCTCTGCAAAATAATGCTGAGAAAGGCGGAAGATGTAAATCAAATTGTTAGTGGAAAGCTGGTAAGGATGTTGATTTAAAGTTGGTTGCATAGAAATTAATATTTTTTATTTATTATGCTATCACGTATTCAGGACGAGACATCGACGCAATGAAATCCGTCGCGCAAGCATCTCACTCAAGATCTCTAGCTGATTTTCAGGACACGCTCAAGGAATATCGAAAAGAGCTGGAGGAAGATGTAATTGTCAAAGCACATCTAGGTACATTGTATGATACAATGCTGGAACAAAATTTATGTAGAATCATTGAGCCGTATTCTCGAATGTAGGTATGGAGAAAACTTTTCTACATGTTTATTTATAGCCTAATGTTTGTTTTCTATAGGGTGCCAAATTATTTTCATAGCATAAGGTGAACATCGATTTTCAGTTATGTGATTACGGAAGTAATATCCACTTTTATATTGACCAGCGTCTGTAGCTTTTGTTTCATTCTGACTGGCTGAAACTGATAAATCGTAAAGAGGAAGTGGTACATACCGAATTTTTTAAGCACCTCCATTTCTTACCACTATCTTCATTCATTCTTCGTTCATCAACACTCGTACGCTCTGTGAAGTGTGTTCAATAAATCGGCATAAAGGAGCACACAGAATGAAATGAATCTATCCTTTCGTGCATATTTATTCAAATTTGTGATCAGGTCTCGGAGATAAAAAAAAACCGCATAACACGAAACTAAAAAAAAAACTCTGAGTAACTGTCTCTTCAAGTATCTCGTCGATAGGGTCAAAAATGCCCTAAGATACTGTACTGAAAAATCTATGTCCACGCTTCAATCAGTGTTCATCAGATGATCCCTGTCTTTTCTTAAATACCAATAGTGAGTTTGCATCCTTAACCATCTCTGGAAGATTGTTATATGTACTCGTACACAGAGCATCGTTCTTTAGACGATAGGTTCTGAAAAAAGGCATTACGAATTAATTTGCATTCCTCGCACGTCAAAGTCAAACGCGCTTTATTCAATACTAATCGCCATAAATTTTCAATGAATATAAAACAAATTCTAAACAATAAAAAAGAATAAAACTTTTTTTTTAGTACCTCCACTCCCTACCACTCTCTCCATCGCTCTTTCTTCGTCGCACAACGCACATGCGATCTGCATTCACATGACCTCGCTTCGACCTTTGTACTACCCAGACAATGTTTAATTCATCGGTATAAGGGGCACACAAAATCATGTGAACTAATCCTTTTCATGAACATCTAGCCCAAAAATCATGAGCAGCTCTCAAAGATAAAAAAATTCAATATAGTACGACGCATTCAAAAAAAAAGCTCTGAGTAACAGGTGCACGCAGTCCTTAGTCTTTTCTTAAATACCAAAAGAGAGTTTGCTTTCTGAACCATTTCTGGTAGATTGTTATATATACGCAAAGCATCATTCGTTGCATCGTTCTTTAGACTATCCGTTCCGGCAAAACGTATTACGAATTTATCTGCATTCCTCACATTATATGGGTTGAACTGTGATACCTTAATTAATGGTGTTCGTTCCGATCCATTAGTTTTTAAATTGTTGTAAATAAACATAGCTTTCTCCATTATAATGATTTGACTAAAGGTTAATGATTTTGCTAATTGGTAAACCAAACGAGCTTGAGTAAGCATTGGCAGTTTCAGAATGTTTTTATATGCTATGTTCAGCAGCCTGGATATACTATTAAGATGTTGCTTTGCCGATTGACTCCAAATAAGTACTCCATATTGTAACTTCGTCAGCACAAATGCATTTAGAACAAGTTTCAACAGGCCTATTATTGGGTCTAATTGCCTCCTTAAGGTATTTATCACACGACGGTCCATGATAAGACCAAGATATTTCATTTCCAGCACTCTTTGCAATTTTTCGCCGTTAATATTTAGGTCGACATCTATGTCTCCTTTGTTCTTCTGCTTAAAAAGAATTTATTTTGTCTTTGTAGTGTTCAGTACTAGTTTATCTTCGATTAACCACTGATGGAATTTTCCTAGATCCAGGTTGATGGTGTTTTCAATGTTTTGTCTCGTCCTGAATAAAGTAGAACTGTGTCATCAGCATATAATGTGTGATATCCCGTCAGTCCACATGTATTAAGACTATTTGTGTATAGCAGGAACAAAGTTGGGCCAAGTAGTGAGCCTTGGGGAACTTCTGTTTTCGTAGGTGCTCGATCGCTAAGGACATTGTTGATTAAAGTTCTCTGTGATCTTCTCTCCAAGAAACTCTTAAACAATTGCTTAGGACTACCCTGAATACCATACGATTCAAGTTTGCGAAGCAAGAGTTCATGATCAACCGTATCAAATGCTTTTTTCAAATTCACAAAAATGCCGATGACATAATCACCTCTGTCAAGTCCTAGATTGATGAAACGTGTGGCAGAATGTAGGGCATCCAAAGTACTCTTGTTCGTTTGAAAACCAAATTGATATTGGCTTACGATAGAATTTTCAACTAAGAATGTTGTCAATCGATTGTTTCGTATTTTTTTTAAATATCTTACTCAATCCCGTCAACAGCGTAATCGGGCTATAGTTATTCGGGTCGAGATGATCAACACCCTTAAATATAGGAACTATTTTTGCAAGTTTATATGGTGAATTGGTTAATTAATTGCTAATTTAATTATTTGCAGTCCGAGAATCCTGCTGTCAGAACATTCCAAAAACTTCTCGTTAAGCAATCAGCTTTTCCGATGCAGAGGATATACTCGATCGAATGAAGCATTGGAAATAAAGTAGGCGCTTGCCGATCGGAAACCAAAATAATGAGACATCGATGTCGAACTAAATATTAACGGCGAAAAATTGTAAAGAGTGCTGGAAATGAAATATCTTGGTCTTATCATAGACCATTATGTGACCTAGTTGCCACACATAAATAGCTTAAGGAGGCAATTAGCCCCAATAATAGGCTTGTTAAGAAGATGAGTCTTTTCCAATGCACATTAAGAAACTTGTTTTAAATGCGTTTATCCTGACGAAATTACATAATGGAGTACTTATTTGGAGTCAATGAGAAAAGCAACATTTAAATAGTATATCAAAGCTGCTGATCAAATCGAAGCTAGTAATATTGAATTAGTTGTTTTTTTCATATGTTCATCATGTTGTGTCACCATGTTCAAGATCGTCAAAACTGAATACAATATTTTATTTGCGAGCTGTATTCGTCGGCGTATTTCTTCTCTTTCATTAGCGTTTTCGTTATTTTGGTGCCTAGATACACAAGTTCGCCCACATTTTCACTAGTGTATTCGCCAAGTGCGATATTTTGTGTACTTTAGGTATTTTTCCTCGACTGCGTAATGAGCTTTGTTTTATTCGCATTGATTTGTAGCCCTACTAGTTTTGCTTCGCTGTCGAGTTTCGGGAAAAGTTCTTTAGCAGTTGCTAGCGACCGTAACAAAATGTTACTATCATCTGCATAGGCTACCACTTGGCTCAACTTGTATAAAAGCGTATCTCTTGTATCGACAGGTAGCTTTCTTAGCCAGAGCCAAATTGAATAGCAATGGATCCAGCCCATCTCTCTGCTTTAGTCCACTTTTGGTGCTAAATGCGTCGGTGAGTTGGTTGTCAATGCAGACTTGGGAGGTTGTACACGTCATTCTGATAAGACGGACTAATTTGACTAGGATGCCAAAGCTAAACATTATTTAGTACAGCACGTTACTATCAATACTGTCGTATGCTTGCTTTGCAATCTAGCTACATACAAAAAGACAGCAAGTTTAATAGGAGTTTTTAACATGAAGTTATCCAGAACAGAAAAACACGCGATAACAGATTTAGCTTTTATAGATAAAGGTAATTATCGCAGACTGTTTATCCACCTAGAAGCTCTTAAGTAACTTCAATAGTTAAATTAAGATAGAGTTGTCTGTTAACCTACCGAAAACTTAAAATCTAAATGACTTTCAATAAGATAATATTTCTTATCTGCTTCCCTCGCTAGCTTAGATGCATATCCTTTTTCCTCTAAGTCCACCGAAATCCTCAATCCCTTCTTAAATTAGTTTGAAATAATATTTAACAGTTCATAATACTTGCTTTATAAATTTTTAAAGAACATTACAGCATCCGTGGTAAAAAAACAGACGTTTTATAATCAGGATACAAGAATATTCAATGAGATTGATTCATTGTCAGCAGCGCGACACACCAAATCGGGATTTAGCATCCACTAGCCATCTCGAATCATCACGGTTCTACGTCCATACTCATTGTTATTGCATTAAGATCTATAAAAAAATTTGTAAATTGATGTCATCAGCCTTGATAAATTATAAAATATATTGAAACATATAGTTTAATGATTTTATTTAAAATTTATTTTATTTTCAATTAAGCTATAATGAAAAGCAGAACAAGCTACAAAGATATTTTTAAAATAACGGCAAAGAAAACATGCACTTCCAGTTCTTGTTGAGCCACGATCGTATTCATTTTCGTTATCCTCATCCGTACTTGGCGCAGTTCAGGCGGATTCCGTCTGTTATTATTTCAGGAGTTAACGTTTCCTCGGCAGTTTGTTCCGATTCTGACGATTTTTTTCGTGGTATCAGCTTCCGATTACGTTTCTGAAAAAAATTATTGAAAAGTTAGAAAATAAGGCAAACTATTTTAAAGTCGTAAGTGTGGAACTACTAGGCGTTGTGGATTGCGCATTGGTTGTGTTGATCTATGAACCGCGCTAGCATTGCCATTGGTTATTCGATTCTCGAGAATGTTAATGCTAGTGCGGTTTATAGATCAACACAACCAATGCGCAATCGTCAAACGCCTAGTAGTTCCACACTTGGTGGCTCAGTAACACGATAGCATGCAAATTCAACAACTAGTAATGATGCTGTAGCATCATCCTTATCTTCAGCAGTTGAAAGTCGAGTTGTATACAAATTAGAATTGAATGACGATAATGTCCCAAGTTCAAATCTCGTTGGGAGCAACGTGGTTTAGTTCAGGGGATTTTTCGGACAGACTACGAGTGTTCAGTCAGTAGTGATATGTACTGATTTAATCATATCATATCGTAGCTGAGCAAGCACACGGGAGCATAATACTGACCAAACCAACTTCCGAAAAAATCAATACGGTCATGAAAATGAGATACTCTAACTATCTCTAAGCAAAGGCCCGAGAGGGGCTGTAGTGCTAGAAAAAGAAGAATAGCGAAATGATCAAGTATTGATTTATGGAACGATATAAAACGAGCAAAGTCACATTTCTAGACAACAAAACGAGGAATAAACGTGCCGTAGAAAACAAGCGCGCAGTTAATCTTTAAAAAATGTTTTGTTGACAGAACGCAATCATTTTATCTGGCTCCTCTGCAGATATATGAAATGAAAAGACATTTTAATGCTCGCGTCAATCGGCTTGATTGCAATTTATGAAAACAAAATTATGAGCGATGGGTTACATGGTCCATTAAAACACCCGTGATTAGATGCTAGCATTTATGCCTTTTCCCTGCAAAGGTTCACAATATCTATTGATGTTTAGGATTGCATGTTACAAAAGAACAAGATTTGAATTAAAATTAATTAAATTGATTACAGATACTGCCAGTTCTATTGGAAATCAACTTTAAGAAGGAATAAGTAGAAAACAGACCAGTCTGAAATTCTAAATCAGATTTTAGGATGAATTGAAGAAAATTGCTCGTATTAAACATACATCGATGTGCTAATTATCTACGCCCATAAGCAAAGCATTTACTGTAAAGATAGCTCTTTCCGAAAATTTTCTGTATAGGCTTAGCAGTTTAAGGATTTCCTGAAACGTTTTATAATAAGGAATGTATGACTAACACCTTATTGTTGTCCGCTTCATAATTAGAATAAGCAAGGAGATAGGGATTAAGCGAAAATCGTGGAACCTGATCTAAATTGAAAATATCTTTGTGTATCCTTTGATAGGCTCAAAATCGATGACATGAAATTTTTAAGCTTATATTCGATAATTTGCCATTGAAAAGCAATGATAATTATCACAATGTGTAATTGAATTTGGGACTGTTTGAACTTTGAGTTAATATCCATCATAGCCGAATTAAGAATTGGAAGAAACAAACACGATACTTGGCAAAAAATATGCGTAAAGTATTTAATCCATTTTGGTAATTTATCGATGTTTCATTCAATAATTCATAAGTAACTCACGTGTTAAATAGCGTCTAACGTTTGTATCCGTTATGAATAAGTCATGCTTCTGATCTTTAAACTCTGCCCAAACTGGATGTTTCAATAAAATTTGCGATACACGATCACCATAATATAAATTTTGTGTCATCGCCTTGAGCGCAGCTACAACTTGTGCCTTCACCGCAGAAGGACTGTCTACATACTCCATACGACTTTCAAGCAAATTTAACAGGAATGGTATTAGATTACTTTCTAAAGACTGGCTAATCAATAAGTCCGACAATTAACGCAATAACAGTTAGAGGTAAGCTTTTTTATCGAATCATTACACTCACATGTTGGTATTTAAACAAACGGCTTAACATTTCACATACTTTTTCTATCAGTGGCTTGTTATTTTCCATACACCGTTTTAAAGGCAAGATACATTCAGTCTGCGACACTGCTGTCACGCAGTACTAAAATAAAATACATGTTTATCTAAAATCAATTAAATTCTGGCAAATTGATCTTACCTCTGAAAGTGCTAATTGATGTAAGGCTGACAATGTATGTTTTGGTTGTACGTTAAGTAAATTGAAGAGTTTTGGTATGTGACCCCAAACTGGAATGTCATCTGCTAAATTAGGCTGCGCTCTTAATAATTCGACGAGTGCAGTAGATGCTAATTCCAATGCATCTTTCTAAAAATATTGAAGAGTACGTTATGAAGATTCCAGAGACCATTTACCGGTGATTTAAAAAATTAATTAACTTACATCCGGCGAATTTTTGTTGATAAGGTCTACAACGAAGTCCAGTAAATCTGATAATAACTTCGACTTGCGCAGAGTCCAAGCTGGATTAGTAATCCAGCAAATAAACGCCAGATACAATCACCTCATTGGGTATATCTTTAAGAATATCTGGGTCTTTCCACAAAATTTTTGGATTTTGTTTCTGTGTTTTACAAAAACTGCATTTATACGTAAATATATATTATATTAGCTATTTAAAAATTTTGCACAATCTCAGTTAGCTTACCCATCGCAGATATCAGCAACACCACATACTTTTGTTCTTGTCTTTACATTCCAAATTAATTCTGGATGCTCGTGAATTGATTCGAATAATTGGACGGAAGTTGCCGGAGATTCGATCATTGCATCGACGAATAATGGAGCTAGAAATTTGCAAACTGTTATGCGAACCTTCAGAATTTTCTGCAATATTAGCTTTCTATCATTTTGTATATGTTATAATTTTCCTACCTTAGGTCCGCTTAAACGGTCAGCGGTCATTTTAGCGAGAGTTTCAGCACAAAGTTCTCGCATTTGAAGATTCCTTGAATTACAGAACATGTCCAGTAGATATATCACAGCACCTAAACAGGAAGTAAATATTTTATAATTGTTTGCCAAGAATTCACTTTACCTTTATTTTGAGCTTCTTTTATCATATCTTGTGAATTCAGAAGTCCTGAAAGTGTTTCCAGTACTTTCATTTGTTGGTTTCCAGTACTTTCATTTGTTGGTCTCAGGATCTTTTAGCGCAATAAAATAGCTTTCCTGTATTTCGCACTCTGCTATCTCGCTTACACATTCCTTATTGCGGGAAACCAATGCGACTACTACTAGTGCAAGCGATTTAACTGTAGCATTCTGTAATGTATAAAGTTGATAATTTACTGATAGTAATCAATACTAATATTACATAATATTAAATATTATAAAACGCTTTTAAGCCTACCACACTGTTTCCGGATTCTTATTAGTATTCAGTCTAGGATGAAATATTAACAATGGTCCTTAACGAGCACTGATAAAGGAGATATGACTTTCGAACACGACTATACAACTCACAAAAATAATTCAGGCTATCCTGCTGAACTATTTTTCAGGCAACAAATTACCGCCAATAATGATTGCTCCCACAATTTGACAATAATCTGACACTTTTGGAGAAATGTCACGGGAGCTGATAAAAAAAGCAAAAAAGTAATGACGTCATTGATGAAACAGCTGATTGTCAGTTTACCTTTTCACTGCATTATCAAACCTAGCAAGATGGCCAGGTTTAAGGAGGCAGTGCTCTACCATTGTGGACAGCATATACGATTTGACTTGACGAATACATTTTGGATTTTCTTTACGTTTTCGATTGCTACCAGCTATCAGAGTGGAATAAAAATCCATTAATTCTTGTGGAACTGATGCTTCTCCGTCCTCTAAATTTTGTACAGTTATATGTTGTGGTGATTTTTCTTCTAGATTTGTAAGACGGATTTTCTCAATAATAAAGCAGCTTTGTGTAGCACATCTTCATCTTTCAAATTGTTATATAATTGTTCATCGATACTTATTAAATGTTTTGGAGCTAATGGTTTTTTATTTTGTATAATAAAAAATTTTATCTCTTTATCAAATAACTTTATCAGCTTAAGTTCTAAATTGTGCGGTGTGAATTTATTATTGCCATTTTCTTTCTCAATTCCCTCTAATAATTCCATATAATATCTATGGAGATAAGTCAGAAAAAAGCAGCGTCCTTTTTTAATTACATTTTCTTCAACAAAATTACATTTTCCTTTAAAAGCTTCTTGATGATATTCACGAAGATCATGCCAGCGAGTTTTAGTTGTTTTTTTATTTGACAATGCCTTGTATGAAAAGTTCAACTGACAATTATTTTGATAGTAGACTTTTAGACCTGGATAATTTGTTACTTTATTAATTAACTCTGTAAAATTTTCATCCTCTAGATCTATTCTAGACAGAAAATCTTTTTTGTTAGATGAAAATAGAGGCAATGTTTTTGATCGAAGTTTTTTTGTTTTTTGATCACAAAATATACAAGTAGCATTGTTTGGAGCAATACTTACATCACTTTCAGTGGACATATTAATTTCAGAAGAGGAAGTAACATTTTCCAGCACTATATTATTTGCTTGTGAATGTAATAGGACCGGTTCAATTAACTCAGGTATAATATTTGGCTCAGGTATTGTTGCGGAGTCCGGTATAAAAGAAGTTGCTGGACTTAGAAGTTGTGAAATGGAAGATTGTGGCTCAGTACACTGTGTATCAAACTCAGATCTTAATAAACACGCTGATGATTGATTCTCTGTAATATTTGACGAATTTTCTTCTGGAGTAGTCTTTTCTGTATGTGTAGATTTTGACAAATAATATTTTTTCATTAATCCTGTAAATGACTTGTAACACTGTCTATGATAACCACTTTCAAACAAATCACCCGGCAAAACAACATCCTTAAATTTGAGGTTATGTTCCTTCCTTTGTTCTAAAATTGTTCGACACATTTGTAATATCTCTTTTATAAATAATGTTAAATTCACATCAGAACTATTACAAAAAACACAGTTTAATGACTTTGCCATGATATTCTTTAAAACACTGCAAATATATTTATTTTATTTACATACGTTGTAGCCAAACAGCTGCACTGAACGAAATAAATATGACTGAATATTACAAAAAGTATACCGAGAGCGGGGGAAATAGACGCACGTATATATCTCTCTCACGCTTGAGCGTACGAATAATAATCTTACACTCATACTCAATTTGTCTGGCTGTTTGCAAATTCCAAAATATCATGTATAAAAATTAAGACTCAGACACTAAGTAATCTTACGTTATTTTTTCGCAAACTTTAAAGTGTCTGGCGGAAATGGCCGCCGGCGAAAACTGTCTGGGGATATTGATTTGAAATTTTTAATGAAGTTGTGTAAAATATATACAAAAATTATCACTCAGACTTTAAAAAAAGTGAGAGATTTTTTTATTTACCTTAAGTACCTAGTACAGGTAAATTGGCCGCCGGCCCAAGCTAGCAGGTATGTATACCTTCAGAGTATACACTAACACTATTCTGTACGATACATTTTGTTACTCAGAAAATAAGTAATGTCTGGCGGCCCTGGGCTCTTACTCTATAACGCAACGTGCATGAGCATACATTTATCATCAGTAATCCACAATGCATAACAAATTTTACGTTTTAGTATCTTATGAGCATTCCACACATGTACCTGAAGCTATATCCTGAACAATTTAAGACGTTGCCATTGGGAAATTTTCCTTTGCGAAAATATTAGTTTATTTTTCTTCTATTTTAACGACTGAACGACGGCAAGACGTTTTATTGTTGATACTCGTATTTTCTCTCGTTCCATGGTACGTCGGAAGAACTAACTCAATTACACTTCGGTCTGAATCCCAATTCCGTCAACAAGACGCGTATTCTCAATCCTGCAGCAATAATCTTCCGATTTTGTTTATATTGCCTTTGCATGAATACATAGATGTGGCAGAGTTTGTCGTCAATAGCATGCGTGGGTTCACCGATCACTCTCGTATCATATCGCTTTGGGATTCTCTCAAGTTACATCAGCTATGTGCGTGAGCAAACTCAACAATAGGCGAAAGAATGAAACAGCGGCAAATCGACGAACCAACACACTTTAAAAACCTTTCTCACACTAGTCCACATACACTTGTTTAGGATTAGCTAGCATTCTTCTGACATTGTTAACCTTTTCGTGTAATTAATTCTAGTGCAAATAAAAATATTCAATGCGTTCCTCTTTCGGTTGTGAGTAAAAGTATAATCTATTTTTCCAGGTACCTTTGTAATGATTTTAAACTTTTTAGTCCAAACGCGGAACCGACCTATCATCGGTTCTAGACGTTAAGTCTGAGTAGTGCCAACGGATGGTACCAACAGGTCAACCAATCCGTGCACCGTAACCCATTCACGCGGTGGCTGCTTGTCGGCCAGCTAGTTCGGAGAGGATTTCGGTCGCGGGTCTCCAAATGGGTTACGCTCAATTACAATATTTTCAGCCACCTGAACATGCCCGTTTTCAAAACGCGTTATCAAAACCAAACCATACGGAGAAGAGACCTACTTTACGTTACTCCGTATTTCTTCTTATAACCAGTCAAGGATTCAAAATCTAATTTTTATTTCACGTTCCCGAAGTTTCGACGCGGTACCGAAAAGTATACTACTCTAACTCAACCCGACGAAAACTACTCTAAATAAAATAACAAAAACAACAAAGGTACCGCGGAGCGCGCGCGACGCGAAACCGACCTCAGCGGATTTGGCGAAACCCTACCCTCGCGACGACATACCTTCCCTGCACTCTCTCTTCCCACTGAAAAAGAAGAACCGCTGAAAAGGAAAGTCGTGGTTAAATTTAGCAATTCATATCATTTCTTTTATTCAGTCAATTTTTTTTTTAGTAATTAGATTTTAAAAAGAATTGCAACCTAAGTTATAACTAAAGATTCTACGGTAGGGAGAGTCAAGAGCATTCAATTCGTCTAAATCAAAACTACTTTCAAACTGGTAGTTTATCTCCCTTTTTAAGAATTGTTTTAGTATTACAAAAAACTTAAACAAAGTATTACCAAAAAAACTAACTAACCTTAGCATCGTTATTCATTTTCGGCTAATTTGAATCTTTTTTGCTTTCGACTTCGTTTACAAAATTTCCTTAAAACTAATTAACATACTTTAAAGGAAACTAAAAACAAACAAACTATTTACTAAGAAATCGGTAATAACTCCAAAAACTTCCCCCGATGCATTAATAATTATATATTCTATTATAATACTATATGTTCTGTTTTCAAATGTTTTCCGTTTTCTTTACTCGTTGGAGATGGTTTCTCATTTTTTGTTTTCGTTAAAGTTTTTTTTCTATAAGCGTATCATTCGGTGTTAATGACAACATTTTTGTATTAGTACAATAGTCATTATTAATAGTAATATTTCATAAATCTTACTGTGTTTTCATTTATTTTTCTTGCTTCCTTTTTTTTTTGTTATTTTATTTCATAAATTTTTTTTGAGAATCCTGGGTATTTTATTTCTTTGAACACCGCTGATAATGCTCACATTTCGATACTTTTTTGTTTTGTTTTAAAATATTTTGGAAATTTTTTTTCTTTATTTTCAGTTTTGCTTCAATATAAAACAAACGGTTTTAAGGTTCTTATTGAACACGTTCAAAAAAAAGAGTTTTGAAATGGAACAACGAAAATATAGCTTGTGTGGGAAGATCGATCAAGCACACAAAAGTTTTTAGTTGTCATTAACACTTCAGAGAACATGTGGTTCGGATGGTTGATAGTTCATAAAAGGAAAGCTGTATTTACATGAATATGTCTAAATAGCCGATTTTCAAAACAGAAAGTCTAAGTCCAGGATGAACGAAAAACAGATTAATAAATGTAATGGACAAGTTCAAATCTGAGAAATTAGTGACGCAACTTTTAAATAAACGTATTTCATAACCGGGCTAAGTCTTCTGTTCTGTAAGTTCTATTGTGAAAGTTTGAGTATACCATACGAAATATATAATCAAATTAAGGATTGTAAACGACTTGAGCTCTTAAAACGCTATTGATGTGAAATAAGGTTTAGCAACAAATCATCTGATTTCACTCTTGGAGGATTTTTCTAGAGTGAGTAATGCTTCAATCGTCCTGCCATTACCGAGGTGAACCGATTCTAAGATTTAATTAATATCAGCTTCTGCACCGTAATTCACTGAATAATGTATTCAAATCAAAACTGACGATAGATACAAGCCATATGGCAGCAGCGCTTACTACCACACACATGACCATTAGTAGGCCGACTTTGCTGGCTAACTTACATGGCGTTATATGAAGAATTGTGGAGGTGCCAACGAAAATTCGAGGTTTTGTACGGTTTAGAGACGGATTTCTACAGTGAAATCCAGATGATCCGCGGAGAACACAATAGCGCTCCTCGCGAAGTGAAAATTATTTCGATTCTTATACCCGTTTAGTTTTTATCGCCTTCCAAAGTGAATTTATAGGAGTTTGTTTACATCTCAACGCTGAGCTATCAGTCGAACGTGCAAAACGTGTGCTTCATTTGCTCGTCTTGGAAAGTTTAGGAGCACAATGGGCTATACAAGGTGAATTTATAGCATGCACGGAATGCGTTCGGCACGTTTTTTATTCGGAAAATAGTATATATGACGAAATATAAGCATTTGCTAATGCCGCAGTTGGGTGACAGCTACCGGAAGCTTGTCCATAGTAGGCCGACTAATACATATGCAAATTGCTACCATATGGCTTGTATCTATCGTCAGTTTTGATTCAAATCAATTCATCTTCAGAGTACTCGTACTACTTTGAAGCCAAAGCTCGGTTTCTTCGATTATTGGGTTCGATTTTGATTTCCGAAACACCTTTCCTTTCTTCTTCAAAAGATTACGTGCTATTGTATTGTAATATGATAATACTAACTAAATTAATCACATACCAGGTCTTATGTTGCTCGTGTCTGGCCGAAGGCGGTTGTGAATAAAGCACGGTCGATACCCTGATGCACAAATTTCATGAGTGGTATTCGCTGTTATACATTTCAGCGTTTCCGACGTTGTTTATCCGCAGCAATTGAATTGATTTACACGAAATGCAACCTTGCCTGTTCCATCGGTGTAAGTTTTCCGCGAGAATTTGCTAGAGGGCTTTTCAGTTGTTTGTTTTTTTAAATAATTTTTACGACGCTTTGGCGAATTGTATAACTGAATTCATACGTATAACAGCGATACATCCTAAGATTGATTGTCATTTAAATATAGTTTGCGTTTACGAAGTGGCAGTGTCCTTACCTCACGATCGGCCATTATCATTGTATCACTTTCAGGTGATGATGATCTATCTGGTGATTCAGTTGACGATGAACGAGGTGGAGTGAGTAGAGGCTCCGCTCCAGCTATTGCTGCTTCAACACGTCGTACAATTTCCTTGGCTCGTAATGATGGTCTTCTTCTTCGAACCCAGGCGACCATCTTCCGTAGCGCACAACGGAACAACCCAACTCCCTCGTTGCGTCGGACTGTCAATCCGACAACCACCGACAAAACAGATGTGCGGAATGGAACGCCACATGGCGGCAATGTGCATTTCCATTTGTCGCCAGTGGCATAGTGTTTCGATGGCCACGGTGGAGGGGGCATTCCCAGCTGGATATGCCTCGAAATGTGTCGGGGTTTTTGATTAATATTATGTTTCAAATATTTAAATCCACAGATCTAAATATTTGGAGAGAAAAAAAAATATTTTCTGCGCAACGATATCCGCACGAAAGATGAAGTCCGCTTGCATTTCGAGGTCATAACCATCTGGCCGGGTGCAAGGGTTCGGGATCGGAATCACTTCGATTCCCGGGCGTAGGCGTCACATTACACCTTCTAACTTGAATTTTAAATTTCCCGACAATGTGTAACCGAAACCAAAAAGTTATTGACACTGCGCTCACTTTCCTACCAATCAGTTTCGGATTCTTTCATCACTCATTCCCTAGAGGTAGAACTCATCGCATAGGCGACCACCTTTGAGATTATTCACTTCATTATGCGCACTTAAACGGAATTTGTTCGCGACGAGAAGCTTTGCACTGCCAAGATTCAATCGAACCGTCCTGCTTGGCGATTTGAAGCGGACTCCCCTTTTTTCACTTTTGGATCTGCCCAAAAACTTGTCTTCTCTTCTCATCCCGTGCATACGGTGAAACCTCAGCTGACTCCATCTGTTCACTCCTCTTCCTTGATGTAATCACTGCCTCCTTAAACCTGGCCATCTTGCTAGGTTTGATAATGCAGTGAAAAGGTAAACTGACAATCAGCTGTTTCATCAATGACGTCATTACTTTTTTGCTTTTTTTATCAGCTCCCGTGACATTTCTCCAATAAGTGTCAGATTATTGTCAAATTGTGGAAGCAATAGTTATTGGCGGTAATTTGTTGCCTGAGAAATAGTTCAGCAGGATAGGCTGAATTATTTTTGTGAGTCGTATAGTCGTGTAGAAAGTTGCAAAGCAGGTAATTAAGTATTTCATACATATTTTAGTCAACATTAACCCGAACTTCATTCAATTTCAGATCGATGAAACTTCGTTTATGAACATTATGTCATATCTCCTTTATCAGTGCTCGTTAAGGACCATTGTTAATATTTCATCCTAGACTGAATTCTAGATAGAGTCCGGAAACAGTGTGGTAGGCCTAAAAGCGTTTTATAATATTTAATATTATGTGATATTAGTATTGATTCCTATCAGTGAATTATCAACTTTATACATTACAGAATGCTACAGTTAAATCGCTTGCACTAGTAGTAGTCGCATTGGTTTCCCGCAATAAGGAATGTGTATGCGAGATAGCAGCGTGAAAATACAGGGAAGCTTTTTTGTTGCGCTAAAAGATCCTGATTTAAGAGACCAACAAATGAACTTTCAGGGCTTCTGAATTCACAAGATATGATAAAAGAAGCTCAAAATAAAGGTAAAGTGAATTCTTGGCAAACAATTATAAAATATTTACTTCCTGTTTAGGTGCTGTGATATATCTACTGGACATGTTCTGTAATTCAAGGAATCTTCAAATGCGAGAACTTTGTGCTGAAACTCTCGCTAAAATGACCGCTGACCGTTTAAGCGGACCTAAGGTAGGAAAATTATAACATATACAAAATGATAGAAAGCTAATATTGCATAAAATTCTGAAGGTTCGCATAACAGTTTGCAAATTTCTACCTCCATTATTCGTCAATGCAATGATCGAATCTCCGACAACTTCCGTCCAATTATTCGAATCAACTCACGAGCATCCAGAATTAATTTGGAATGTAAAGACAAGATCAAAAGTATATGATGTTGTTGCTGATATGTGCGATTGGTAAGCTAACAGAGATCGCGTAAAGTTTTTAAATAGCTAATATATATATTTACGTATAAATGCAGTTTTTGTAAAACACAGAAATAAAATCCAAAAATTTTGTGGAAAGACCCAGATATTCTTAAAGATATTAATACCCAATGAGGTGATTGTATCTGGCGTTTATTGGCGGCTGTTTGTTAGTAATCCTGCTTGGAATCTGCGCAAGCCGAAGTTATTCTTATCAGATTTACTGGACTTCGTTGTAGACCTTATCAACAAAAATTCACCGGATGTAAGTTAATTTTTTAAATCACCGTTAAACGGTCTTCTGGAATCTTTATAACGTACTCTTCAATATTTTTAGAAAGATGCATTGGAATTAGCATCTACTGCATTAGTCGAATTGTTAAGAGCGCAGCCTAATTTAGCAGATGACATTCCAGTTTGGGGTCACATACCAAAACTCTTCAATTTACTAAACATACAACCAAAACATACATTGTCAGCCTTACATCAATTAGCACTTTCAGAGGTAAGATCAATTTGCCAGAATTTAATTGATTTTAGATAAACATGTATTTTATTTTAGTACTGCGTGACAGCAGTGTCGCGAACTGAATGTATCTTGCCTTCAAAACGGTGTATGGAAAATAACAAGCCACTGATAGAAAAAGTGTGTGAAATGTTAAGCCGTTTTTTCAAATACTAACATGTGAGTGTAATGATTCGATAAAAAAGCTTACCTCTAACTGTTATTGCGTTAATTGTAGTGTTCATTGATTAGCCATTCTATAGAAAGGAATCTAATACCATTCCTGTTAAATTTGCTTGAAAGTCGTATGGAGTATGTAGACAGTCCTTCTGCGGTGAAGGTACAAGTTGTAGCTGCGCTCAAGGCGATGACACACAATTTATATTATGGTGATCGTGTATCGCAAATTTTATTGAAACATCCAGTGTGGGCAGAGTTTAAAGATCAGAAGCATGACTTATTCATAACGGAAACAAACGTTAGAGGCTATTTAACACGTGAGTTACTTATGAATTATTGAATGAAACATCAATAAATTACCAAAATGGATTAAATACTTTACGCATATTTTTTACCAAGTATCGTGTTTGTTTCTTCCAATTCTTAATTCGGCTATGATGGATATTAACTCAAAGTTCAAACAGTCCCAAATTCAATTACACATTGTGATAATTATCATTGCTTTTCAATGGCAAATTATTGAATATAAGCTTAAAAATTTCATGTCATCGATTTTGAGCCTATCAAAGGATACACAAAGATATTTTCAATTTAGATCAGGTTCCACGATTTTCGCTTAATCCCTATCTCCTTGCTTATTCTAATTATGAAGCGGACAACAATAAGGTGTTAGTCATACATTCCTTATTATAAAACGTTTCAGGAAATCCCTAAACTGCTAAGCCTATACAGAAAATTTTTGGAAAGAGCTATCTTTACAGCAAATGTTACGCTTATGGGCGTAGATAATTAGCACATCGATGTATGTTTAATACGAGCAATTTTCTTCAATTCATCCTAAAATCTGATTTACAATTTCAGACTGGTCTGTTTTCTACTTATTCCTCCTTAAAGTTGATTCCCAATAGAACTGGCAGTATCTGTAATCAATTTAATTAATTTTAATTCAAATCTTGTTCTTTTGTAACATGCAATCCTAAACATCAATAGATATTGTGAACCTTTGCAGGGAAAAGGCATAAATGCTAGCATCTAATCACGGGTGTTTTAATGGACCATGTAACCCATCGCTCATAATTTTGTTTTCATAAATTGCAATCAAGCCGATTGACGCGAGCATTAAAATGTCTTTTCATTTCATATATCTGCAGAGGAGCCAGATAAAATGATTGCGTTCTGTCAACAAAACATTTTTTAAAGATTAACTGCGCGCTTGTTTTCTACGGCACGTTTATTCCTCGTTTTGTTGTCTAGAAATGTGACTTTGCTCGTTTTATATCGTTCCATAAATCAATACTTGATCATTTCGCTATTCTTCTTTTTCTAGCACTACAGCCCCTCTCGGGCCTTTGCTTAGAGATAGTTAGAGTATCTCATTTTCATGACCGTATTGATTTTTTCGGAAGTTGGTTTGGTCAGTATTATGCTCCCGTGTGCTTGCTCAGCTACGATATGATATGATTAAATCAGTACATATCACTACTGACTGAACACTCGTAGTCTGTCCGAAAAATCCCCTGAACTAAACCACGTTGCTCCCAACGAGATTTGAACTTGGGACATTATCGTCATTCAATTCTAATTTGTATACAACTCGACTTTCAACTGCTGAAGATAAGGATGATGCTACAGCATCATTACTAGTTGTTGAATTTGCATGCTATCGTGTTACTGAGCCACCAAGTGTGGAACTACTAGGCGTTTGACGATTGCGCATTGGTTGCGTTGATCTATAAACCGCACTAGCATTAACATTCTCGAGAATCGAATAACCAATGGCAATGCTAGCGCGGTTCATAGACCAACACAACCAATGTGCAATCCACAACGCCTAGTAGTTCCACACTTACGACTTTAAAATAGTTTGCCTTATTTTCTAACTTTTCAATAATTTTTTTCAGAAACGTAATCGGAAGCTGATACCACGAAAAAAATCGTCAGAATCGGAACAAACTGCCGGGGAAACGTTAACTCCTGAAATAACAACAGACGGAATCCGCCTCAACTGCGCCAAGTACGGATGAGGATAACGAAAATGAATACGATCGTGGCTCAACAAGAACTGGAAGTGCATGTTTTCTTTGCCGTTATTTTAAAAATATCTTTGTAGCTTGTTCTGCTTTTCATTATAGCTTAATTGAAAATAAAATAAATTTTAAATAAAATCATTAAACTATATGTTTCAATATATTTTATAATTTATCAAGGCTGATGACATCAATTTACAAATTTTTTTATAGATCTTAATGCAATAACAATGAGTATGGACGTAGAGCCGTGATGATTCGAGATGGTTAGTGGATGCTAAATCCCGATTTGGTGTGTCGCGCTGCTGACAATGAATCAATCTCATTGAATATTCTTGTATCCTGATTATAAAAACGTCTGTTTTTTTACCACGGATGCTGTAATGTTCTTTAAAAATTTATAAAGCAAGTATTATGAACTGTTAAATATTATTTCAAACTAATTTAAGAAGGGATTGAGGATTTCGATGGACTTAGAGGAAAAAGGATATGCATCTAAGCTAGCGAGGGAAGCAGATAAGAAATATTATCTTATTGAAAGTCATTTAGATTTTAAGTTTTCGGTAGGTTAACAGACAACTCTATCTTAATTTAACTATTGAAGTTACTTAAGAGCTTCTAGGTGGATAAACAGTCTGCGATAATTACCTTTATCTATAAAAGCTAAATCTGTTATCGCGTGTTTTTCTGTTCTGGATAACTTCATGTTAAAAACTCCTATTAAACTTGCTGTCTTTTTGTATGTAGCTAGATTGCAAAGCAAGCATACGACAGTATTGATAGTAACGTGCTGTACTAAATAATGTTTAGCTTTGGCATCCTAGTCAAATTAGTCCGTCTTATCAGAATGACGTGTACAACCTCCCAAGTCTGCATTAATAACCAACTCACTGACGCCTTTGACACCAAAAGCGGACTAAAGCAGGGAGATGGGCTGGACCCATTGCAATCAATTTGGATCTGGCTAAGAAAGCTACCTGTCCATACAAGAGGTACGCTTTTATACAAGTCAAGCCAAGTGGTAGCCTATGCAGATGATAGCAACATTTTGTTACGGTCACTAACAACTGCCAAAGAACATTTCCCGAAACTCGATAGCGAAGCAAAACTAGTAGGGCTACAAATCAATGCGAATAAAACAAAGCTCATTACGCAGTCGAGGAAAAATACCTAAAGTACACAAAATATCGCACTTGGCGAATACACTAGCGAAAATGTGGGCGAACTTGTGTATCTAGGCACCAAAATAACGAGAACGCTAATGAAAGAGAAGAAATACGCCGACGAATACAGCTCGCAAATAAAATATTGTATTCAGTTTTGACGATCTTGAAAACCAGTTGCATACACAGGAAAAAAAGGTCCAAGTATACAAATCTGTGATAAGACCTGTGCTATGCTATGGATTTGAAAAATATGGGCCCTAATTCAAGCATCCGCAAACATATGCAACGCCTTTGAGGGACGGGTCCTGAGGCAGATGATTGGAGCGAAGCTAGACGGGGACCAATGGCGAATTCGACGCAACCATGAGCTGTGTAAAATGTTTGACGAGATAGAGGTCTCAACGATTGTAAAACTGCGGAAGCTGCAATGGGTTGGCCACAAGAATCGTATGGATGAACAACGGATACCCAAAAAGGTATTCGTTGGGAGAACTGAAGGGTGGAGACTAGTGGGGAAATCGAGGAAACGTCGGTCTGACTCGATCGACGAAGGCAGTTCATCGCTACTCGGATTTCAAAATTAGAGGACGTGATTGATGGACCGAGGCGCTATTTGCAGGAAGCGAAGGCCCGAGAGGAGCTGTAGTTCTACGAAGAAATTGAAAAAAGTGAATTTCACACTTATGTAGACAAATAAATTTTTTATCTCAAAAACAAAGAAAATCATGTCTTACAAAAGTAAATATTTAATGAAGAATAAATTATCACTGTATTGCCGATTTCTTTTGGTTAAAAAGTATTGCTTTAAGCCTTAATTAAATTAATTATAAAAAATTTGTAGTTAGTTATGAATAAATAAATTCAATACTTCCAAATGCTAGGAATTAAAAAACACAACAATTTGTATCATAAATCAAAATGTTAATTTTGTTTAGACAGTTTTAAAATATTGCTAATCTTAATTAAATTTTTAGTCAATAATGAATAAATAATTTACGTATTTTAAAATAGTATGAAATGCGAAAAAATCAATATTTTGCATATTAAATGAACATATGAAAAAAATAAAACAAATAATTCAATATTGCTAACTTCGATTTGGTCAGTAGCCTGGATATACTATTTAAATGTTGCTTTGCTCATTGACTCCAAATAAGTACTCCATAATGTAATTTCGTCAGGACAAACGCATTTAGAACAAGTTTCTTGATGTGCATTGGAAAAGACTCTTATCTTAACAAAGGCGACATAGATGTCGACCTAAATATTAACGGCGAAAAATTGCAAAGAGTGCTAGAAATGAAATATCTTGGTCTTATTATAGACCATCGTATGATAAATAGCTTAAGGAGGCAATTAGCCCCAATAATAGGCTTGTTGAAACTTGTTCTAAACGCATTTGTGCTGACGAAATTACATTATGGAGTATTTATTTGGAGTCAATCGGCAAAGCAACATCTTAATAGTATATCCAGGCTGCTGAGCATAGCATATAAAAACATTCTGAAACTGCCAATGCTTACTGAAACTCGTTTGGTTTACCAATTAGCAAAATCATTAACCTTTAGTCAAGTCATTATAATGTTTATTTACAACAATTTAAAAACTAATGGATCGGAACGAACACCATTAATTAAGGTATCACAGATCAACCCATGTAATGCGAGGAATGCAGATCAATTCGTAATACCTTTTGCCGGAACGGATTGTCTAAAGAACGATGCAACGAATGATGCTCTGCGTATATATAGCAATCTACCAGAAATGGTTCAGAAAGCAAACTCTCTTTTGGTATTTAAGAAAAGACTAAGGACAGATTGAAGAGTGGACCTGTTACTCAGAGCTTTTTTTTTGAATGCGTCGTATTATATTGAATTTTTTTATCTTTGAGAGCTGATCATGATTTTTGGGCTAGATGTTCATGAAAAGGATTAGTTCACATGATTTTGTGTGCCCCTTATACCGATGAATTAAACATTTTCTGGGTGGCACAAAGGTCGAAGCGAGGTCATGTGAATGCAGATCGCACGTGCGTTGTGCGACGAAGAAAGAGCGATGGAGAGAGTGGTAGGGAGTGGAGGTACTAAAAAAAAAGTTTTATTTTTTTTATTGTTTAGAATTTGCTTTATATTCATTGAAAATTTATGGTGATTAGTATTGAATAAAGCGCGTTTGACTTTGACGTGCGAGGAATGCAAATTAATTCGTAATGCCTTTTTTCAGAACCTATCGTCTAAAGAACGATGCTCTGTGTACGGGTACATATAACAATCTTCCAGAGATGGTTAAGGATGCAAACTCACTATTGGTATTTAAGAAAAGACAGGGATCATCTGATGAACACTGATTGGAGCGTGGACATGGATTTTTCAGTACAGTATCTTAGGGCATTTTTGACCCTATCGACGAGATACTTGAAGAGACAGTTACTCAGAGTTTTTTTTTAGTTTCGTGTTATGCGGTTTTTTTTTTATCTCTGAGACCTGATCACGAATTTGAATAAATATGCACGAAAGGATAGATTCATTTCATTCTGTGTGCTCCTTTATGCCGATTTATTGAACACACTTCACAGAGCGTACGAGTGTTGATGAACGAAGAATGAATGAAGATAGTGGTAAGAAATGGAGGTGCTTAAAAAATTCGGTATGTACCACTTCCTCTTTACGATTTATCAGTTTCAGCCAGTCAGAATGAAACAAAAGCTACAGACACTGGTCAATATAAAAGTGGATATTACTTCCGTAAGCACATAACTGAAAATCGATGTTCACCTTATGCTATGAAAATAATTTGGCACCCTATAGAAAACAAACACTAGGCTATAAATAAACATGTAGAAAAGTTTTCTTCATACCTGCACTCGAGAATACGGCTCAATGATTCTACATAAATTTTGTTCCAGCATTGTATCATACAATGTACCTAGATGTGCTTTGACAATTACATCTTCCTCCAGCTCTTTTCGATATTCCTTGAGCGTGTCCTGAAAATCAGCTAGAGATCTTGAGTGAGATGCTTGCGCGACGGATTTCATTGCGTCGATGTCTCGTCCTGAATACGTGATAGCATAATAAATAAAAAATATTAATTTCTATGCAACCAACTTTAAATCAACATCCTTACCAGCTTTCCACTAACAATTTGATTTACATCTTCCGCCTTTCTCAGCATTATTTTGCAGAGCAACATATATTTGAGTGCAGTTTATGCTCTGTTACTTTCGACACTGTCAAAACCTTCGAATGCTTCATAAAAATATGAAAAAGCTCATCTGCCGCATGTAGGATACCCGATTGCAAATCTAAAGCCCCTGCATCTTAGGCGGACAGTAGATAGCATTTGCCGTGGTACGTGCCGAGGTCAGAGCAGCACGCGCTTTTGGCAAATTGCTTAGAGCATGATAGGTCTTACTTTCAAGAAGTTGAACTTCTACGAGCAAATTTTTGTCGTCCAACTTTTTTAATTCTTTCAGCAGCTGTGACCCCAGCGCTAGCGCTTCTGAATACAGTCACGTATCGAATAGCAAAGCAATTAATCGAGCTTCCAGCGATTGTCTTAAGAATGTTCGTTTCTCTTGTTTCGCCCATTCTATACATTATTTACAAAGTTGAACCTCGATACCAGTACCAGCTTCCAAGTCTAAAAACAAATCCACTAACGACCGCACTAACTTGGCGGCTTTTGCTTTGCTAATCAGGCTAAGAAACGGTCTCATCACTTTGATCAAATCTGCTAGCTCCTTGGCCTTTTCTTCTTGTTTGTACAATTCACCTAATTGCAGAATGCCTTGTTCCTTGATACGAATAAGCTCTTCGTCATTCTCGGCTATTTCTTGCTCGCGAACAATTTTGTTGAGAAGCGAAATTCCTTCCTCGCGATTCACAGGAGACACAGCTTGTGCTCGTTCGAATAACAATGACAGGAATTTTGACGTCTAATTGCTTGGAACTGCATTAACTGTCAGGAGTTGTCAGTTTGACTTTTGTATGAGGTCATGTCACAGAAATTGCAGACCAAGACGGCCAGGTTTAAGGAGGCAGTGATGTAATACACCACTGCCTCCTTAAACCTGGCCGTCTTGCTCTGCAATTTCTGTGACATGACGTCATACAAAAGTAAAACTGACAACTCCTGACAGTTAATGCAGTTCCAAACAAATAGACGTCAAAATTCCTGTCAAACAGAAGGTCAATTTGCAAATTGAATCAAAATTTGCACGCAGAAATGGTGTAAAACATACGAAGTCGTGCACTACTATACGCAACACAGGAAGAAGAGTTGCTGGGAGCGTTAAGAGTGTGAGTATTGTACTTTGCGTATATATTTAATTAGTTAATTAATTGCAAATTTAATTATTTGCAGTCCGAAACATTTCAAGTCGTAACATTTCAATAGCTCGATAAGAATCCGGCCGTGTTCTATCCAGCTCGTACATCTAAGGAGCACCTTAACCACAATAGTCTCGTTGCTGCCGGATCAGACAGTTAAATCAATTTCTATTGAATTGGTGCAGTAAGTTTATGGGTTAGAGCACTCTTTTATAGAATGGTTACCGCTGCGCCGATTGCGTTCAAATTTTGTATTCCAGAGCACTTTTCAATTCTAAACCCGATACGGTAAGGAAAAATCCGATCCAAGCCCTTTTTCAATATAATTTTATTAATTTTAGTATCGAACTGACAGATTAGCACTACATTTATCCGTCAATTGACAACCTAGACATTTATTCAATTGTGACCAGATGTTGTCATATAACACTTTTGAAGAAAATAACTTCTAAAAACTAAAGAGGTGCCCTTGTCAAGAATAGAAGGGTGCTCTTTCAAAGAATAGAAGGGTGCCCTTCCAAAGAATAGAAGGGTACCCTTCTAAAGAATAGAAGGGCACCCTTCTATTCTCAAGAGGAACACCTTTCTATTCTATAGAAGGGTACTCTTCAAATGAATAGAAGGGTATCATAAAGTTTAGAAGGGTACCCTTCTATAGAGTAGAAGGAAGAGTACAAGGATGCTTCCCTAGAGAATAGAAGGATGCCCTTCTATAGAATACGCACCTAAAGAATAGAAGGTTGCTCCTCTAGAGAATAGAAGGGTGCCCTTCTAGAGAAAAGAAGGCTGCTCTTCTAGAACCCGTCCTTGCACAATATATTACAGCAGCATCGGGGATCTGCCATTTCAAATATTATAATTTAATGCCTTAAATTCCACCAAAATGTTGAAATACAATTCTCATCCCATTTTCTTCAATTGTGTTATATGATAACATCTGATCACAATTGAATAAATGTGTGGGTTGTCAATTGACGAATAAATGTAGTGCTCATCTGTCAGTTCGATACTAAAATTAATATAATTATATTGAAAAACGTTTTGAATCGGATTTTTCCTCACCTTATCGGTTTTAGAATTAAAAAGTGCTCCGGAATACAAAATTTGAACGCAATCGGTGCAGCGGCAACCATTCGACAAAAGAGTGCTCCAACCAGTTTATGTTCGTAAAAAAAATTAGCGTTAAAACCTATTAAATTTTATAGGAGGCAGTGTTTTGAGAAGCAGGTATCACCCTCAAGCGAAAATGCGCGTCCATAAAGACGGGCAAAGGTAAATCAATTTACATTATGTAATTCGTATGTGAACAACAGATGTTCTTCTGATTTAGGAAAAACAGGAAAACCAAAAGTGGAGTTCGATAGACGGAGGACACCTACAAAAATTTTGCAAGCTGACGTGAAAGGTAATTGTTTTACATTTTTTGCTAAAAATTGTATATCAAGTGTAAGGTGAAGTTCCTTAATTTGATCCAACAAGTGTAAATCAAGCACCCAGAATTTAAAGTTACGCGGATTGTTTAAATTTGAACCTTGAGTAGCTCCTAAGTCAATCAGCGCCGTTTCCCAAGTTGCGCGTATTGATTATTGACGCGGCTTTCAGTGAAGTGTATTTTCGGTTTCGTACAGCTTTAAGTTCCCTGGTTCTATTAGAGTTTGATACCATTCGACGGGATTTGGTGTATATAAAACTTGTTCATTATAAGTGCTAACTGAAAGAGTCTTTAGCTTTTGATATAATTAAGCATACATCACTTACCGTATTCACATTGAACTTCTAAAGTGTAAGAACCACAATATTTGAAATTTTCCTAACATAAGCGCTATATAAAAAGTGATATTTTTTTGATTTTTTATAGGCACCTGACACACGTTTAAGGTGGTGATCGATTGGTTGAGCAATTTAAAGATAAGTAGAACATTTACCACATTAATTTATAACTTTCCTGCTTTTTTGTTAATTTTGTAGGAATGGTGAAGTTTTGCTCTGTAGAGAGCTGCCGAAGATCAGCAAATGGAGTGCCATCAAAGCACTACTTTCTGCTGCCCCAAGAAGGTCAACTCCAGCAACAATGGCTGGCAGCGGCGGAACATGCCCAGGAGTATCTTCCGGACCACAGCGCTATTTGTGAGCGGCATTTCAACGAAGAAGACCTCATAATGTTCGACTTAACCAGCTCAAACAATCGTAAGTTATTTTTAAATTAGATCATATTCTTTATCGGTATTTTTCGTAGTTTGTAAACTAAATTTAAAAGATCGAAATCGGTTCAGTCTTCTTAAGTGATTCGCGGTCGAAAATCAATATCGAAAAATTAAACTAGTGGGTAAAAAAATGTTACAAAAAAATTAAAAACCAACATAGAAATGTTGTTAAAAGGGAAAAATAAATTTTATGGAATCGGTGCCGTCAGTTTTTCCCCGTGTATTCATTTCATTAAACATATTACAAATAAGTATGTCCAAACGAGGAAATTGATTTGGCACTGATTCTATGAAATTTATTTCACCCTCCTGAGGGCATTTCGATGTCGAGTTTTAATTTATTTTTTTCACGCTTTTAGAGAGGAATTTACTACTATAAGAAAGTTTTCTAACCCAAGTCATCATTGCTTATCTGCTAAAGATTATTCATCCATATAAGGTGTGAAAATTATGAACCTTCCGAAAAAACTGATAATAGTAATCTAAATCTGAATCTATATACGTCCATTACTGCCATTTCTGAAGAAAAATTTTTATAAAAATACGTTCATGCTCATTTTTTCGACTGAAGTATCTTCTCTCATGGTATCGCTGCATTACTTTTCCGTTATTACTCATATCTGTCCCATATGGTAGTTCTCATAAGTAACTTCAATAATTGAAACCCAAACCTACATCGTTGTTATGTAATGACATCGCGAAGTAACAAAAAGATCCTTTTTAACCATAACATTCATTTACGTTTTTTCGATATTCGTTGCTGTCGTGGAAGCTTTCATGAAAATTATGTGCCATAGTTTAATGAAAACGCAACTATGTACTAAACTTTTTTTATTGATTGCTCGACCCTTTTTTTATATCAATTTAATCTAAATGTATACGTTTATATGCTCTTCCTGAGACATAATTGTAACTCACCGGAACGGATCATGTTTCGGATAGCTCTGATGGCGCAAATTTTTTTTATCCATGACTATTTTTTTGATTGAGTTGCATAAATATTTATAACTTGAAAAATCGTTAAAGCGGAAAAATTGTTAGTATATGTTGAAACCGCCTACAATTAACATTTTTCTTCTTTAATAATTTTTCAAATAAAAAAATATTAGTCCAACTCAATTAAAAAATATCTATGGACAAAAAATGTTTTCGCTATCGTAGCTACCAGAAATCTGATGCGTACCCGTGCGTTACAATTAAAGCACAGTGCAGAGGAAATAAACATAGATTAACATTAAGATGACGTAAAAAGTCTTGAGCGATCAATAAAAAAAGTTAGACAAATTGTAACTGAATATAATTCGTAGTTACAAAAACATAGAGTCTGCATAAGAAGAATAAATTGGAATGATTCTTTTACTTCTCAGCGTAGTGGTCGGCATCATCCGTGTGTGTCTATAGTCTGATGCCCTGAAGGGAATCGTAGGGAACACCTTCAACTAATTTTTTCTTCTTTAACTATTTTTCGAATAGAAAAATAATAATGCAACTCAATTAAAAATTAGCTACGGACAAAAAAAAATTCATAAAATCAACTATGTAGTTCGCGGTTCCCGCCAGTCTTTAGTATAGGGATCACTAATTTTAACTTCCCGGGCAGATTATGTATAAAATTATTTATAATTCGCAGTCATTCAATCCTTATTATTGCCTTGGGGAAATTTCGCAAAACTTACGTTTAACATCTTCATCTAAGAATTTAAGCAGGATCTTATGTTTATTATCAGCCAGCCGGAGGACGAATGCTAAAGGGAAAAGTAATCATGAAACATATTATTTTTAATTTTTCGTTTCCGATGTTTGCAACCTTTTAAAATAGAAACAAGAAAAAAAATGAATTAGTTCCTTTCTCAGAGTAAATTAATTTTTTTCCTAAATCAGACAGCTGTTTCGGGACATTTAGCCTCTTTCTCAGTAATCTATCTAATGAATCCATCGAATTACTGGGGAAGAGGCTAGGCAGGCCCCAAAACAGCTATCTGATATAGGGGAGAAAATATGCTCATCCTGAGAAAGCAATAAGTTGATTTTTTATTTCTTATTCTATAGTATATAATTACTGTAAATCATCTTCAATTATAGCATTTAAGCTACATTTAGAAATAATTTATAGGTTGTTTCCAATAGAAAGGATTGATTCGGTTAAAAATTAAAGCATATATTTTATATTTCGTCTGAAAGTATCCCAACGTAAGATCAATTATCGCTCAAATTTTTTTAAACTGATAATTTTTTATGCGAAAATAAATATTACCAGCAATAAATTTGAACGACTTAGCTGTACTGTAGTATTAATTTTTTTTTCGAACGAAACATTTGATCAGCAATTTTATGGCCAAGTAGAAGAACGATTATTTACGTCAGTAAAACAGTTGGCACTGTAATATAAAGATGGTAGCAAACGGTTATTATTACTATAAATGGTAATTTGGGTGGAACGTGAAATTTTTCACTTTCTACAGAGCCCTAAATTGTTATTCCAATGAATTTATTGAACATTTGGATAGTTTATCTCGAACACTAGAAAATTTGGTAACTGTAGCTTATGAGATATACTTAATAAGAATACATTGAAGATGGCACGGGCAAAGCTTTGCAATAAAAAAATGTTTTCAGTATTCAATTTAATATAATAATGAGCGGCAGCAGTACCCTCCTGCAAATTCAACATGTATTTATATACATATATGTACATATATTTTTTTCTCGTATATAGAAATTGTTGTTTCACTAAAGAGCAGGTGGACACTGAAGGCAAACGCTGTGCCGACGAAGTTTCCAGGATCAAGCCCGGATGTATCAAAATGTATGGATATTGCCCTGAATCAATTTGGAACACCCCAACCACCGCTGGAGATTAGATTTAAGGAAATTCATGAGCTAGTTGAAAACAAAAATCACTTTTTACGCGAAGATTGGCAATTGAAGTGCGTAAATAATACATTGTTTTTATATAATATTAGAGTAAACGCAATGCAATTTGTATATTGCTCCATTAAAATTGAATGCAATTTCCAAACCAAGATTTATTTTGAAAAAGCTAAAGTAAAATCTAGTTTCTTTCAAAGTATTCTCAGCCATCGAATGAAATGCGATAGTTTAAGTAAAATTACAAAATTAATAGAGTCGGTAGAAGCAAATAATTTCGATAATGATCTAAAATCAAAAGAACAAATATTGTATTCAGCAATAGAACAGCTATCGCAACTTTCAGACCAAGAACCAGATAATCGAATAAACTTCATAAAAAATCAACTTAGGCAAATTTCTTTGAAAAGTCCGCGATATGATTCAGATACATTAGTTTTTGCTGCAATGCTTTATTACACATATCCGGGTGCATACAAGTATTTGCGCGAATTAGATTTATTAACTTTGCCAAGTTGCCCATATTTACAAACTCTTTTAACTCTAAACTTGAACTCAGGTGTCTCATTAAATTATTTGACTAACAGGTCGAAACAGTTAGAGGCAAAAGAGAAAAAAGTAGTTTTGCTATTAGATGAAATTTATGTAAATCCGAAATTAACGTATAAAGGAAATAAGTTACAGGGAATTGCAGTAAATACTACTAATAATTCTGACAAACCAGTACTTGCTAATTCAGTTCAAGTTTTCATGATTTCATCTTTACTTTCAAAAAATAAGGAGGTAATTGGAATATTTCCAGTTAAAAAAATGAGAGGTGGTGAATTATACAAAATGACGAAAGATATTTTGGATAATTTGCACAACGCTGATTTTGAAGTTGTTGCGATTATCTCCGATAATAATAGAGTTAACGTTAATATGTTTAAATCGTTCTCTCCCCATAATCAGCTACAACCGTACATCATTTCTCCTTATGATTCAACCAAAAAAATTTTTTTCTTATTTGACACAGTTCATTTGCTTAAAAATATTAGAAATAACTGGATTAACTCATTACCTAAAATGATTTGTTTCCCTAGTTTTGATAATGCTGATTTACATTTAACTGCTAAATTTAGAGACTTAATTCAAATTTATGAAGAGGAGAAAAATTCCACAGTTAAACTGGCTCCTTCATTGTCTTTGAAATGTTTGTATCCAAATACTTTTCAAAGACAATCAGTTTCATTAGCATTAAACATTTTTGATGAAAAAACAATAGAAGCAGTTAATATATTTAAAGATAAACTTGGACCCGAATCTGCAGGAACCTTTGAATTTATGTCAATCATTAGGAAATGGTGGATAGTTGTTAATGTAAAACATCCGGGAAAAGGATACCGTATTCGAGAGCCATTGGCATTGCCTATTACTTCGATCCATCAAGATAATGTTACATTTTTAAAAAAGTTTTTAGATTGGCTTAGTTCTTGGGATGCTTTTGATGGCATAGAAAGTGTTACTAAATTTACAGGTAAACTTTCAAGAGAAACTGAGACTGCTTTGAATTTAACTACCGCGTCATTAATTTTAACCCTTTACGGCGCTGAGTAGCAAATCTGCATCATACTCTTAAAACTAGCAAAGTCGTTCAAAGCAACGAATAAAATACCTTTCAACGCAGCAATGCATATCTGCAGCAAAGCATTCTATTGAATTAGTTCCCCACGTTTGTGCTAGACGGTGTTATTTGTTATTTTTGGCCACTTGAAGTGACGGATCCCTTAGAACCGGTTTGTGTTGTTCGCGCATAATTTTCGTTGTTTTTTTTTGAGTAGTTAGATTGGAAATATTGACGTGAAATTACTGCACAGTAAATGTTAGTTATTGGTTTTTGCTGGGAACATGCAATTCAAATGTTTAGATTGTTTTTAGAGAGATACTCTCAAGTTTTGTTTTGATGCAGTAATGCAACACTGGTCTAAACTGTTATATTTTAGTTCTTTTTTCGTGAGAGGAATATTTTCTCTTTTCAGGTTCAATATAAATTTGAGGTTTCCGCGTTCAGGCTCTAGGCCTTTGTCAACTGTCGAACTAGAAACTATTCTAAGCCAATGGCAAGATAGTGAGGATGGCTTAGACTTTTCAGACAACGACGATGTAGCCGATCCATCGTACATGCTGGAAAATCGAAATTTACGCCAAGATTCGGATGAGGAACCAGAAATACCCTTCCTAGAAGATCAGGAAGATGACATCTTGCTACCGAGCTCTAAGACCAGTACAAGCACTACAGTTCAACCATGTGAGGTACCGCCTGCTGTTTCAGTACCCAGTACCAGCTCCAAAGTCAAGCGCATGTATGAATACCATATGGAAAAATGAAAGCTTAGAACTAAATGAAGACCAGATGAGGTTTTGGGGATCTTCCAAATTATCAAATGAAATACTGGAATTACAGACGCCTTACCAGGTATTTTCTTACTTATTTATTGACAACATTGTGGATCTCATAAGCGATGAAACAAACCTGTACAGCGTGCAAAAAGATGCCAGTAAACCTATAAATGTTACAAGCCAGGAAATAAGACAGTTTATTGGAATTATTTACTACATGTCCATAATTGCCCTGCCCAATGTTCGAATGTACTGGTCACAGAAATATGGCTATGCCAACAAACGTGAAATAATGACACTAAAACGGTTCCAGATTCTGAGGCAAGTACTACACTTCAATGACAATTCTAAAATGTTACCGTATAGTCAGCCGAATTCTGATCGACTTTATAAAATCAGGCCAATAATTGAAAAGCTGAATCATAACTTTAGAAAAGTGCCTCTAGAACAACATTTGTCTGTTGATGAACAAATGTGTTCAACCAAAGCACGAAGTTCTCTAAAGCAATATTTGCCAGACAAACCCCACAAGTGGGGCTTCAAACTGTTCGTTATTTGTGGTGCAAGTGGATATGGCTACAAATTTGAAGTTTACAGTGGCCAAGAGAATATATGCGCAGATGACATTACGTGCCTCATCTAATGTACTGATCCGACTTGCCAGAGAGATTCCTGCCAACCAAAACTATAGACTGTTTTTTGATAACTATCAACATCGCTACCCTTGATTGAATTCTTGTCACACCGTGGTATATTAGCTTTGGCCACCGTTCGGAGAAACCAGATCCCGAACTGTAGACTCCCAGAAGAAAAACAGTAGAAAAAACAGCCTAGAGGCACATCGATTGAACAGGTTGCAGGCTATAATGGTATTGACATATCGGTGGTAGCCTGGAGAGATAATAAAATTGTGAATCTAGCATCTAACTTTGCTGGCAAAAATCCCACATCTATCGTAAGTAGATTCGACAGGTCGCAAAAGAAACAAATCAATGCTGAACGACCCTTTATTGTGGCAGAATATAATCGGCACATGGGTGGTGTAGGCCTCATGGACTCCGTAATGGATCATCATAAAATTAGACTTCAGGGCGAACGTTGTTTTATAAGGCTCTTTTACCGTTTCCTAGACATGGCCATGACTAATTCTTGGCTATTGTATAGAAGAATTCATGCTGACACGGAAAATAATGTCAAGGTGCTAAATTCTGCTGCTTTCCGACTAGAAGTTGCTGAAACTTTGGCCAAATATAAAAGTACGAACTGGCTGAAGCGTCTAGCGATGTAGAAGAACTCATCCAGGACAAAAAGAAAAAAGGGCCTTGTCAGCACATCTCGCCAAAAGATATCAGATTGGATCAGTTAGGGCACTGGCCAGTTTGAACCGACAAAAGGCTTTGGTGTAAATATCCAGGATGTACTGGAATAGCTCAAACGGAATGTGAAAAGGGTGGCGTAGCCTTATGTTTTAATAAAAACAATAACTGTTTCTGTTCTTTCCACAGTTCGTGAATATTAATATGTTTTAACACCATGATGCACATCTGCATCTCATTGTTTTTTTTCAAAAATAAATACCTTTTCTTACATATGATTTTTTCCACTATTTTCACCGTTATTATAAAGCTCATCTTAACATATTTTCAATTAAAAAAAACAAAAACACGTTCTTGCGCCGTAAAGGGTTAATAGCTGAATATCTTTTAGTGGATTTGCAGATTCCCTTTGTTCTATTAGGGAAACTACAAACTGATCCACTAGAGGCGCGATTTTCTCGATATAGGCGAATGAGCGGAACAAATTACAATGTGTCTGTTCAACAAATTTTAGAATCAGAACGGAAAATTAAAGTAACTTCACTTTTGAAATTTTACTCTAGTCATCAAGGTGCAATAAAAATTAGTCAATTAAAAGTAGATTTTACGGAATATGATGAGCTTTCAATAAATACTAATGATGTATATACTAGTCAGGAAATAATCCTAAAAAGCTGTGATGTAGAAATAAGCCCCGAATGTGAAAATAGTTTAATCTATGTAGCGGGATATGTTGGACGAAAGGTGTCGGAAAGAACAACTTGTCCAACATGCTCCGCATTCTTTTGTACAAATGTAAATTTAAATATTGAAGTGGACGAAAACTTTTTCTACCTTGATAATTTAAATCGCAGAGGTTTGAAATGGCCGTCAAATTTTTGTATAGATATGTCATTTATGGCATATCAGATATTTCAAACTTTAATATCAGAAAATTTTGAAAATATGTTTTTAGCCCAAAAAGAGCAAAAAAAATTTTTAATGAACTTAATTTTAAGCAAATTAGATGCATACACAGAAGAAAACGGTGAACTTTGCGGAACACCAATCACTAGCAACTTGAAAACGTTTTCGTCCACTTGGGCAAATATTTCTTTAAAAAATTATTCCAAAGAAAAAAGCGATTCCTTTAAAAGACTGTCCAGAAGAAAATTAGCTGTATTGAACTAGATTATTATTTATTTTTCATTTATTATACCAATTATTAATTTTATTTTTTTCAGTTCATAGCATTTTGAAAGCTATAATTATTTCATCCATCATTCATCATTAATTCATTTATAATTAATTTAAGATTCTATTTTTTAAATACACACCAAAGAAAAAGTGATTGCTTGAAAAGACCGTCCAAACCGAAGCTAGCAATATTGAATTAGTTGTTTTTTCATATGTTCATTTAATATGCAAAATATTGATTTTTTTGCATTTCACAGCATTTTAAAATTTATAAATTATTTATTCATCATTGACTAACAATTAAATTAAGATCAGCAATATTTTAAAATATTATTCCAAAGGAAAAAAAGACTGTCCAAACAAAATTAACAAGATTGAATTCGATTTTTGTTTGCATTTAAGTTTATGATACAAATTGTTGAGTGTTTTTTAATTCATAGCATTTGGAAGTATTGAATTTATTTAGTCATAACTAACTACAATTTTTTTTATAATTAATTTAATTAAGGCTTAAAGTAATACTTTTTATCCAAGAGAAAATGGCAATATTATAATAATTTATTCTTCATTAAATATTTATTTTTATAAGACATGATTTTCTTTGTTTTTGAGGTAAAAATTTTATTAGTCTACATAAATGTGAAGTTCACTTTTTTCAATTTCTTCGTTGCACTACAGCCCCGCGCCGGCCTTCGCTTCCTGCAAATAGCGCCTCGGTCCATCAATCGCGTCCTCTAATTTTGAAATCCGAGCAGCGATGAACTGCCTTCTTCGATCGAGTCAGACCGGCGTTTCCTCGATTTCCCCACTGGTCTCCGCTCTTCACTTTCCCAACGAATACGTTATTGGGTATCCGTTGTTCATCAATACGATTCATGTGGCCAGCCCATTACAGCTTCCGCAGTCTTACAATCGTTGAGACATCCGGCTCGTAAACATTTCATACAGCTCATGGTTGTGTCGAATTCGCAATTGGTCTCCGTCTTGCTTCGCTCCAATCATCCTCCACAGGACCCGTCACTCAAAGGCGTTGAATATGTTTGCGGGTGCTTGAGTTAGGGTCCGTGTTTTCCAAATCCATAGCATAGCACAGGTCTTATAACAGATTTGTATACTTGGAGCTTTGTTTTCCTGTGTATGCAGCTAGTTTTCAAGATCGTCAAAACTGAATACAATATTTTATTTGCGAACAGTATTTGTCCGCGTATTTCTTCTCTTTCATTAGCGTTCTCGTTATTTCGGTAGTGTATTCGCCAAGTCCGATATTTTGCGTATTCGAGGTATTTTTCCTCGACTGCGTAATGAGCTTTGTTTTATTCACATTGATTTGTAGCCCTACTAGTTTTGCTTCACTGGCGAGTTTCAGGAAAAGTTCTTTGGCAGTTGTTAGCGACCATGACAAAATGTTGCTATCATCTGCATAGGCTACCACTTGGCTTAACTTGTATAATAGCGTACCTCTTGTATGGACAGGTAGGTTTCTTACCCAGACCTAAATTGAATAGCAATGGGGCCAGCCCATCTCTCTGCTTTAGCCGGCTTTTGGTGTCAAAGACGTCGGTGAGTTGGTTATTCATGCAGACTTGGGAGGTTGTCCACGCCATTTTTGTAAGATGGACTAATTTGGCTAGGATGCCAAAGCAAAGCATTATTTGTCGTATGCTTGCTTTGCAATCTAGCTACATACAAAAAGAGAGCAAGTTTAATTGGAGTTTTTAACATGAAGTAGCCAGAACAGAAATACACGTGATGACAGATTTAGCTTTTATAGATAAAGATAATTACCGGAGACTGTTTATCCACCTAGACTCTCTTAAGTAACTTCAATAGTTAAATTAAGATAGAGTTTTCTGTTAACCTACCGAAAACTCAAAATCTAAATGACTTTCGATAACTGCTTCCCTCACTAGCTCAGATGCATATCCTTTTTCCTCTTAATCCACAGAAATACTCAATCCCTTCTTAAATTAGTTTGAAATAATATTTAACAGTTCATAATACTTGCTTTATAAATTTGTAACATCATTACAGCATCCGTGGTAAAAAAACAGACGTTTTATAATCAGGATACAAGAATATTCAATGAGATTGATTCATTGTCAGCAGTGTGACACACCAAATCGGGATTTAGCATCCACTAGCCATCTCGAATCATCACGGTTCTACGTCCATACTCATTGTTATTGCATTAAAATGTATAAAAAAATTTGTAATTTGATGTCATCAGCCTTCTTAGTTATAAAATATATTGAAATATATAGTTTAATGATTTTATTTAAAATTTATTTTATTTTCAATTAAGCTATAATGAAAAGCAAATCAAGTTACAAAGGTATTTTTAAAATAACGGCAAGGAAAACGTGCACAGACTGTTGAGCCACGATTGTATTCAATTTCGTTATCCTCATCCGTACTTGGCGTAGTTGAGGCGGATTTCGTCTTTTGTTATTTCAGGAGTTAACGTTTCCTCGGCAGTTTGTTCCCATTCTGACGACATTTTTCGCGGTATCAGCTTCCGGTTAGGTTCCTGAAAAAATTGATTGAAAACTTAGAAAATAAGGCAAACTATTTTAATGTCGCAAGTGTGGAACTACTAGACCTTGACGATTGTGCATTGGTTGCGTTGATCTATGAACCGCGCTAGCATTGCCATTGATTCTCGAGGATCGAATAACCAATTTTCGAGAATCGAAAAACCAATGGCAATGCTAGTGCGGTTTATAGATGAACACCACCAATGCGGAATCGTCAAACGCCTAATAGTTCCACACTTTGTGGCTCAGTAACACGATAGCATGCAAATTCAACAACTAGTAAAAATGTATTGTTGACAGAACGCTATCATTTTATCTGCCTCCTCTGCAGATATATGAAATGGAAAGACATTTTAATGCTCGCGTCAATCGGCTTGATTCCAATTTATGAAAATAAAATTATGAGCGATGGGTTACATGGTCCATTAAAACACTCGTGATTAAATGCTAGCATTTATGCCTTTTCCCTGCAAAGGTTCACAATATCTATTGATGTTTAGCATTGCATGTTACAAAAGAACGAGATTTGAATTAAAATTAATTAAATTGATTACAGATACAGCCAGTTCTATTGGAAATTGTAAATCAGCTTTTAGGATGAATTGAAGAAAGTTGCTCGTATTAAACATACATCGATGTGCTAATTATCTACGCCCATAAGCATAACATTTGCTGTAAGATAGCTCTTTCCAAAAATTTTCTGTATAGGCTTAGCAGTTTAGGGATTTCCTGAAACGTTTTATAATAAGGAATGTATGACTAAAACCTTACTGTTGTCCGTTTCATAATTAGAATAAGCAAGGAAATAGGGATTAAGCGAAAATTGTGAAACCAGATCAAAATTAAAAATATCTTTGTGTATCCTTTGATAGGCTCAAAATCGATGACACGAAATTTTTAAGCTTATATTCAATAATTTGCCATTGAATAGCAATCATAATTATCACAATGTGTAATTGAATTCGGGACTGTTTGAACTTTGAGTTAATACCCATCATAGCTGAATTGAGAATTAGAAGAAACAAACACGATACTTTGCAGAAAAATATGCGTAAAGTATTTAATCCATTTTGGTAATTTATCTATATTTCATTCAATAATTCATCAACAAGTGAATAACTCACCTGTTAAATAGCCTCTAACGTTTGCATCCGTTATGAATAAGTCATACTTCTGATCTTTAAACTCTGCCCACACTGGATGTTCCAATAAAATTTGCGATACACGATCACCATAATTTAAATTGTGTGTCATCGCCTTGAACGCAGCTACAACTTGTGCCTTCACCGCAGAAGGACTGTCTACATACTCCATACGACTTTCAAGCAAATTTAACAGGAATGGTATTAGATTACTTTCTAAAGAATGAATCCTACAATTAACGCAATAACAGTTAGAAGTAAGCGTTTTTATCGAATCACTACACTCACATGTTGGTATTTAAACAAACGGCTTAAAATTTCACACACTTTTTCTATCAGTGGCTTGTTATTTTCCATACACCGTTTTAAAGGCAAGATACATCCAGTTTGCGACACTGCTGTCACGCAGTACTAAAATAAAATACATGTTTATCTAAAATCAATTAAATTCTGGCAAATCGATCTTACCTCTGAAAGAGCTAATTGATCTAATACTGGCAATGCATGTTTTGGTTGTACGTTAAGTAAATTGAAGAGTTTTGGTATGTGACCCCAAACTGGAATGTCATCTGCTAAATTAGGCTGCGCTCTTAATAATTCGACTAATGCAGTAGATGCTAATTCCAATGCATCTTTCTAAAAATATTGAAGAGTATGTTATGAAGATTCCAGAAGACCATTTACCGGTGATTTAAAAAATTAATTAACTTACATCCGGCGAATTTTTGTTGATAAGGTCTACAACAAAGTCCAGTAAATCCGATAACTTCGGCTTGCGCAGATTCCAAGCTGGATTACTAACAAACAGCCGCAAATAAACGCCAGATACAATCACCTCATTGGGTATATCTTTAAGAATATCTGGGTCTTTCCACAAAATTTTTGGATTTTATTTGTGTTTTACAAAAACTGCATTTATACGTAAATATATATTAAATTAGCTGTTTAAAAACTTTACGCAATCTCTGTTAGCTTACCCATCGCACATATCAGCAACAACATCACATACTTTTGATCTTGTCTTTACATTCCAAATTAATTCTGTATGCTCGGGAATTGATTCGAATAATCGGACGGAAGTTGTCGGAGATTCGATCATTGCATCGGCGAATAATGGAGGTAGATATTTGCAAACTGTTATGCGAACCTTCAGAATTTTATGCAATATTAGCTTTCTATCATTTTGTATATGTTATAATTTTCCTACCTTAGGTACGCTTAAACGGTCAGCGGTCATTTTAGCGAGAATTACAGCACATAGTTCTGGCATTTGAAGATTCCTTGAATTACAGAACATGTCCAGTAGATATATCACAGCACCTAAACAGGAAGTAAATATTTTATAATTGTTTGCCAAGAATTCACTTTACCTTTATTTTGAGCTTCTTTTATCATCTCTTGTGAATTCAGAAGCCCTGAAAGTGTTTTCAGTACTTTCATTTGTTGGTCTCTTAAATCAATCTTTTAGCGCAACAAAATAGCTTCCCTGTATTTCGCGCGCTGCTATCTCGCTTACAAATTCCTTATTGCGGGAAACCAATGCGACTACTTCTAGTGCAAGCACAAAGTTCTGGCATTTGAAGATTCCTTGAATTACAGAACATGTCCAGTAGATATATCACAGCACCTAGACAGGAAGTAAATATTTTATAATTGTTTGCCAAGAATTCACTTTACCTTTATTTTGAGCTTCTTTTATCATCTCTTGTGAATTCAGATGCCCTGAAAGTGTTTTCAGTACTTTCATTTGTTGGTCTCTTAAATCAATCTTTTAGCGCAACAAAATAGCTTCCCTGTATTTCGCACGCTGCTATCTCGCTTACACATTCCTTATTGCGGGAAACCAATGCGACTACTTCTAGTGCAAGCACAAAGTTCTGGCATTTGAAGATTCCTTGAATTACAGAACATGTCCAGTAGATATATCACAGCACCTAGACAGGAAGTAAATATTTTATAATTGTTTGCCAAGAATTCACTTTACCTTTATTTTGAGCTTCTTTTATCATCTCTTGTGAATTCAGAAGCCCTGAAAGTGTTTTCAGTACTTTCATTTGTTGGTCTCTTAAATCAATCTTTTAGCGCAACAAAATAGCTTCCCTGTATTTCGCGCGCTGCTATCTCGCTTACACATTCCTTATTGCGGGAAACCAATGCGACTACTTCTAGTGCAAGCACAAAGTTCTGGCATTTGAAGATTCCTTGAATTACAGAACATGTCCAGTAGATATATCACAGCACCTAGACAGGAAGTAAATATTTTATAATTGTTTGCCAAGAATTCACTTTACCTTTATTTTGAGCTTCTTTTATCATCTCTTGTGAATTCAGATGCCCTGAAAGTGTTTTCAGTACTTTCATTTGTTGGTCTCTCAAATCAATCTTTTAGCGCAACAAAATAGCTTCCCTGTATTTCGCGCGCTGCTATCTCGCTTACACATTCCTCATTGCGGGAAACCAATGCGACTACTTCTAGTGCAAGCACAAAGTTCTGGCATTTGAAGATTCCTTGAATTACAGAACATGTCCAGTAGATATATCACAGCACCTAGACAGGAAGTAAATATTTTATAATTGTTTGCCAAGAATTCACTTTACCTTTATTTTGAGCTTCTTTTATCATCTCCTGTGAATTCAGAAGCCCTGAAAGTGTTTTCAGTACTTTCATTTGTTGGTCTCTTAAATCAATCTTTTAGCGCAACAAAATAGCTTCCCTGTATTTCGCGCGCTGCTATCTCGCTTACACATTCCTTATTACGGAAAACCAATGTGACTACTTCTAGTGCAAGCACAAAGTTCTGGCATTTGAAGATTCCTTGAATTACAGAACATGTCCAGTAGATATATCACAGCACCTAGACAGGAAGTAAATATTTTATAATTGTTTGCCAAGAATTCACTTTACCTTTATTTTGAGCTTCTTTTATCATCTCTTGTGAATTCAGAAGCCCTGAAAGTGTTTTCAGTACTTTCATTTGTTGGTCTCTTAAATCAATCTTTTAGCGCAACAAAATAGCTTCCCTGTATTTCGCGCGCTGCTATCTCGCTTACACATTCCTTATTGCGGGAAACCAATGCGACTACTTCTAGTGCAAGCACAAAGTTCTGGCATTTGAAGATTCCTTGAATTACAGAACATGTCCAGTAGATATATCACAGCACCTAGACAGGAAGTAAATATTTTATAATTGTTTGCCAAGAATTCACTTTACCTTTATTTTGAGCTTCTTTTATCATCTCTTGTGAATTCAGAAGCCCTGAAAGTGTTTTCAGTACTTTCATTTGTTGGTCTCTTAAATCAATCTTTTAGCGCAACAAAATAGCTTCCCTGTATTTCGCACGCTGCTATCTCGCTTACACATTCCTCATTGCGGGAAACCAATGCGACTACTTCTAGTGCAAGCACAAAGTTCTGGCATTTGAAGATTCCTTGAATTACAGAACATGTCCAGTAGATATATCACAGCACCTAGACAGGAAGTAAATATTTTATAATTGTTTGCCAAGAATTCACTTTACCTTTATTTTGAGCTTCTTTTATCATCTCTTGTGAATTCAGAAGCCCTGAAAGTGTTTTCAGTACTTTCATTTGTTGGTCTCTTAAATCAATCTTTTAGCGCAACAAAATAGCTTCCCTGTATTTCGCGCGCTGCTATCTCGCTTACACATTCCTTATTGCGGGAAACCAATGCGACTACTTCTAGTGCAAGCACAAAGTTCTGGCATTTGAAGATTCCTTGAATTACAGAACATGTCCAGTAGATATATCACAGCACCTAGACAGGAAGTAAATATTTTATAATTGTTTGCCAAGAATTCACTTTACCTTTATTTTGAGCTTCTTTTGCTATCTCTTGTGAATTCAGAAGCCCTGAAAGTGTTTTCAGTACTTTCATTTGTTGGTCTCTTAAATCAATCTTTTAGCGCAACAAAATAGCTTCCCTGTATTTCGCGCGCTGCTATCTCGCTTACACATTCCTCATTGCGGGAAACCAATGCGACTACTTCTAGTGCAAGCACAAAGTTCTGGCATTTGAAGATTCCTTGAATTACAGAACATGTCCAGTAGATATATCACAGCACCTAGACAGGAAGTAAATATTTTATAATTGTTTGCCAAGAATTCACTTTACCTTTATTTTGAGCTTCTTTTATCATCTCTTGTGAATTCAGAAGCCCTGAAAGTGTTTTCAGTACTTTCATTTGTTGGTCTCTTAAATCAATCTTTTAGCGCAACAAAATAGCTTCCCTGTATTTCGCGCGCTGCTATCTCGCTTACACATTCCTTATTGCGGGAAACCAATGCGACTACTTCTAGTGCAAGCACAAAGTTCTGGCATTTGAAGATTCCTTGAATTACAGAACATGTCCAGTAGATATATCACAGCACCTAGACAGGAAGTAAATATTTTATAATTGTTTGCCAAGAATTCACTTTACCTTTATTTTGAGCTTCTTTTATCATCTCTTGTGAATTCAGAAGCCCTGAAAGTGTTTTCAGTACTTTCATTTGTTGGTCTCTTAAATCAATCTTTTAGCGCAACAAAATAGCTTCCCTGTATTTCGCACGCTGCTATCTCGCTTACACATTCCTCATTGCGGGAAACCAATGCGACTACTTCTAGTGCAAGCACAAAGTTCTGGCATTTGAAGATTCCTTGAATCACAGAACATGTCCAGTAGATATATCACAGCACCTAGACAGGAAGTAAATATTTTATAATTGTTTGCCAAGAATTCACTTTACCTTTATTTTGAGCTTCTTTTATCATCTCTTGTGAATTCAGAAGCCCTGAAAGTGTTTTCAGTACTTTCATTTGTTGGTCTCTTAAATCAATCTTTTAGCGCAACAAAATAGCTTCCCTGTATTTCGCGCGCTGCTATCTCGCTTACACATTCCTTATTGCGGGAAACCAATGCGACTACTTCTAGTGCAAGCACAAAGTTCTGGCATTTGAAGATTCCTTGAATTACAGAACATGTCCAGTAGATATATCACAGCACCTAGACAGGAAGTAAATATTTTATAATTGTTTGCCAAGAATTCACTTTACCTTTATTTTGAGCTTCTTTTGCTATCTCTTGTGAATTCAGAAGCCCTGAAAGTGTTTTCAGTACTTTCATTTGTTGGTCTCTTAAATCAATCTTTTAGCGCAACAAAATAGCTTCCCTGTATTTCGCGCGCTGCTATCTCGCTTACACATTCCTCATTGCGGGAAACCAATGCGACTACTTCTAGTGCAAGCACAAAGTTCTGGCATTTGAAGATTCCTTGAATTACAGAACATGTCCAGTAGATATATCACAGCACCTAGACAGGAAGTAAATATTTTATAATTGTTTGCCAAGAATTCACTTTACCTTTATTTTGAGCTTCTTTTATCATCTCTTGTGAATTCAGAAGCCCTGAAAGTGTTTTCAGTACTTTCATTTGTTGGTCTCTTAAATCAATCTTTTAGCGCAACAAAATAGCTTCCCTGTATTTCGCACGCTGCTATCTCGCTTACACATTCCTTATTGCGGGAAACCAATGCGACTACTTCTCGTGCAAGCGATTTAACTGTAGCATTCTGTAATGTGTAAAGTTGATAATTTATTGAAAGGAATCAATACTAATATTACATGATATTAAATATTATAAAACGCTTTTAAGCCTACCACACTTGTTCTGGATTCTGTCTAGAATTCAGTCTAGGATGAAATATTAAAAATGGTCCTTCACAAGCACTGATAAAGGAGATATGACACAATGTTCATAAACGAAGTTTCATCGATCTGAAATTGAATGAAGATCAGGTTATGGTTGATCAAAATATGTATGAAATACTTAATTACCTGCTTTGCAACTTCCTACACGACTATACGACTCACAAAAATAATTCAGGCTATCCTGCTGAGCTATTTCTCAGGCAACAAATTCCCGCGATAACTACTTCTCCCACAATTTGACAGTAATCTGACACTTATTGGAGAAATGTCACGGGAGTTGATAAAAAAAGCAAAAAAGTAATGACGTCATTGATGAAACAGCTGATTGTCAGTTTACCTTTTCACTGCATTATCAAACCTAGCAAGATGGCCAGGTTTAAGGAGGCAGTGGATACACCGTTGAGGAGTATTACATCAGCGTTCCCCAAACCCGGAATTCTACATGCAGATTTAAAATTTTTAAAACAAAATTCAATTAAAGTAGCAAAAATTGAAATGAAGTAAGGAAATTTGAAATATAGAAAAGAAATTTAAATGAGGTACAAAAGATTTAAATGGATAGAAGAAATTTAAATGAAGTCAAAAAATTTTAACTTGAGTAAAGAAATGAAAATTTTAAATTGTTACAAAAGTTAAATCTCATGACGAATAGAATTCAAGTGAGACATTTAAATTTTAATAAAAAGGAAAATTGATATAAAATAACATTTCATAAGATTAATAAAACGAAAAAGTATTCTACAAAATTGTTTGTAAATAAAATCAATTACATATTTTTCAAATCTGCCACAAAATTCCGAGTAAGAGATAGGAAGGTTTTCGAGCAGTTTGATTGTGTGACGGCTCGATTAATACGCACTCACCATAATCGCTTTGGCTATCATAAATACTATCTTAATATGTATCGTAATCACTACAAGCCAGTAGGACAATGCTGAATGCCGATTTATAATTTTAAAAAGCTGAGCCACTATTCGATGGGGTTTGGATGTTGATATGTTTACCTTAAATAATACCAACACAATGGGGCATATCCCATCGGTTTTCGTAATCATTGGCAATGGTGCGAAAGTCCTCGATCTTTGTCGTGCTTTACTCATAGTCACCCAAATTTCATCGTATATCTTTAGGATAATATTCCGCACTATAGGCAGAGCATATCTACTAAATAGCAGCTGCAATTAGAACAAATTTTATTTCCAACGGTACTTATGGAGTAGAGAGAATTAGACTAAAAGTGTGTATGTATGGTAAACAAAAACTTGAATTTGCTTGCAATTTCACCAACACAAGGTAAACTTTAATCCATATTTTACACGTTTATTTGCCTCTCTTTTCATTTTGACAGCTCCTCGATTGCAGGTGCTAGTTAGTATATATGCTCTGCTATAGGCTTTCCCATTTAGAAGCTCCATCCTAGAAATGTATGTGACACACGCTGTGATAGAAATCTGAAATCAAACACATAGCTTATATCTTCGTTCTAAGATTAGTTCTTCACTGCTTATTCTTACGACAAAGTTAATGCATGCGTACATTCTGTGGCAATAGCTGGCCTTTGGGACGATTTGTCAACTTTTCTTTTAACATTTGTAACAACAGATTGTAAGTGCTTGTTACCATCCTGATATATTTGAAAAATTCCTTGGGGTCACATTCCAACTTCCGCGAATATACTGTTTCGATATAACCGACAATACCTCGACTTCTGCGCCGTTCAATACTTTTTTCAACACAAATAAAACAATATTAAAATATACACAATATTCCATTGTAAATATTTCTTTCAAAAATTTTCCCACAATAACACTTCTTCGTTTCTGTCAAAACAACATAAGGGCCAATCTTATGTAGGCAAACTATGTTATTCGTTAGTTAGCTGACGTTTCCTATGCTGTATTATTTTTGATTGTAGTCCAGGGCAGAGCAGAGCATCTACTATATAACAGCTGTAATGAATCATGCGACGACGCTGGTGACCACTACCAACACACTTTGCTGCTAGGTGGCTTGTCATTTTACGTTGGTTGTGACCAGTGCACATCCCACGTCTATTTTATCGTGGGATGCCAACCGAATTTTGACAGCCACATGGTAGAAAAGTGTGGGTGGTGAGTGCCACCGAATCGATTGCTTTGATCACAGCGGGATTTTGGTGTGAAAATTATATTGTGAGTTTTGTGGATGGGGGGAGAATTTTGTGTTGCAGCCTGAACCTAAACGTGAACATTTCAGGTAAATATGCTTTTGGACGAGGTTAACTGGTGATGTAACTTAGTATTCTCGCTAGAGCGATAAAATCAGTGCGCCGCTAATGCGTAGCCAATTTACGGATGGTCGTGTATAGGAAGGCGATGGAGATGTGATGCTTTCGCCGGTCCGTCATAGGAAATTCATACGCTCGACACATGTCGGCCACGATTGCAATGAGTATGAAAAATGACCAGTTCGATTTAGAATTTCTACGACATAGTTTTGGAGGATGGTTGGTCGAAGAAGGTGACATAGTTATAGATAAATAGACAGAGGTTAGTAAAGCGCGTTTAAAATTATTGAATCAATGCACGAAAATCAGCAACAAATTTCCTGGCATTTTGTAAATGTGTGTTACGCAAACAAACAATTGATGGAATGTTTGTGCTGTGGTTGTTTTTACGAATCGACGAAATATCAAGTATTTCCATGCCTAACAAAATATTTCCCGTCACCCGGAAATTCTGAAGGAAAACAACACTTTGGCATGAATACTACACAAAACAATTTATAGCAAATAAAAAAAAAAAGGATAAAAGAAAAACAAAAATATTTTTACCGCAGGCATTATGAGGATAATTTTAAACCGTAACTTAATAAAAGTCAAAGAAATCGAGAAAATGTAATAATGTACATTAAAATATGTAAGGTTGTCAAATTTTTCATAGAAACAAAACAAAAATAAAGACGTGTATATCAATAAAAATTAAAGGAAACAATTCATCCGATGAAAATGAACCGGTAATCCGAAAAAAATAACATCTCGGTATGAAATGTAAACAAGGATATAAAATTTATAAAAATATGAATATTACACGAAAAATAGTATGAAGCAGACGCAAGCCCGCATGCACCTTCTTGGTAGTTTCTCCAAAGCGATTATTTATATCACTCATGTACCGTAACTTGTATTCACCCGCGTTGCATTCAAGAAATAAATTGAAAATTTCCATCACGGAGAACTCGTTTGATCTGCGTCACATGAAATTACACAATATGTAAAAGTAAATTTAACTCACACACTTTTGGGAGTAACTTAAATCACATGTGGTTTAGCCGAAATTTCGTATTTTTCGCATCCACTATAAATTATAATTCTTGTATTTATCTGAATATACACATATTTATTAGAACGAAAGAAGAACTATTAATAAGCATATAATTATATAATTAGCAAGAAATCAAATAATTTGAAATTGTAGACATTAAAGAGTAACGGGAAAAGGCGTCAGAGAAAGAAAACTGAAAACATATTTTCAACTGAAACTCTCGAATAGCTCTTACCGCCAAAAGTAGTAACCTGCATGTTACACGTAGATGTACAATATAGATAGAGAACCACACAAGAAACAAAACAGACACGTTTATCTAAAGACTTTTTATAATTACCAATATTTTACTTATGCATAACGTAATCAAATTTGCTAGAAACAAATCGTGAAACAGAAAAACGTATGATTACATATTCATTTTTTTTAAACAAACAGTGTTTCAAGGTATTTTATAGGCTAACAGAAAGGAGATCTCCTACTATTATTGCGTAGTGTGTAACCTAAATAATTCTAATTTTAGAGATGTTGAAAGAGAAAAACTTAGTGCATTTATTCTCGTCCTATTGGCTTGCAATATCAAAGAAATATTTAAGTAAGAAAAGATTGCGAGTTAAACTCTTTCGTAGCTTATCATTTTTTCGGTGCTTGTCAGATTGATTTGCAGTAAAGTTTACTTCAAATTAATTTCTATTTTTAATGTTAAAATATAAACTTTGCGTCACTTTCCATTTGTGCTTCATAAGCTTAAGTTGTCCTCAAATGATCAAAATGTTAATAGCGTGTGCAAGTTGAGGGCAATTATTATTAACGCTTGAATAAATCGTAGTCCTTTATCGAAAAGGCAAATACATCGCGAAAATTGCCTATTAATAATAATCAATCGTTTGGCAAGTAGTGAGAGTTCAAATGTTTTTTTTTATTTTCTATTTTCCTTGCATTCCACTAAAGTAACGAAAAAGACCGAGAAAAGTAATAAAAAAGGACGTAGATTGTAAAATGAAATGATAATCATTAAAATATCTTTTGACGTATTGATTCCATATTTTTTTTTTTTTAATAAGACATTAATTACATTGTCGTATCATTCCCAATTTTACTTATTTATATAATGAAATTGAAGAAAGTAAATAATAAACGAGAACATATGTTAAGGTCGAAATCGTTAAAAAAATAGTTATTTACACTATTATTCTTTTATTATTGATAAGTCGCGAAAACACGCAAATATTTTATGTTTATTATTTTACTATATATATACATAAATAATAATATGAATTGCTAACGAGAAACACGACTTTCCTTTCCAGTGACTCTTCTTTTCAGCGGGACATGAGGTGCAGGGTAGGTATGCCGTCGCGAGGGTAGGGTTTGAGAAAATCCGCTGAGGTCGGTTTCGCGTTGCGCGCGGTAAGCGGTACCTTTGTTGTTTTGCCGTTTATTTAGAGTAGCTTTCGTCGGGATGAATTAACGTAGTATACTTTTTGGTACCGCGTCGGAAATTCGGGAACGCGAAGTAAAAGTTAGGTTTTTGTTCTTGACTGGTCGATGAAGAAATACGGAGTAACGTAAAGTAGGTTTCCTCTCCATATGGTTTTGTTTTGTAACGCGTTTGAAAACGGGCATGTATAGGTGGCTGAATATTGTAAATGAGCGTAACCCATTCGGAGACCCGCGACTGAAATCCTCTCCGATCTAGCTGGCCGACAAGCAGCCACCGCGTGGATGGGTTACGGTGCACGGATTGGTTGACCGATTGGCACCATCCGTTGGCACTACTCAGACTTGACGTCTAGAACCGATGAGAGGTCGGTTCCGCGTTCGCACGTAAACGTAAAATCATTACACAGCGGCGATTAGAACCAGAGCATGTATACTAACTAGCACCTGCAATCGAGGAGCTGTCAAAATGGAAAGAGAGGCAAATAAACGTATAAAAGATGGATTAAAGTTTACCATGTGTTGGTTCAATTGCTTGCAAATTCAAGTTTTTGTTTGCCATACATATGCACTTTTAGTCTAATTCTCTTTACTCTATAAGTACCGTACGAAATAAAATTTGCTCTAATTGCAGCTGCTATTTAGTAGGTATGCTCTGATTAGAACTAATTTTATTTCTAACGGTTCTTATAGAGTAGAGAGAATTAGACAAAAAGTGCATATGTATGGTAAACAAAAACTTGAATTTGCAAGCAATTGAAATTACAGCCATCCATTCAAACAACGCCGATAACAGTCATTTTCACAGACTCAAAAAACGAGCAACAAAACAACACGCAACCACAACATAAAATACCTACTGTCAAAATAAGAAGTTACATACAAGAAAACAACAAAATCCAAATGATTTGGATACCCAAAAATAGCAATTGAGAAGCACTCTCCATACCAGATGCAAAGGACGCAATTATAAACGGCAATAACGCCGATATCTATTGTGAATGGGATCTTTGACCTAATTAAGAAATCCCTAGAAAATGACTGGACCCTCAAGTATAACGACCTATCCTTCTCGACCTGGGGGGACGGTGATATTCAGTACCTAAACAAACCATGTTTCCACGACACAAACCTGAACAAAAACACAATAAAACAAATCAATAGAATCTTAGCAAACGGAGCATACAACAGTTACGGGTTCAGACGAACCAAAATCTGCAACACGGACATCTGTATATGGTGTAACTAACATACCTAGACTATCTCGAACACCAGATATTAAACTGCACTAAATTCGATTATCAAAGAGAAAAATACTCACTGCTAGATGATAGTCGATTCTTAGTAAACTGTTGTAGAAACAAGAATGGTGTATTCCAGTGTCACTTCCAGCAACTAGGCAAGTTCCTTGAAGCAACGCACCCTATCCCTAATTCACTTTAACAACCACCTGTAACGCTTATCAACTAACTACATTCAAAACTACTTACACTAACAAACCGTCGAGTCGGATAAATCTGCGAGTAAAACACATTGTAAACGAGGAACGAACTAAGCATACACGAATGGAGTATATAACAAAGAAAAGGAAAGAAAACAAGTTGAGTAGACAGACCTACGCTCATGTCAGAAGGGTTTTGTACTCAACTTACAAACTGCAGCCAGCGGCAACGAATAGAATCAGGAAACATGTAAAAGACGATTTTATTGGAGAAAATATGAAATTCGAAGTTCATACTATTATTGACAAAGTTGAACGAATTATGACTTCTAAGGTATTTGTTATTGTTGTACCCATAAATATTTCCCTTGATAATGTTTTCAGATTTTTTAGATCATAGGTGTCCATTTGCGAGGGAGGAAACACATTTTTCGTGTATCCCCCTGTGCCCCCACTGAAGCAAAAATTGTCAGTTTAAGAAATATTTTGAAAAGCACCCATAGAGAACTTTCGTTTGATACTCATATCGGCTACCTTTGATGAAATTTTTTTTCAGGGGCCACTCCCCTGTACTGAAATCATCGATTCATGGCCAATTTTTTCGAATTCTAGAATGGTTACAAAGCCCTTTTGCTAGGAGCTCTCTGCTGCTTCCTCAACTTGTTTCACCTATGAGTATTAATTGTAGGTACTCATTTTCATTCATTCATTAAATTGAACCAAGTGTTAAACCCATGCACCTTAAACGTTGAAGTCGGGGAAAAATAACTCAAAATTATTCAATCTTCGCATTTAAAACAGCCACTATTTTGTTTTACGATTAGCGATACCACTAGCTGAACCGATTCTCAAAGATATTCATGATACCTATCATTGCTGAAATTTTCATGCAAATCCTGGCAAAGCTGTAGTGTCTAAGTCGGTAAAAACCGCATATGGTTCCATAGCCATATGTTTCCATAGCAATACGGCGCATATTGCTCCATAGTAATACAGGAAAATTCAAATCCCTTTAACTTCGTTAAATACCTTTCGATCTTTATGAAACTTCCAGGACAGATCAATCTTATAAATAGTCATCATTCTACTGAATTTTATTGAATTTAAGGGTACCGTTAAGATTTTATTCAAGAATATGTAAAATCGATAAATCATACTATTACTAACAAAGTTGAGAATTTCGACTTCTCAGGTATTTATTGTTGTAGTCATATAGGCCTACATTCCTGATTTTTTTCAGATTTGTCGGATGAAAGGTGTCCAATCACGAGGGGGGTACGCGAAAAGTTCGTACATTTCCTCACCCCCTGCCCCCCTCGGTAAATATAAGGCAAATTTAAGACTTGTTTTGAAAAGATCTCATCAAGACCTTTCCAATGACACCCTACTCGACTACCAATGGTGAAAATAATTTTTTAAAGGTTCACCTCCCTATATGGGGAGACCCCCTTTAACTCCTTTGAACATTTTTTTTCACCCTTGAACTTTCAAGAAGTCACCATTTCTGACCTTTTCACAAAGTTTCATTGCTGTAGCTTCTATAGTTTCGGAGAAAAAATGCTGTGACATACAGACGGACGGACGGACGAACAGACGGACACAGGTCGTGATTGCAATAGGGTTTTGGATTTTAGTACAAATGCCTAAAAAGACTCGCAAATCTCTTTCACTGGTCCCCATAGAGGACTAGAGCGTAAAACGGAAGAAGAGAAAAAAAATTGACAGTGTGCATGTTCTAGCGGCGAGAAAGGCGAGGGGATTTCAATTCATATGGGAGAGAAAGGTATGTACGAGTATGTAGTAAAAACCCTTCACTCACGTATGAATGGTAATAAGTATTTTTCGCGTCCATTACTTTATGTCTTTGATTTAAATATAATTTGAATCTGTCATAGCTGCTAAATTTTAACGAGCTCAGGGGTCCCATACTTTTGAAATGTCTTCGAATTTTGATGTTTTTATCGAAACGAACTTATAATTGTGTTGTTGCTGCAATTTCAGTCGGTTTGGTGGTCGTGATGAGAAAAAAGGGTTTGGAATTCGCACCAACAAAAGATAGAAATTTCGTGGAACTGCAGTCAAACAATCTGCTCTAATCATGCATGATTTCGATGCAGCGCGTACTTGCAGTCCAGAATCAATAGTAGCCCTCGTCAAACGTCGCTTGCTCCACCCAAGAAACTGGTACAGTGCTCACTTATCGGCATTCCTAGTACAACTCCTGGTGGCAAGACCATACTTACTGCCGGTTTGCAAAACTTCTTCACCAGTAAGCACAATAAATGCATCATCAACACGAATCTCATTGGATGGGGACCGAAGCTCAAGCACATCTATTGGGAGATCATGTTATCGTTGGATATCGGATTTATTCTATAAGTAAAAACTTTCTCAAACCAACCATTAAATACCAACTTCAACGAAGCACCATTACGTATCAGCAGTCAACTTCATGTTGATGACTTTCGGTGCATCCACTCCTAAGCCATCAAATATTTATTATTCAGTTAAGTTTATTCGCAAAAATGAATGAAAACTAAGAGAAAATTATAAAAGTAAGATAATGAAGAGGAAATAGACAACAAAATATTCAGGGAAAATATTTACAACAAAAAAAGCAAATGTGGAACATCCTAAAGTAAAAGAAAACATGTTCAAATGTAATCAAAAGATGAGTAACTTGCAAACAGCGCAGGATCGATCTATTTAAATTATGGCAAATATAAATTATATCTTTCACGGCGACTGTGCAATATCGGAAAGTCTATAATATGAAGTAAGCATGAAACTGAATATCAACTCACAACAAAATCCTAAAAATAAATTAGAAAATTTCACCAACAATTTGTTTCACATTGGCATTTATCTTGAAATGCTTAACTCCACCTCTATCTTTCAGCTTCAGTATGAAATCAAGTCAAAATTCACCAATTTAATCTTTGTTTTTGTGGTAGGAACGTGAATGTCCATTTACGCACAGAGTGCGGGACTCCCATGCCCGCAAGAAGGCGACTGAACTACCTCCTAAACACCTCCCCTGTCAACATGAGAACCTAGCCTGGGACCGTTACACACCGTTCTTTGCATACATTTTCATGAAAAGTCTTGACTGAAGATAATAGCCGCTATACACAAAGTCATTCAGCATATTTGGCAACAAGAACATATGCCGAAAGAGTGTAGCCAGTCAATTATATTCCCTATCCACAAAAATGGTGACAAGCTACAGAGCGAGAATTATAGAGGCATGTCACTACTTTGTACAGCATACAAAATATTTTCTAAAATCTTAGAAAATAAAATCATCATACGCCAACAGTATTATTGAGGAATATCAAGGTGGTTTTAGAGCAGAAAGATCGACAATAGACCAATTGTTCGCAGTCAAACAGGTACTTGAAAAATGCTGGAGGTTCAACAGAGATGTACACCGAATTTCCGTTGACTTTAAGAAAGCCTACGATAGTATTGATTGTAACGTACTGTACCAAATAATGCTTTGCTTTGGCATCCCAGCCAAATAAGTCCGTCTTACCAAAATGACAATGACGTCAACGACCCCCCCAAGTCCGCATCAATAACCAACTCACCGATGCCTTTGACACAAATATCGGACTAAAGCAGGGAGATGGGCTGGCCCCGTTGCTATTCAATCTGTCTCTGAAGTACGTCATACGGAAGCTACCTGTCGATACACGAGGTACATTTCTATACAAGTCGAGCCAAGTAGTAGCCTATGCAGATGACATCAACATTTTGTCACGGTCATTAACAACTGCTAAAGAACTCTTCCTGAAATTCGAAAGCGAAACAAAACTAGTAGAGATGCAAAGCAATGAATATAAAACAAAGCTCATGACACAGTCGAGAAAAAATACCTCAAATACACAAAATATTGCACTTGGCGAATACAGTGTCGAAAATGTGGGTGAACCTGTATATTTAGGCGCCAAAATAACGAAAACGGGTTATGAAAGAGACGAAATACGCCGTAGAATACAGCTCGCAAATAAAATATTTTATTCAGTTTTGACGATCTTGAAGACCAGCTGCATACACAGGAAAACAAAGCTCCAAGATACAAATCTGTGATAAGACCTGTGTTATGCTATGGGTGTGAAACATGGACCCTAACCCAAGCATCCACAAACATATTGAACGCCTTTGAGCGACGGGTCCTGAGGCGAATAATCGGAGTGAAGCTAGACGGGGACCAACGGCGAATCCGTCACAACCATGAGCTGTATGAAATTTTTGACGAACCGGAGGTCTCAACGATTGTCAGACTGCAGAAGCTGCAATGGGCTGGAAACATGAATCGTATGGACGAACAACGGATACCCAAAAATGTATTCGTTGGGAGAACTGAAGGCCGGAGACCAGTGGGGAAATCCAGGAAATGCTGGTCTGACTCGGTCGACGAAGACAATTCATCGCTGCTCGGATTTCAAAATTGGGGGACGCGGTTAATGGACCGAGATAGTTCGAGGCGCTGTTTGTAGGAAGCGAAGGCCCGAGAGGGGCTGTGGTGCTACGAAGAAGAAGAAGATAATAGCCAAATATATATACACAAAAAACAATATAAAAACGCTATGTTTCACTTTTAATTTTAGCTTTCCTTAATTTATTTATTCGGAATAACATAGAGTATGACTGACAGTACGTCGGCATGCAAAACGGGAACGCGTGAGTTTGAAGTTGTTTTCCTTTTGAATTGTTGGAAGCCGCGAAAATGCTGAGGCAGAGTAAGGTTTAAAGTTTTGTTCGGAAAATTTTTGAACGTGTTTTAAACGGGCAGTTTGAAACGGTGGCTAGAAAATTGTATTCAAGCATAGTCTACTCGCGGTAACACCCACTATCAAGATTCCACTTCGAACTAGCTGGCCAGCAAGCAGCCGCCTCGGAGTAGACTGCGAGCATCCGAACTTTAGATCTTACGAGGTACAGTTCGTTGATGCAGCTCAAGGCTTCACGGCTTAAATCGATAAGAGGTTAGTTTAGATTCTCGAATGAAGCGACGGTGGAAAGCCATTACAAATTCTAAAGATAGAAATCAAAGCATGCATCGATCAGCTATGCTGAGTTGGATTTGATTTTTTTTCCCGAAAATATCCTTTGTCATTGTTCAATTTGCATGTCCTTTTCAATACTATGGCGAAAGCAGAACTCTTCTATCCACTTCCGTTCAAAAGTTATGCCCAGTCATCACAAATATAACGCAACAAACAATGTAGATATGTATTAAGCTTGTTACCAACAGTTCTCAAATCAATAATGGGGCCGAAATACACTGTTCCTATACTGCTGTTCATTGCGGAAAACGTATAAATTTAAATTTAAAATAATTTTGATAATATATTTTAGTTATATGTTATTTGCAAAAAAATAAATTATAACATAGTTTTAAAACACATGTATTTATACATACAAGCACACATACAAATTTTTTAATAGTCATTCTTATTCTTCGAATACTATCAGCATATTCCCTCCGCATGTTCAATCTTGAATATACTTTTCATGAAACAGGATTTTATTCCACAGCTTCAACCAAGAGGATTGTGTGGCGCTGGAAATAAACCAGAGTGCGAATGGTCTTCCTCAGCAGTGTACGGAAAGCAATAGCCAACGTTACTTGCCATGTCGAATGTTGTATCGGTATTCCTAGCTAAAATATGTCTCAGCATTTCGTCAGTTGGCTCTACTTGAGTATGATTACTTATTTTTTTAAAAGAATGTTGCGGGCTAAAATTTCAAAATATTTTAACATTGGATAGAAAATTTATTATAAATAAATATTAAATTTCTCAAACCTAATGCTCAGGCAGGTTTCGTTTGTGCGGCCAACATCTCCCGTTTCATTTAGTTTCTGGAAGTTATTTATTTGTCCCGAATGTACGTTACAAAGTAATTTGTGAATATGATTTTGCGATTTTTTAATTGCTAAGAGAACATGTTATCAAATTACATTCAACTTTATTACATAACATACCATCTAATGGTAAAATTGATGAATCAGCTGAATCTTTGATTGCGTTATCATGACAGGTAATTTTTTCAAAAGATTGACTGGATTCAATATTTCCATTGTACTCAGCCACTAAGATTTCACGTACTTCTTTATCAATAACATCTTGCTTGAACATATTTTGACACAGTTTTGGCTCCTCATCATCACTAGAGTGACTGGACGCCAAATCTAAAATTCTAATTTCAATTCCAGAGTTTGACTGTATTGACTCAGCTTGTTTGTACATATCTACAAATAAACACATCATATAAAGATTTAGCCTATAAAATACATTACCGTTTTCATGTGGCTTTAAATTTATACTTTCTTGACGAAAATTACGCTGGGCAAAAATATATTTCGGAGCTTTTGTGGAAGCAAAAGATAAGTTATCATCAGACCTGCAATAAAAATTTTTAAAATGATGTTCGGTAGTTTCAAATGCTTTATTAGGTTTTTAGGGTTTTGTAAAATAATTTTATAAAACCCTGCTAAAATCGCGACCTGTCTATCCATCTATCCGTCCGTCCTTCCGTGTGTCAGAGCAACTTGGATCGCAAACTACTTAAGCTAGAAACATAAAATTTTGTATGTAAGTGTAAAGTGGTGGGGGTCTCTCCATATAGAGGAGTGGCACCCGAAAAAAAATTCATCAAAGGTAGCCGATATGGCTATGAAAGGTCTTGATTATAGCTTTTCAAAACAGGTCGTAAACTGGCATTTCTTACTTTGAGGGGCGCACAGGGCGGGAAAATATACGAAAAATGTGTGTGTCCCCTCGCGATTGGACACCTATGAACTGAAAAATCTGAAAAAAATTATGGAGATAGGTGTTTATGAGTACAACAACAACAACCGCCTTAGAAGTCAAAATTCGCTCAACTTTGCTAATAATAGTATGATCTTTGAATTCCACATTTTCCCCAATAAAATCGAATAGGTACCCGATACTTAAGTAGTCTTACAAAAGGCCCTCATACTTTGGAAATTTGATGAAAATCGAATGATATACACGGAAGTTATAGCCATTAGAAATTTCTCCAATTACAACAACAATAATACATGATTTTGGTAATTTATTAACTTTCCATCGAATCAGACACGGCAGTTTTGATTTGATCTTGAAATTTGCAAGTAAGTCCAATAACATAAATATTTTTTGGAATTCATGATTTGAGTGATTTTTGTTAGTTTGCAGCAAAATGGCAACCGTTGAAAATGGAGAAACAACGGATTTTCTTTTGAACGCGCACATCTCTTTGACATGTTTTAATTTATTCATTTCTGTTGACTGCATTTGGGAGAAGTTGGATACAAAATCCTTCTGGCATGAGCGTAGGTCTGTCTACCCAACTTGTTTGTAATTCGCGTTGCATCGAAAAAGTTGTTCAAAATTAAAATTCATCATATTGGAGCGAAAAGAGGAACAATATAAGAATATGTGGGAAAAATTCAATGCTTTAAGAATTTCCAAGTTTGGTCGTTCTTGTAGCACTTAGCACTTTTCAAGCTTCAGCGTTCCATATACATTCTTCATTTTCTCTATCCTTTAATTACGACTTCTTATTCCGTAATAATGAAGGTAGAACCAACATTTCCTAGGTTTTGCCACTGGTGTTTAGAGGTATCCATGGTTTGTCCTTTGCTTAAGTCTGAGTCAATAATATGAGAGTAATCTTTAGGCTTGAAGTGTTGTGACTCACTAAATCAACTACTAACAACTCAAACAATTAAATAGGAACCTGGAGAGCAATCTAGTAACTCGCTGTTCAGAAAGCAAGGCACACATTGGTGTTTAAAGTCTAGGTCAGACCAGAACCTTCTTACCAGGAGAGTCTCAAAGCAGAGAGAAATTATATTCCTTCATCACTTTTGATTCGGTTACCCATTTAACCCTGAAGAGATCGCGCGGATTACAATAATAGTCTAATGTTCGATAATTGCAATTCCAGAAGCTATTCTCGCATATCTTTTTACACGTTGTGTGCTTAAAGTTGAATATTCGGAGGAATTTCATTCTAAATTTGATTGAAAATTGTTATTTTCTTCCATTTTCAGTAAAATAAATAGATTTTAACTCATATTTTACAGCTTTTTGGCTTTTAAACTGGATTACAATGTTTATCCGTGCGACCTCTTACGTGATTTTGAACGCGTGACCTCTGCAGAGTTAAAGTTAGTCCAAACATCGAAGATAATAGCATTGCTAATATTATTGGCTCCCACCCTGCAAAGGCTGAAACTATTCATGCCCATAAACTAGATGAGTAACGTCGTTTCTAAAATGCCTTGGCATCTTTTAATTAATGAAAACAAGTAGAATTCCAAGAAGAGTTGTCCTGTCAGATGGCTTTTGTAAAGACTTTAGAACACTAAACCAAATATTATCAAGAATAGTCGACACAATTTTCCACTTATTCGAATAAGGAATTCATAAAGTCCTATGGGAATTGAAAATATGCTGTATTTAAGCCATTCTTACCATTTTCAAACTAAACGAATTCAAACAAGAATTATCAATGCAATTTTTGAAGATCCGATTTTTGTAGTGAAAAAGATTATTTTTATTATTTCAAAATACCCTTTATTTCTCTAATTTTTTTATTTTATTAGAACAAATACGTATTTCGGGAACCACTTGTTCTCTTCTTCAATGTTATTACTTAATTAATCTTCTATGCGCTTTTACAATATATTTATATATATATATATGTATATATATATATATATATATATATATATATATATATATATATATATATACATATATATATATATATATATATATATATAAACATATATATATATATATATATATATATATATATATATATATATATATATATATATATATATATATATATATATATATATATACGAGTATATATATATATATATATATAGTTTGGAAGGTACATTTCTTAAATGAGTATTTATTCTACATTGCTCAGGTCGTTTGGAAATATTGATGCTTTTGTACGCGTCAACCGAAAGCGTTAGTAGAAAGAAACTTGATACAAAACAGCCTCAAACTCCTCTACGCTGTACAAAGTAGTTATATGCCTCTACAATTTTCACACTGTAACTTGTCACTTTTTTCGTGGATAGGGAATATAATTGACTGGCTCCACTCTTTCGGCATATGTTCTTGTTGCCAAATATGCTGAATGACTTTGTGAATAGCGGCTATTATCTTCAGTCAAGACTTTTCATGAAAAAGTATCCAAAGATTAAATTGTGTCAAACGGTCCCAGGCTAGGTTCTCAGGTTGACAGGGGAGGTGTTTAGTGGGTAGTTCAGTCGCCTTCTTGTGAACATGGGATTCCCACACTCTGTGTGGCATTCACCTCCCTACCACAAAAAAAACTCCTCTACGCTAAGCAGAGTAAAATAACCTAGAAGAGAGTAAAATAACTCTAGAACCGTCAATAAGCTAAATGAAAAGCCTGTATACTTTATCAGAGCGGATAAGGGAAATAATGTTGTTATCATGAACAAAGATGACTATGACCAACAAGTATTCAACGAACTAGATAAGGGAAATTATTTTAATTTAGAAAAGATCCATTACTAGATTCGATAGATAACGCCCTAAAAGAAGCGGGTGTGGAATTCCCTGATATCAATAAATTAAAGATGTCAAACCCATCATTACCACGAATCAGATGTATGCCAAAGGTACATAAACAAGGCAACCAAATGCGCGAAATAATAGCGGACTCGAACTCACCAACTTTTAACATCGCAAAATGGTTGGTTAAGGAACTGGAATACTTAAAAACGGGAGGTAAATCAGTCCGAAATACTCTAGAATAAACTCAGAAGCTAAGGGACGTTAAAATAAAACGACAACGCAGAGGACTATTCCAGCAACATCGAGTCATTGCCACCGACAAAAATTTGCAGCGTATCACAGCATGGCACACCGATTGCTTACCATCCCGATGAATAAAGTGAGATTCAACGAGGAACTAAAATTAATTTACGATACAGCGAACAAGAATGGATATAATGAAACGGCGGTAGATAATATTATCAACCGTACGAGGAAGAAGCTACAAAAGGACAGCTTGACGTCCCTTTCTAGCCTTTCTAGGCAGGAAAAAATGTTGAATGAAAGGAAGTAAGCGCATATCGGGTATTCATATACAGCGGCCAAAATAAGTCCATCGATGAAAAAAGCTGGTTTCGACGTAATGGCATCCAGCAGGCGTATCCAGCTCAAGAATATACTGAAATCGGTAAAGGACAAAATGACGACGCCAGAGCGCAGTGGAGTGTACAAACTCTCATACCCCCAATGCCCAAAAGTTTATATTGGCCAAACAAAAAGACTGGTGACAACATGCTACAACGAACACCAATAAGAAGCGAAAATATGGCAGAAAAATAACAAAAGGGCAACAACAGGTATAAGGTCAACGGTCGCACGGCATATCATCGAAGAGGATCATCCACTATCAATTCAGGACGTAAAAATAATAAAAAGATTAAGAACCCCATTTAAATTCGACGCGCACGAAAGCATCAATATTTCCGAACTACCTGAACAATCTAGAATAAATACTGATTTAGGAAATGTACCTTCCAAACTAATTAGTTTTATAACCTGGAACTAATTAGTTTTATTGCCAGAAATTATCCCTTTAAAGCCCATAACAAAAAGTTTTCGATATATATATATATATATATATATATATATATATATATATATATATATATATATATATATATATATATATAATATATATATATATATATATATATATATATATATATATATATATTATATATATATATATATATATATATATATATATATATATATATATATATATATATATATATATATGTAAAAGCGCATAGAAGATTAACTAAGTAATAACACTGAAGAAGGGAACAAGTAGCTCCCAAAATAAGTATTTGCTTTAGTATAAAATAAAAAAAAAATGTGAAATAAAGGGTATTTTGAAATAAGAATAAAAATAATTAACAATTATCAAACCTAATGCCACGGTCCGTGGTAGATAGAGGGTGCCCTAACGGGGTAGGCGGCGGGTAGGTGGGAATTAAAATACCACTCTCGAGCTGAAAAAAAAACTAAATCGGAGCGCTGACAACCTTCAACTTAGTATGTACTTGTCATGCATCTAAGACAACAGCCTCGGGTTGGATTGGAAGAATGGCAACGACTATCGCAATGTATAACAGAGTATTCTTTGCAAACTTGGAATGTTAGATTATTAAACAGACCAGGTATACTGCGAAAACTTCTGGATGAAATTAAGAAATATAGAATCAACATCCACGGAGTGCAAGAAACCAGATGACAGATGAAAAAGCGGAAAATCGTTAGGAAACTGTGGGTTCGGAATGGCTTTCATTGTTGACAGCACATTTGAACAAATTATCACCGACTGCGGAAAGCCCGTTAGCCCTATGTATACTGGTATGAACTGGGAGCTCATTTGATGTGTATCCAATATACATCATCAAGGCTCCCGGGGAAATAACTCGCTGTTAACACCACTTACCTGCTACTCTGTCCATTTAAACTAGAACAACAAAATACGAGAGTTAACTTTAGAGAATGAATTTTATTACACTATCCATTTTTTTAAACATTTAGTAACAATTGAATTTGTTAATTATATTTCCACTTAATTAATTATTTTAAACTTCTACCTATCAACCAGCCTGAAGAGGGAAACAATTTGTCGTATTAGTGGTTCGGGGTAGCCATACGGCGTGAAACGCCTAAAGGCCGGTTGAGGATCGCGGCGCAAGCCAACACCTCACCCCTCACCATTTGGTTAATCACTGAACAGCACTTCCGTCTGCAACTTAAACCGCGAATACTTAATTGTACGTCTTAATACTGGGTATCAGCACGCTCCCTTTTGGATTTGAATACCCACTCACTGGTATAAGACTGCCCAAGAACATTAAATACCATTCTTTCGTGAGCTTTCAACCTAAATTCTCTTTAAAGGTGCTGAGTAGCCGAACACGTGCGCTCTCGTTCCACGAAAGTTTTTCCTCCCCGCTTCGTCTCGCTTGCTCGGCTGGTGAATATGCGAAACTGGGGAAATTGACCGAAAGAGTGTTTTTCACTTAAGCTTTCGACTTCGAAAGAGTGCTTTCAGTTTAAGCTTTCGGCTTTCCCAAGATCTCTTGAGGTAAGATAGTGAAACTGGGGACATTGAGCGAAAGAGTGTTTATGCCAGAACTTTCGGTTTTCCTTTCCGGTTACCTCTCTTCGAAGCACCCCGTTCGTTCATGATGTAAATATCATTGCGGGTTGAACTTTCTCGTTTACTTAACTGCTCGCTTATTTACTTGCGCATGTGTTTCTATGGCTAATTTTCATTGGCAAAGTGCGAGTACACAGATGTTGTTTGCTCGCTACTATTGCAGTTATGAAGCGGGAATATATCCGAGCATGTTTTATGTGTTAACTCGCAACATTCCTCCGGCAGTTGAAAAAAGGATTTAGTGTACTTGGAGAGTACAATAAATCGTCGCTCTACTCCGGTGATCTGGATTACTTAATGTACCCCAATAGATTACGCTCACTCTTGGTTTTTTCGCAATTTTTGTTGTTGGTTGATTCTCGCTACATTCCCTTTTGTGCAAATCATTCGTACTTATATCTCGCGCTGTTATCGCCATTGGTGTTGTCCACTGTACTTCTCGCAACTTATTACTAACCGTTGTTTTGCTGCTGGTTTATGCGTAATTTACTAGATGCTAACGCGCCAATGTTATAATTCTATCCAATGAACGTTACTTAATATGTTGTTACAAGTCAACGTTAGAATTGTAAATTTCCACATTTATGAATTAATGAGTTAATGTTTGGTTTGATACTATACAATGTTTTGTTTGATTCAATCATAAATTAATATAATAATATTTCGTTTGGTACCATAAGTTGATGCTAATTAATATGTATTACATGTCAGTGTTGTATTTGCAAATTACTACAATCAAAGATTACTAAGTTAAGATTTGAGTTTATACAATTATGTATCATATTTTCCTATTTTTTTTGGTACCTTGAGTTAATGTTAATTAATATGTATTACATATCCATGTTGCTTTCGTAAACTACTACAAATATAAATTAATAATTTGAAGTTTGATTTCATACAATGTTTTGTTTGATTCTGTTGTAAATGGCAGGATTATGAACTATTTCGTTTTACTATAATATTGAAAAACATACTGAACATATTTTCCGTTCTTAAATAGTTTTTTCTTGACAATAAACTATTATATATTTTTTTACAATTGAAAAATAGCGGAATACAATTTCTTCTTTTGATTGGTTTTACTTAATAATATGGTTACAATTTCTTTTAAGATCCATATTCAATGCTGATTTTTTTTGTATTTGGAAGTTAATGATTTGCTTTTATTTTAGCATTTTTCATCTCAAAATAGATTTTGATATTTAATTGTTACATATTCTGCATTTCTCTTTTTTTTATTTTCTTTTTGAATACTGTAATTGTAATTATTAACCGTAATTGCCAAAGATCGAATTTTACATTTTGTTTGGTTGGTGGTTATTATTAGTGTGTTACTGTTCAATTAGTGCAGGTTTTAATAAATTATAAACAGTTAGCGTTAGTGAGGATTTAATGTGGACGGCTTTCAAAATAGTTTAAATGTGCAAAGAAATCCGTTTTTTATTCCATTCATGGTTTATTAATATTCTATTAATTTACTTTCTTTAATGCTATAACAAAAGCGCTTTATGTAAGCTTCTGCTAGCATTTTCTTAGATTATGTATTGTGCGAATACGTTAGTAGGGAAGCTTTAGCGGTTATTTGTTGGGAATGAGTCAATATGTAAACGGGGAATGAATATTTCCCACGATCGTTACGTTCGGGCATTGCTTCACTTCGGAAGAAGATTTGCCGAGAGAACAGCTTTCCATTTATATAGCTTGGGAGTCGTTTTTGTTGTATTCCCAAGACTTTAGTATAAGCTATGTTGGCTTTATAGGGTGCGAGTGAGCGTGATAAATAAACTTTCCCCTTAATATGCATGGTTATTGTTGTTAATGGGAATGGGAGTCATGGATTGAAGGTTTATGTGATTGTTTTTGCTCGCCGCTAACGAGCTTTGAAGATATGATTAGCATTGTTTCTGCAATGATGCATGAGATAATTGAATGAAGCGATGTATTGTAGCTTTTACATGCGCTGATTGCTAGGAAGTATGTGAAGTATATGATATGTATGTACTAATTTGTGGTTGGCTGCTAATTGCCTTGAAGAGCATTTGTTTTTAATTAAGTCGGCTTAATGCATTTCGTAGTGGGCAGGGCTTTTAATTCATCTATGCTATACGATTGTGTAGGAGGAAGAGCTTTGTTAGGTATATGCATTTAATTGTCGTTTAATTGGCTTAAGTTGTAAATTACATACTTTTTTATTCATTTGTAGTTGTAAAAAGGGAGGGTTATTAGAAATGTATTCAGCAGTATGTGTAAATAGTTGTGGATTATTTATAAGTTGGAATCTACTATTTATTATGAAGGTTTTTTGTTAAGTATAGAAATATTGTATGAGTTGTGAATGATGATGATCTGTTTCATTAAATTGAAATTAAAAGGAGAGATTGTAAGCTTAATAGTTCTGGTATATACTTTTATTGATTTTAGTGAACTGTTAAACAGATATACTGCGTTGAAAATATCTTGCGAGAAAGATTATGGTCGAAGCGACACTATCACTTTATGGGCTTGGGAACATATAGTTTCGGCCTTCATTCAAGACCCTATATGTGTTCCGTCTAGTTTTTCCCTAGTGCGCGTCTGCTTAGTTTGGCATAATGCTGTCCTAGGCCTTGCTGGAAGACAGTGCAGTGCCGTGCGATTGATATTGATCTTGAGAAAACGATTGTTTAAAGAATCTTAAAGTATACATTATAGCATTCTAAGCCACAATTTGATATCTTTGCCATATGTAAAGTAAAAGGGTGGGAAATGGGTGGGTTTTGAATTGTCTTGCGCTTTCCACAGGAGTTTTACTTGTGACTTTTTTAATAGTTAGCAGTTATAATGTATTTATTGTGCATGGAAATGTAGTGGCTTGTTTAAAGGATACTTGATTAATAGCGTATCTGCAAACCATTTTGGATCAACAGCTCAGAGGCTATGACTGGATGGTAAATCGATGTCTGTTTCGCATATGACTTAATAGTAAATGTAGCGTGTCTGCCGGAAGTTGAAGTCGGGCAGCTCAGAGGCTATTATTTGTTTCTTTGAGGACTTATAACTAAAAATAGCGTGTCCGTCGACAGCTTATGTCAACGGCTCATAGACTGTTTTTATATCTACTGGTTTTCATTCTAGTGATTGTGCAAATTAGACATAGAACAAGCGTGTCTGCTGATTGCTTTGGTTTGGAGTTTTGCCGGGGTTTACCGACTTAACTGCCACTTTTCCTGTTCCCTTATTGCTAACGTTATGAAATCGCACATTTAGTGCTACATGTAAATTTGTTGATTTGAGAGTGAATTGTAGTGGGACTTGAAAGAGATAATTGGTTTTGGGGTAAAATCGTTTGCATTGTTGTATTGTTCTAATAACTAAAAATTCGATTGTTTCATAGTTCACATATATGTAGTACTTCACTTGTTTCAGTGTAACTTGAAATTAAATTAGTTTCATGGTTATTTGCCCTTGAAAATTGCCCTTCTCATGTAAATTATTCTTTATATTTGTTATGCGCAGTTTATTTAAATATTTCATTTGCTCATTAATGTTATTGCATTTAAAAAATTATTGCCCAGATGTCTATATTTTTAGTTTGTAGTTAAATGTTTGCTTTTGTTTGCTCCTCAAATTGTATCTCAGGCAATCCGAATGCTCATTCAATTCGAAAGATAAGACGCGTATTGTTTAAGTAGTAAGAGTGATAAATGATATCGTATTTCGATAACAATGGGCGCGCGTCTGTTTGCTCGCTATTAAGTTTTCGTTTTGCTTATTTTTATTTAATATTTACTTGTAATGTTTTGTGTTTTGCATGTTAGTTGATTGAAACTTTATATCTTTATAAATTCTACGTTAGGTTTGAACGAGTTAAGAGTTAGATTGAATGACCTTCAGATAAGAAATATGAGATTTAAGGTATATGAATGGAGGAGTAAATGAATTGAAGAATTAGATGTTCAATATGACTATTTGCTTTTAGGACTGATCTTATTTGAAGGACAGTATGAGTAGGATTAATATTACATTTAAATATTGTTATCATATTTTGATTATTTGAATGATCAATATAATTATTTGAGTTTATTTTAAAGGCATTCTGATTTAGTTTGTTCGATAATATTACGTTTGGATATTCATACTTTCTTTTTGTTATTTAATTGATTGAAATAATTATTTGATGATTTTTTTTAGAAGATTGATCTTGTTTGATGGAAAGTATGAGTAACCTTAATTTTATATTTGAATATTGATATTATATTTTTGTTATTTGAGCAATAAATTTTATTTTTATTTTCTTTTTTGAGAAGTTTAATCTACTTTTATGTACTGTATGAGTAGTAACAATATTGTATTTAGATACTGATGTTATATTTTTGTTTTTTAAATGATTACAATTATTTTAAGCAAGCTGATCTAGTTTGATGGACTGTTTGAATAGTATTGATATTATTATTTCTTTTTATTTAAATAATCAATATTATTATTTGATTTTTTTTTTAAGAAGGTTGATCTAGTTTGATGGACTGAATAGCATTGATTTGATAGTTAGGTATTGATATTATTATTTCTTTTTATTTAAATAATCAACATTATTATTTGATTTTTTTAAGAAGGTTGATCCAGTTTGATGGACAGTATGAGTAGCAATGGTGTCTTACAGGAGTTGAATGGTTTGAGATATCGGCTGGGTGCATGGATTTTTCAGCCCATTTAAATTTGCTACACAGCGCACTACACTGTGGTCTCTGCAAAACCGATATCCTACCGGCTGCGCCAATTTTGTTACAACTGGTATGAACTGGGAGCTCATTTGATGTGTATCCAATATACATCATCAAGGCTCCCGGGGAAATAACTCGCTGTTAACACCACTTACCTGCTACTCTGTCCATTTAAACTAGAACAACAAAATACGAGAGTTAACTTTAGAGAATGAATTTTATTACACTATCCATTTTTTTAAACATTTAGTAACAATTGAATTTGTTAATTATATTTCCACTTAATTAATTATTTTAAACTTCTACCTATCAGCCAGCCCGTTAACGAAAGGATCTGTGCAATTCGTATCAAGACCAAATTCTTTAATGTCTGACCGGTCAACTGTCACACGCCCACAAAAGACAAGGAGGGGGCAATCAGTCACGAATTTTCCAGCACCCTGAAACTCACTGTCGATGCATTGCCGCCAAACGACATTAAAATTGTTCTGGATGAAATCAATGCAAAAATCGTCCGAAAACGGCACATAGAAGAATAACCAGAGGGCACAGCCTCCATGCAGAGACCAGCGACAACGGGCCACGGCTGATAGACTTCGCTATTAGCAGAGGCTTCACAATAAGTTCCATACACTTCCCACATCGAGACATTCACAAGTGAACGTGGGCATCCCCATACGGTCATACATTTAATCAGATCGACCATGTTCTCGTACAAAACCGAGCGGCCACCGTCATCCTTGACACGCGCTCGTTCCTCGGTTCTGTCAAGGATTCGGACCACTATCTTATAAGGATCAAGTTTTGATGCCGCATCTCCAAGAGCTGTGAACAAGGAGCATCAGTTACTCTATAATAGGAATAGGAAAACCCACACCGGCTTAATCGAATTCGAAAACCAGTTTTTTCCTCCCGTTTTGATCCGGTTTTCTCTTTCAAATTCAAGAACCGAATAAAACCCCGAAACAAAGGAATTGAAAAATATTGAAGAAAAACAAACTTCCCAGTGCAGATAGTAGCGGACAATGAGCATTCTCTATCAAAATCGGTGAATATGAAATGGGTATCCACAATTTCCACTTTGATTCGGTAAGGTTTTTCTCCGAATCGACCGTAAACCCTCTTTTCTATACCAATCCATCGTGAAACATAACATCAGGAAATTGGTCCGCAGTTTGAAAAATTTGATTTATTACATCTAAATACCTGGGCGTTTGATAATGTGGGAAATTTAAATCTATATTTGAAGTGACGCTGCCAGAAAGTAATTCATCGCAAAATACACGTGATAAAGCATCAAGTACCACATTCTGACTACCTTTCCTATATTCAATATCGAAATCATTGGACTACGAGTATAACTTGAGTGACCATTGCGCTAGTCTGTCAGTTAATTCCTTTTGATTCATCACCCATTTTAAGCTCGCGTGATTGGTAATAATTTTGAAAGGAAGACCCTCAACATATGCTCGGAATTTACGAACGCAAATCACAGCCGCTAAACATTCCAATTCGGTTATGCTATAGTTTCATTGAGCGGGATTCAACTTCTGTGAGACATGCTAAGGGTCTCTCTTCACCATCATCTCCGGTTTCTGATAACAAGTCACCTACTTCCATCATACTTGCATCACACTGGATTATAAAAGGCTTGGTGAAATCAGGATGATGTAACTCAGCAGCGTTAGCCATGACCTCTTTTAATTTGCTAAAAGCGATTTCAGCCTCATCAGTCCACTGAAGTCCTTTAGGGTGTTTCTTGAGGCAGTTAGAAATTGGGGCTGCTAGAGCCGCACAATTCGGAACAAACCATCTATATCATCCTGTCATGCCAAGAAATCTTCGGGTTTGTTTGACTGAAGTTGGGATAGGAAATTCTTTAACGGCCGTGAGTTTAGCAGGATCCTTTTTCAGCTTACCATCCTCGACCAGCATTGCGAAGATAATCTGCAACTTTAAAAAATAAAAGTAAATGCGATTCAAAATCTGCTGTGGTAACTAATATGCCGTCTAGGTAAACAGAAACTCTATCTCTATCCTATGATGAAAGAGGCTTTATAACTTTATCAATTAGTCGGCATATGTGTTGAGGAGCGTTACACAAGCCGAATGGCATCACTTTAAAGTGGTACAAAGGGCGGCCAGGAACCGTAAATACCGTTTTCTTCCAAAGGAATCTGCCAAAAGGCGTCTTTTAAATCAATCGCAGAAATGTATTTAGTATCCTGCAGACAACTAAGTAATCCATTAATGTGAGGAAGAGGATGAGCATCTTTGATGGTAAAGTGTCCGTAACCAGTTCTAACATTCAGTAGGGACTGGTCAGATCCTGTGATCAGATATTGATGAAAAGTCAGCAGACTACATTGTGCGTTTCCAGTTTTGCAAGGTTCGTGTTCGAGGACTGGGAAAAGTAGAGAAATCCTCTGCAGCTACAATACCACCACAGGAGCCAACCCCGGGACCCAGCGCAAAGAAGGCTCATGGAACGGCTAAGTTCTCTGGACAGGAATAGAAGACAATTGAGGCCACATTGACTGGGGAACCGAAATCAGGGAAGGCAAATCAGGCCACTCTGTATGAGGGGCTAGACCTGAAAGAGACGAATCAGGCCGTACTGCCCAGGAAGCTGGACACGGAGAAGGCAAATCAGGCTACATAGCCGGAAGAGCTGGAACCGGAAAACGAAACCATGCAGCTTGAGGAGCGGTCCTGGCTAGAACATTCACAAAAGAACGATTAAGAATAGCACAGACTCAAGAACCCTGGACCTACGGAGGTCAAATCCGAGGTTTCAACACTCAGGACGCCACACTGATGAGGGGGATAGGATCATTCCAAGACAGTCATCATGATCAGGTAAAACACAAAATACATGTGTGTTTCATATTTTATGACGCGAGATCTAGTTCCTATAACAAACCCTATTTCGATAGAGGACAATACTTGCGACATAGTTATTGCATCAGCATACTTCCCTGGAGACATAAACCAAACTCCTCCAGTGGAGGTACAAAGGCTGGCGGACCATTGTGAGTGGAGGGATCTACCTATTCTAGTTGGATGTGACGCCGATGCACACTATCAATTGTGGAGTAGCACTGATACCAACAATAGAGGTAGGGATATGTTTGAATTCATATTGAAATCGAATATGATCAGCCTCAATGCGGGGAAAACACCCACTTGCCTCACAAAAGCAAGAGAAGAAGTACTGGATGTTACTTTTAGTAGTATAAGCCTTGCCTCCATGGTAAGGAGATGGAGGATGTTGGCAGAGTCTTCAAAGTCTAACCACAGAACTCTGAGGTACGATTTGGAAGGGCTGACAAAAGAGGAAACCTGCAAATGGGCCTCGGAATGGATTGGACTCACGACTACGACCTCGCAAACGAAAAAAGGACTATGGCATTGAGTCCTGGAATGTTAGATCACTCAATTACCCAGGCGCTGTTAAGGACCTTTTACAACAGACCAGTCAATATCAATTAAAACCACTGGCAATCCAGGAAATTAATTGGACTGGAAATGACATTCAAGACATGAATTCGCACACAATATTTCAAAGGGGGAAGCCTACTGGAAAACGAGAATTCGGATCAGCTTTGTGGATAGGAAGTTCAAATCACATGTTATTGATTTTAAGGCAGTAAATGAACGGTTGTGTGCGATCCGCATAAAAGCGAAATTCTTCAAAATCTGGCTGATTAACCCGTTCACTGCTAAGGTCCCAGAGGAAAAACGTCCAACAAAGCCCAATTTTTTTTTGTGTCTTATACGCCATGGATTGGCATAGATTTAACATATTTTTGTTTAGAACATTTGAAAAAAATAAAATAAGCATCTTGTTCAACCGTCATAAATATGTGACGTTGGGCTATCGGTGAAAACTTCTGGTTTTAACCCACGTGTCACATATTTCTGTCAAATTGAATAAGCTAAGATGGAGTAAAGGATAAAATGTCGATACAATTTTTTAATACAAAAATTTATTTAGTATGATCGATCTTAAAACATTTATCTACACATAATCCAATTGGCCGTCCATTGTTGATTTTACAAGTCTCACGGACATAGAATGTAGCTTTGCGCCGTTTGTTTTTGGCGCAAATGAAGCATCTAGTTCGTTTCTCCAGTTTTTGTAGAAATGTTGGAAATGTTGGCTACAAAAATTTACGCTGCGTGAAAGCCCAGAAACATCGCTTCTCAAATTCAGCAGTTCACATGCAATATCATCTCGAAACTCTAAATAAGTTTTTTATTGGAATGCGTTTTATTATATAACCAAAAAGCATTCCAAACTGCTACGTCAAATATATGATAAAATGTTTCAAATACCAGCGTATTGATTTTTGAGACGTGGAATAGTAGAAAATCATTCGATCAGCTCTATCGATGCCCGACATATTTTCATTATTATAATCAGCTACAGTAGACGGCTTAGTGACATTATGACCTCTTTTTGATACTTCTTCTTCTTAGCACTGCAGCCCCTTTCGGGCCTTCGCTTCCTGCAAACAGCGCCTCCAACTGTCTCGGTCTATTGACCACGTCTTCCAATTCCGAAATCCGAGCAGCGATGAACTGCCTTCGTCGACCGAGTCAGACCAGCGTTTCCTCGGTTTCCCTACTGGCCGCCGGCCTTCAGTTTTCCCAACGAATACCTTCTTGGGTATCCGCTGTTCGTCCATACCATTGCAGCTTCCTCAGTCTTACAATCCTTGAGACCTCCGGTTCTTCAAAAATTTCATACAGCTCATGGTTGTAACGGATTCGCCGTTGGTCCCCGTCTAGCTTCGCTCCGATTATTCGCCTCAGGACCCGTCGCTCAAAGGTGTTCAATATATTTGCGGATGCTTGGGTTAGGGTCCATGTTTCACACCCATAGCATAACACAGATCTTATCACAGGTTTGTATACTTGGAGCTTTGTTTTCCTGTGTATGCAGCTGGTCTTCGAGATCGTTAATACTGAATAAAATATTTTATTTGCGAGCTGTATTCTACGGCGTATTTCGTCTCTTTCATTGCCCGTTTTCGTTATTTCTTTTTCTTGCAAAAACAGATTCGCCCTTTTTTAATTTTTTATCCATTACTATTTTGCGATTACTTTTCCGATTTCTGCGAAGTATGCCCATAGCGTGCGTTTTGTCTCTGTAAAGAGACATGGCTAACTGGACACTATTGTAGTAATTGTCCATAAAAATAGCATGTCCTTTTCCTAAATATTTCTCCAACAACTTGTAAACAACACAAGAGGAGTGGCCATCTCCATTGGTTATTTTATTCTTTCCACTGTGAATCAAAAAATTTTTAACACAAATCCATCAGGTATACACAGTTCGTATATCTTGATTCCATATTTTGCTTTCTTTTGTGGAATATATTGCTTTCCACAAGAGTAAAGCTTCGTCTATGGATAAGTTCTCACCCGTATAATAAACACTTTGAATATTACAAAGTGCGTGACTCAATACCTAATCGATTTTATGAAGGCGATTTGTTTGATCATCTGTTTCAGTGTAAAACTGTAGGCAGCGAAGTATTGACTCAAATCTATTTCTAATCATAGTTTTACCAAACAATGGGTGATTATAAAATGTGTTCGTGCTCCAGTATGTTTTTAATGAAGGCATCCGAATATTTCCTATCATAATGCAAAGGCCAAAAAACTTTTTCATTTCATCCTCTAAAAATGCAACGTATTTTTTTAGACTTGAATTTGAGGAAACATTTAAGCTATTTCTCAAAATCATCATTCGTTCTACTAGTCATTAATGAATTTGATGAGCTACTTGTTTTTTCACTATCTGCAAAAGAGAAATGAAGGGTTGGATCCTGTATATCTTCATCGACATTTCTTCATCACTGGTGTAAACAACATATCTCTTCCTCATTATTTTGTTGAGCGGTATAGTTCTGTTAAAAATAATGCAATGTCACTTACCTAGCAATTTGAACTTTAATTTTATTTTTAATTACCGTTCACTAGTTTTGAACGATTATTGGAAACAAGATTGTTTCTAAAAATATACCTATTCAGATTTAATAGATTTTATAACTCCGAAAGCCTTGGAAAATGTGTCCGTTCAAAAAGTAAATGTCAGCGAGACTAAACCTAAATTTCTCAATAAACTACTCCTGATATTATATCTTGCTTTCAAATGTTTCAAAGGATCTTCAATATTGCTTATTTTGCATGTTTTGCTTTATTGCATCTTTAGTTCAGTTTAGGCTTATGGCCAAAACTGACGAGAGATACAAGCCATATGGCAGCAGCGCTTACTACCACACACATGACCATTAGTAGGCCGACTTTGCTGCCTAACTTACATGGCGTTATATGAAGAATTGTGGAGGTGCCAACGAAAATTCGAGGTTTTGTACGGTTTAGAGACGGATTTCTACAGTGAAATTCAGATGATCCGCGGAGAACACAATAGCGCTCCTAGTGAAGTGAAAATTATTTCAGTTCTTGTACCCGTTTAGTTTTTATCGCCTTCCAAAGTGAATTTATAGGAGTTTGTTTACATCTCAACGCTGAGCTATCAGTCGAAGGTGCAAAACGTGTGCTTCATTTGTTCGTCTTGGAAAGTTTAGGAGCACAATGGGCTATACAAGGTGAATTTATAGCATGCACGGAATGCGTTCGGCACGTTTTTTATTCGGAAAATAGTATACATGACGAAATATAAGCATTTGCTAGTGCCGCAGTTGGGTGACAGCTACCGGAAGCTTGTCCATAGTAGGCCGACTAATACATATGCAAATTGCTACCATATGGCTTGTATCTATCGTCAGTTTTGCTTATGGCACATCACGACACGATAGTGGCTAAGCGATCGCAATTAACACATGGTTAAATGGGAGCGTGCGCACCACAACTTTGCGACTTTTCTTTCCTGGTCGACTGTCGCAAAGATCTACGAATTTTCCTTTAAACCAGTTTACCAGGTGGGACGATTTTCGGGTTACACGTTTTCATGATACTCGTGCATGCGCACATCGTTTGGAAATTTGATGTTGTCATGTAAGGAGGAATATCGGCTAAGTTCAAATATGAATTGAAAGACTCATACTTACGATTTTAGCATGCTTGGCAAATGTATTCGGCAAGTGCATACCTTCAAGTGAGAATATATGTGACGCTGGGCTGTGTTTAGAAACTACTGTGTCACATATATGTGACGGTTGGTAGCGAACGGGTTAGACAAAGAGACGAAGGAAACGTTCTACAATCACCTGGAAAGACTAGTCGTCTCATTGCCTACAAACGACAGAAATATAATTCTGGGTGATTTCAACGCTAAGGTTAGCAATGACCTATTTTATTGGGGAACGACTGGAGGATAAAGCCTACACGATGAAATAAATGACAACGACCAGCGCCTGATTGACTTTGCATGTAGCAGAAATCTAGTCATACGACTTGCTTCCAACATCAACGCATTCATAAAATGACCTGGGTATCACCGGATGCTAACACACAAAACCAGATCGACCATGTTCTGATCCAACAACGTTGGGCTTCGAGCATACTTGACGTCCGTACATACCGAGGAGCCAATTGTAACTCAGATCATTACTTGATCAAATTAACGTATCGATGTCGAATGTCAAAGGCATATTCAGCGAGGACTGCCCGCTACAAAAATTTTACATCGAACGGCTCCAAACGTCGTCTGTGGCCAAACATTTCACGGAGACTCTCAACAACTAGCTGGCTCCTATCTTATCAGACGCATCGTTAAACACAAGCAACGAGCTCTGGACGAAAGTGAAAGCGGCTATTAGGACCGTGGCAGAATGAATGATTGGTTCGATGATGAGTGCCAGAATGCGTTAGATAAAAAGAATTAGGCGTACAAAAAATACGTGGGTAGGAAAACCAGAACGAAGAGAAAACACTACGAAAATCTCAGAAGAGTACCGAATAAGATAATTAGAATTAAGAAAAGAAAAACACTATGAGGACTAATTGAGAACTATAGATGTAAATTTAGCGAGCAACAACACAAGACAAGCATACAAAGTAGTGAAAAGCCTGATACGTGGTTATCAGCCCAAAACCACGCTCTGTCGTGATGAAATCGGCAATATCATCGCTGATGAAACCAAGATTAAGGAAAGATGGGCAACATATTTTAAGAACCTCCTTAATCCTCCGCACAGCTCAAGAACATCGGAGCCTATGGATGCTGCGGAGAGCTTCCATTGGCCCCACCAACTCCGGATAAAGTTTGTTCCATCACCAAAGCGCCGGGCATCGATGAGATTCCAGTAGAGCTCATCAAATATGGAGGCATTAGTGTTCATTAAGCTATTCACAAAGTCATCCAGCGCATTTGGCAACAAGAACATATGTCGAAAGAGTGGAGCCAATAAATTATACTCCCTATCCACAAAAAATGTGACAAGCTACAGTGCGAAAATTATACAGGCATATCACTACAATTGTTCACAGTCAAGCAGGTACTTGAAAAATGCTGGGAGCTTAAAATAGCTGTACACCAAATTTTCGTTGATTTTAAGCAAGCATACGACAGTATTGATCGTAACGTACTGTACCAAATAATGCTTTGCTTTGGCATCCCAGCCAAATAAGTCCGTCTTACCAAAATGACAATGACGTTAACGACCTCCCAAGTCCGCATCAATAACCAACTCACCGATGCCTCTGACACAAATATTGGACTAAAGCAGGGAGATGGGGTGGTCCCATTGCTATTCAGTCTGGCTCTGGAGTACGTCATAAGGAAGGGAGGTACATTACTATACAAGTCGAGCCAAGTAGTGGCCTATGCAGATGACATCAACATTTTGTCACAGTCAGTCGACAGCGAAGCAAAACTAGTAGGGCTACAAATCAATGAAAATAAATCAAAGCGCATTAACGCAGTCGAGGAAAAATACCTCAAATACACAAAATATTGCACTTGGCGAATACAGTATCGAAAATGTGGGCTACTTGTATATTTAGGCGCCAGAATAACGAAAACGGGTTATGAAAGAGACGAAATACGCCAAAAAATACAGCTCGCAAATAAAATATTTTATTCAGTTTTGACGACTTTGAAGACCAGCTGCATACTTAGGAGAACAAAGCTCCAAGTATACAAACCTGTGATAAGACCTGTGTTATGCTATGGGTGTGAAACATGGACCCTAACCCAAGCATCCGCAAATATGTATATTGAACGCCTTTGAGCAACGGGTCCTGAGGCGAATAATCGGAGCGAAGCTAGACGAGGACCAATGGCGAATTCGATACAATCAGGAGCTGTATGAAATCTTTGACGAAAGCGGAAGCTGCAATGGGCTGGCCACGTGAATCGTATGGACGAACAACGGATGCCCAAGAAGATATTCGTTGCGAGAACTGAAGCCCGAAGACCAGTGGGAAAACCGAGAAAACGCTGGTCTGACTCGATCGACAAAGACAGGTCATCGCTGCTCGGATTTCGAAATCGCAGGACGCGGTCAATGAGCCGAGACAGTTCGAGGCGCTATTTGCAGGAAGCGAAGGCCCGAGAGGGGCTGTAGTGCTAAGAAGAAATAGAAGAAGAAGATAAAAGAGGAAATTTTACTCAGGAACCTTAGAAGAATGAATTAGACCATTTTGGAAGATAACCTACAACACGTTTCAGTGAGGAGAACTCCAAAACACCCTCTGAAGCTGGAACATGCAGTAGAAGAACTCAACGAAACAATAATTAATGCCTACGAAGTAAGCTGCCTCATTCGCACCATAAAGACAACTGGTGCAGCGAAAGGCTAATGCAACCCAGATTGGAAGTACGGAAACTGTAAAATGCAACTAACGGTACCAACAGCTGTGATGCAAAGAAATCCGGCAAAAAACCCTGCCAAAGCCATGCTGGTACCATTTAAAAAGAAGCAGAAATTGGAACAATTACACCATAAGCTTAAATGGAAAGGAGATAGAATTCGAGAAAGAAATTGAGTACAAATATCTTGGAAACCATCTGGATATTAAGCTCACGTGGAACCGACATATTGAAGTGGTGACAACAAAGGCCACAAGAGCCCTGCTGGCGTGCAGGAATATGGCAGGCAAATCTTGGGGGTGCAACCCAACCATATGTCATAATATACGGCTTGGCCCCGGCCAGAAGTTGACAAGTATCAGATGACAGATCTCTGTCTGAGAACCACCACGAGACGTTGAGTGTTGTTAGGTCGTGTTTGGTACCGAAGCGCATTTATTTTCAATTTAATAGTCAGTGCGGACCAAGTTTACAGCAGGCTTATATTCACTCACGTTTTCACTATCCTTCTCAACGCCAAGCAAGGGGATTTATTGTGTAGGTATAGTTCATTTCTGGTGCTATACAATTCCTCAATTTGATTTCTTTGTTTAAAATTTATTGTATTGATTAGAAAGAGTGCGAAACTGATACGGTTTGTGGAGCAGCGGGCTGAAAGTCGAGAAGCGTGATGGAGCGTAGGTAAGATCAATTAGAAAATTATTGGCCAAAGTACAAGCCCTGTATCACCAACAGCTTCACCATCATCTATCGCATCAACTGCAAAGAAAAAACCGCTTCAGGGAAGTTATTTTAGAGCGATGAAAGAACTCGCGAACAATTTGCGGATAATGCAACGTGATTTAATAGATGAATTCTTCAAGAAACAAGAGGAGCTTATGCGCGAAGAACATGAATTCCAAAAACAACAAGATGAAATTCTACTAAGAAGCTTCGAGAAACAAACTCGATTACTGTTGGATGGTGCTAGGAATTTATTGACAAACGCAGTCACCGATATGCCTGATATTGTATACATAAACAAGGACTAGCAGGTCAGTGTTAAAATAATAAAAAAAAAAAACAAACGCAGATTAAGCAAGCTAAGCGTCACCGTATACATCCATTCATATAATGATTCAATCAATCAATTAATCTGAACTTATAGAGTAATCATAAAAAACAGAATATTAGCATGAAAAATAGCAAGCAAACACACAAAAATTATACAGAAGATACCAAGACGAGAATATATTGTAAAAGATTGAATAAACGACTTGAAATCATAGAGTAGTCGTAGACAAATCGCAAAACTTACAAATCAAGCAAAATGTGAAATGTGAAACTGTGGACACAATTTTAGGCAGATAGTTCTATTATATATTATATGACTCCTATTAAAATCCCAAAACTGTCTCTATATATTTCTATTATTACTCAACAATCATATCTAGCTATTAAAAAGATTGATAATTATAGATGAAAGCAAACAATCAACTTTGTAGTAAACGTATACACAAATACAGAAAGACAAACCACCTTACGAGTATGTAAAATTGAATGCTGGAATAGTGGAAAAAAACGATGAAAACGAAGAAAAAACTTTACCATTTCGTCTCTATTTACACACACACACTCTACTTCCTCTTAACGTCCTTCTACAAACTCCTGACGTTCATTTCAACCATATTTCAAATATCTCAGTCGTAAATGAAAATCGAAAGTAAAATGTTTAGTACGAATAAAGAGAAATGTGAAAGTTTTTTGCTCGTTCCTAATTTTATTATTTACGTTTTTTCCTTTTAACAAACTAAAATCATCGTCAAATAACAAAGAAAATATATACGTATATGTTTTTTTTTCAATATTCTGAATTTAGTAACTATAGACTGTAGACAAATCATAGGATATTGCAAAGAACGCTTCTAGTGCTAGAATTTCACTCAAAATTAAAATTAAATCGTAATATTATAAAAAAAAAAAAAATTTAAATTACAAAAATTTTTATTCTAATTACAAATTTTCGTTAGGGGAGTGGTTTAAATGCAGGATTATATCTAATTGACCGAATAACACTTTATTAAAGACTTCTAATCCTAATTAGTTTACTATTATCACCTCACGATTTAAGAGCTTGCACTCACCTCTAATATAAAATTATTGATCCGTGGGGCCTTGGCTACAAGCTGGTCATGGGGAAACTTGGTGCCCTACGGAAGCCTTGTATACATGACGCCGAAAAGATGGACGCGATGGTGCGGGGACTCTTCCCCGCCCATCCCGCTCGTGTTGACGCTGTCCATGGTGAAACAGCAGTAGAGTGCCCACTCTTCACACAGCTGGAACTGGAGGAGGCAGTCCTCTCCTTGAAAGTGAGGAAGGCTCCAGGTCCAGATGGTGTTGCGGCTCGTCTATCACCATTTTCCTGACTTGCTGCTCAGCACATTCAACGCTTGCCTACGGGACGGGGTTTTCCCGGTACGATGGAAGGTGAAGAGGCTCGTGCTGATCAGCAAGGGGAAGGGAAATCCCGAATCGCCGTCTGCATACCGCCCGTTATGCATGCTAGACACGGCTGGGAAAGTGCTAGAGAAACTCATCAAGGGAAGACTCACTGACGCGATTCGTGCTGCTGGGGACCTATCTCCTCGGCAGTACGGCTTTAGAGCAGGACGTTCTACCATTGATGCGATTACAGAGGTGGTGAACGCGGTCCAACAGGCAGAGGCATATAGTCGCACCAGGTGACGGATCGTCCTGTTGGTGACACTCGACGTCAGGAATGCCTTCAACTCCTCTAGATGGGTGGATATTCTGGACACGCTGGAAAACTCTTTTCAAGTTCCAGAATATCTAATGCGGCTTTTGAGGAACTACCTAAAGGACCGAAGCCTGCTCTACGACACGACACAGGGCCAATGAAGGATGGAAATTACATCGGGTGTTGCCCAGGGATCTATCCTTGGTCCGGACCTGTGGAACGTGTCTTACGACGGGCTACTGAGACTTGAGATGCCAGATGAGTCGCGCTTGGTCGGCTATGCGGATGATGTTGCGGCTCTGGTCGCCGGACGCACCGTTAAACAAGCACAACTTAGGCTAGGTATGCTAATGCGCCGAGTAAGGGACTGGATGACGGCTTGCGGGTTCAGTTTAGCACTGGAGAAAACCGAATTGGTCATCTTGATAAAAAAGAGAATCCCTACAGTAAGGATGATCAGTATTGGAGATATACAAATCGAATCGAAGCCAGCGGTAAAGTACCTGGGGCTACTGATCGACTCGAAGATGAGTTACTCTGAGCAAATCAGGGCAACGGCTGAGAAGGCTGCTTCGGGAATATCGGCTCTGAGTCGACTTCTGGCCAACGTAGGGGGACCCAGCCCATCAAGAAGACGCCTTTTGATGAGTGCTGTAGGGTCAGTGCTACTGTATGGAGCAGAGGTGTGGGGCGACGCTCTCAGCAAGGAGGTATACCGAAAACGATTGGCACAGGTACAGAGAAGAGGAGCACTGAGAATTGCATCTTCGTATCCAACAGTCTCCGACTCGGCGGTGAGAGTGATTGCAGGCGTGATACCTGTCGCCCTCCTTGCTAGCGAGCGCCGCGCTATTTACCTGCGCCGAAACGAGGATGCGAGTGAGATGGTTGTCCGCGAGGAGAGACAACGCTCGCTCAACGATTGGCAGCAGTCTTGGGCGAATAGCACGAAGGGAATGTGGACTGCGCGCCTCATCCCGGTTGTGAGACCGTGGCTAAATCGAAGGCATGGTGAGACTGACTTCTATCTGACCCAGCTTTTGAGCGGACACGGGTGTTTTCAGTCTTACCTGCACAAAATCGGTAAGTCACGGTCTCCCGATTGTCGGTTTTGCCCAGGAGAGGAGGACAATGCCTGTCACACATTTTTTGCGTGTACAAAATAGGTCAGGCTGCGAAGGGAACTCTACAGGGAGACGGGAGAGCTCACCCCGGATAATATAGTTGCGGTGATGCTCGAATCGGTTGACAAATAGAAACAGGTGGCACATTATGCTCGGGCAGTCCTAAAATATAAAAGGGACTCACAGCAGCCGGAGGCGCTGGGGCTGGGGGATCGCTCTTCTGGCATTTCCTCTTCCCCTCTTCCCCCCCGCTAGGAAAGGGACTCCTCAGCTTGAAGGCGCCCCACGGCGTAACAAAACGAGACCTGGCCCGAAGTAATGTGTCAAACGGTTCCAGGCTAGGTTCTCAGATTGACAGGGGAGGTGTTTAGTGGGTAGTCCAAGGGTATCCTCCATGGGAGTCCCACACTGCCAGACTCGGCGGGCGCAAATGCCTTCACCTCCCTACCACAAAAAAAAACAAAAAAAATATAAAATTATTACGGGAAATTTCATCTTTCATTAGCTAGAACTTATTTTTCAAATCATTCTAAAGACAAATTCGCGATTCAAAGTTGGCAGTTTAATTTTTGTTTTAAGTTATGGAGTAGAAGAATATAAGTATGATTTATTCAACAAATTATTTTTTTGTTATTAATATTATTTCTGTCACTAAGCAACAACACCATTCGCAACATAACCCAAACACTACGTAACTTTCCGTTTTTGTTTTATTTTAATTATGATAAAGAATTAATCGTATAAATTATATAATTTGTTAATGAATTTGAATAATGGTTTTGTCACTTTTTTATATATATCTATATCACGAGGTATTTGTATTCGTATTTGAGTTACTATTCATTCTGCAGGTTAATTTAGGCTAAATCATCAAACAAGTTAATGGTGTTTATTATATCATAACTACGTCCTAATATTTACTATTATTATGTTTATTCTTATGATTATCAATATGATTTAATGTGTTTTTTTTTTTTGGGGTTTAATTTTGTGCTTTTGTAATATGCCTAAGGTTTAGATGTTTTGTATGATATTCAGTAGGCTAGACGCGATATAGTGAAAAATAAATTATGAGAATTATTGAATTCGGGAACTATTGAGATGCAAGCAATAAAGAATATGAATTGCTAAACTCTAACAAGGACTTTCCTTTCCAGTGGTTCCTTCTTTCAGCGGGAAGTAGAGTGCATGGTAAGTATGCCGTCACGAGGGTAGGGTTTGAGAAAATCCGCTGAGGCCGGTTTCGCGTCGCGCGTGGTACGCGGTATCTTAGTTGATTTTGGTTTTTCTTTAGCGTAGTTTTTTCGGATTCACGTTAACGTAGCCTATTTTTCGGAACTGCGCCGGTGACATTCGGGAACGCGAAATGGAGATTAGATGTTTGTTCTTTGACTGGATTGATGAAGAAATACGGAGTAACGTAAAGTAGGTTTCTTCTCCGTATGATTGTGTTTTTGACGCGTTTGAAACGGGCGTTTAATGGTGGCTGAAAAATTGTAAATGAGCGTAATCCATTTGGAGACCCGCGACCGAAATCCTCTCCGATCTAGCTGGCCGACAAGCAGCCACCGCGAAAATGTATTACGGTGCACGGATTGGTTGACCGGTTGGTACCATCCGTTGGCACTACTCAGACTTAAAGCCTAGAACCGATGAGAGATCGGTTCCTCGTTCGGACTTAGACTTAAAGTCATTACAAATGGCGCCCAACATGGGGTCCAAACATTCTAAGGGGATAAAAGATTCGCGTCTTCTGACGAGTTGGTCCTTTACGGAGGATGTAAGGTACCTTGGTACTCGAGCCTTACAAACAGGAGCAGTGGAGTTGTGTGATACACACTTGCAGTCGCTTCACGTGAGTTGTAGCTTCCGCTCTCCTTTGTTTGATTTTTTTTTCTTCGCGACAGAATCCTTCCGATGTGTTGTCCCAGGTTAACCCCTGTAAGGACCTTCTGTTTTCTTGATGGAACTGTCAGCCAGATGGGTTTCTCCTATCGGCCTGGACTCTCAAGAAAATAGAAGGTTACCTTGCCTTTATGTCGCGGAAGGATGCTACTCATTTCGTATGCGTGATAGACGAGTGGTATCGGTTCAACGTTCGGTGGCGTATGCTGGAGTTGCGGAGCCCGGAATGCTTCCACGCGTCGGGACGCGTACAAAACTGTTACGGTAGCTCTACCACTTGTCTCCTCGAGTCATTTAACGTAGTTTAGAGACGGTTTTTGTAATGTATGTCGGTTTGGGGATAAATTCGAGTAAATCGGCCGAAAGCACCCTTTTCTCGGCAGACTACCATTCACTCTCATTTCCCTTTGGAGGAGTCGACTGCTGGAAAGGAAAGTATCTACTAAATAATTTTTTTTTGCTCATATTAAATAGCTCGCCACTATAGGCCACTAACGTATTACGAAGTTTTTTTTATATATATACGTATAGATTAGGAATAGCAGTAGGAGTCAATTACATTCTTTTTTTTCAGTATTACATCATACCAACACTCATAGGAAACCCACACATCGCGACGAAACGAACACCCGACAAATGTTGGACCCGATCCAAAACGGTCCAACCAGCTAACTGCGGGATCTGTTTCGAGGACGTAGTAGACTAGGTGTAAACAGCGTGCGATTGGAGTGCGGACACCTGTTCCATCGCGCCTGCGTCCAACAGCTCCTACTGACGTCCGAGCTTTGTCCACTATGCCGGCGACCCATAGAGCGGACCGCCGTAGACGCCCCCCTCGGAACGCACGTCCCGACACGTGGAGCAGTGGCGAAAGGGTCCCCAATCACTGGTGGACCTGCAAGGAGCCGTGGGCGGAGAAGTTCCTGCTGCAGTTGTCGCAGCCGAGGTTCCAACCGCGCCTTCCACCCACTCCATTGACACCCTCGTGGCCTTTGGAAAAAGTCTTTATACCCAAAGTTGTCAAAAGATTCAATGTAATAATTTACAGACGATATGTGGATGACTGTTTCATCGTTATTGACTCACAAGAAAATACATAAGACGAACTACTTACCTAAATGAATGAGATTCACCCGAATATAAATTTCACTATGGAAAAGAAACAAACGGACAACTCAACTATATGGACCTAACTGTGACACGTGAACAAACACTCTTGGACCACAAAATATACAGAAAACCACCCACAACTGATCATACCATACATGAAACATCTAAGCACCCCGCACAACATAAGCTAGCAGCGTACAGATCAATGGTTCAGAGGCTTCACTCTTTTCTTTGTTTACCAGTTTGTATCCGTTGGCGTTAATGAGGTCTATTGTTTTTTATACGTACGTACGTACAACACAAGAAATGGAGCTGTTAGACAAGGGACTGAAACAACACTTATATAACACAAACCGCAACAAAGACCTATAACGACTAGTAATCGACACTGAACCAGCCATTAACAAACTGCCGCAGCAACAACAGACACATGCAAGACATACTGCAGTAGACATACTACAAAAAATACGCACTAGCATAAACAAAGCGAGTTTCCACGAAGACCATAAGACATTAAGACACATTCAGAAAAATCTTACGGATAACCTACTAACAGTGACAAAGGCTGACAAAGGACATACAACGGTGATCTTAAAAACAACGGACTATGTACAAAAAACAATAGACTTCATTAACGCCAACGAATTCAAACTGGTAAAGAAAGACCCCAAACGAACTTACGTACTGCCATTATACAATCCCCGCTAATTATTCCTCTTAACACTAAGCACCGCTACATAAACCCAAATCCATGCACATCACCCCTTAAAACACAACCTAAGCTCCACAAACCCAACATTCCTATCCGTCCTGTCGTCAACTACCGCCCAGCTCCCGCATACCTATTAGCACGGTACTTGGCAACGAAAATGGCGGATGTCATGCGACGACAAATACGTATTAAAGAACACCCGTGAACTAGCGAACTCTACTAATTCTTTAAAATTGACTGAAACTTGTCGACAACTTTTATCACTAGACGTCACCAACCTCTATACGTCTATACCCGTCGATGAATCACTAGCGATACTAAAAGAAAAACTTTCATTCAACAACAGCCGACCATTCATAGATCAACTGCTCAATATCATAAAGACCACAATCAAGCAGAACTATTTTAAGTTCAATAGCAACACATACATTGCCAAGGATGGTCTGGGAATGGGACATTCAATGTCCTCAATAATGTCAGAAATATTCTTACAATCTTTGGAAAAAGTCTTTATGCCCAAAGTTGTCAAAAGATTCAATGTAATATTTTACAGACGATATGTGAATGACTGTTTCATCATTATTGACTCACAAGAAAAAAATAAGACGAACTACTTACCTATATGAATGAAATTCACCCGAATATAAATTTCACTATGGAAAAGAAACAAACGGACAACTCAACTATATGGACCTAACTGTGACACGTGAAAAAACACGATTGGACTACAGAAAACCAACCACAACTAATCATACCATACATGAAACATCTAACCACCCCGCACAACATAAGCTAGCAGCGTACAGATCAATGATGCAGAGGCTTCACTCCATCCCCATGGCTCCTACTAACTACTCCAACGAACTAAACAACATTTACAGAATAGCTAATAACAACGGATACAAATAATGCGACATTGACAAACTTGTCACACAGTACAAACAAAAACAGGAACGCGAACCGACTGAAACTCATAAGAACGACCAACAGTGGGTTTCGTTAACATACGTAGGCAAAAAGACAAACAAGCTATCAAACTTCCTTAGGAAATACAAATTGCAAAGTGCATTCAAAACGAACAACAACATTGGAAAGAAACTGAAACCAAAACTGAATGACACATCAATATACGAAAAAAGCAGCATATAAAAACTGACATGCAAGGATTGCGGCATGGTATACATAGGAAGGACAACACGAAAACTAACGACAACATACAAAGAGCACTTACGATCTTTCTTACACAACAAGGCAGACTGCAATTATGCGACGCACCTACAAAACCACGCACATGAGCCTGACGCTATGACAAACTCTATGAAATTGCTACACAAACAAAGCAAAGGACCGAGACTTGACATCTTAGAAAGGCTTGAAATTTATAAACATAGAGAGACAGATGGTAACATTATCAACTTGTTACCAATTCCGAGCAATTTTCTCAGTACTAGACCACACTCTTAGACGAAAACGGAAACGAGATGAAACAGAACAAACGAACATCCAATAAGCAAAAAAACAAAAACATAATTTAGTACTTGACGTAATTTACTACCTGACCTAATTACCCATCCGCTTAACCCATCCTACGACTGTATAAAGTCATTCCCTTGAACACATCCTTTAGACACTGAAGATGACTCGAAGTAGTCGAAACGCGTCTGCTCACACAACAAAGCAAGGCCCGACGGCTTTTAAAGAAAAAAGAGAATTGGCCTGCGGATATCAAATAAAAAAAATAATTATCTACAAGAACAAAATCTTACCTTTTCACCAGGTAGTCGTTCTTTTTCAGGAGGAGAAGAAGACAGGACGTGAGTATGTCACCGAGGGGGTAGGTTTTTAAAAATCCGCGACGGATCGGTTGAATCCTCAACGATAAAATCGAAGATGGTTCAGGAATACTGTACAAAGCTCAATAAAATGGGTGAGAAAACAAGGTTACTCTGCATTGGGTACTAGGGCACGAAATCTTTCAAATTTATCCAAAAGATTCAGAGTTCTTCATAAACACATAACCGCCCCATTTTGTTTCAGCTAAAATAATTTTTGTGAATGCTCCGCCAATTGAACATATTCAAATTAACCGCTATTCCTAAATTTTCATGAAAATCAAAAAAAAATATGTGTGCCTAGGTCGATTTAATATATGTATCAAACGTTAACATATGTTATTGATATGTTATTGTTGTTGTAATTTCATATAATTGAAATGGCTATAGGATTGATTATGATCTGATTTCCATAAAATTTTATAAGCTTAAATAACTTATGTTAATTTACATAATTGTGAAATTTTAAGAAGGGTATCGTTTTGATTTTATGGGAGAAATCGTAAAATTTACTAATCATACTATAGTCAACAAAACTGAGTGGCTTTGGATTTCTGAGGAATTTTTTGCCCTTGTGTTCATAAAGAGCTATCTCGATATTTTTTTTTAGATTTTTCGGCTCAAAGGCGGCCGATCGCCAGGGAAAGAGACACACATTTATCGCACATTTTGCCTCCCCGTGGACCCCTGATGCATAAAATACCGCACTTGATAACATTTGATAAAAAAATGTTTAAGGGTCACTTCAGCATAAGGTAGGCCCCCCGTTAAAATATTTTGAAATGTTTGATAAGACCTAAATTTTTGAGAGACTACCACTTCTGACCTTTCCACAAAGTTTGAGCTTTGTAGCTTCTATAGTTTGTGAGGAAACATGCTGTGACGCAGGGACAGATGGACAGGCGAGTAGACAAGATGCGAATTAGTAGATCTTTGTAAAATTTGTTTTACAAAGCTCTAAAAAAGAACAACAGTAATTTTTTTTTATACGATCATTCAGCCACCAATATCAAGATAATCGAGTCTCCGCTCCATTAGCTTCAACAAATCTTGCAGCAGAGTATCTCCATCACAAATGTTGAACCTTGCACTCCAAATTTGGAGGATATTCTATTTTCTTGTCGGTGGCCCACATACTATATACATGATATACGACTATAATCGGCACACCGTCCAAATCAAGAACATAATTAATCTTATCTAAATGTACAAACCCTTCAGATGGAGTGAAGCCAGCTCCGAGACATGTTCCAATGCACCCGTCTGTAGGGTGAAATGGCTGTAAAAAATTTTGGCACATAGTTCCAAAATATGCAATTTTGATTTCGAATAAGACTCGATATGAATGGATTGATCTCGGTACCATTGCGGTTTGATAAACTCTTCCGTTGGATACGAAGCGTTTCCAATCTGTTTCAGGCTTTCTACACAAGCCATTCAAAAACCCGTAGTATTTTCATCTTACTAGTAGTTGAATTAACCCACATTTGACACCCGTATGTCCAGATTGATCTTCCCAAAGTCTTATAACATATAACTTTAACCTTTTGGTCAATGTATAAGGTATGAAAGAGTTGGTGAAGGGACATGACTATTATAAGCAGTTCGGCATCAACTCATATTTTTCAATGTGTGTGTTTAAAACTTAGTTGAGTAGCACTTCAAAAACCTTGCGGATGTTAGACAGCAAGCTGATTGGGCGATAGCGTTTAGGGTAGAAAAATTCCTTCCCTTTCTCTAAGATCGGGAAGACATTCGCTCTATCCCACTTTTTTGGGAAATGTAAATTGTTCAACATATTGTTAAATATTATACAATAATTTCTAAAAGCAATCTTTGGCATCCGTCGGAGTGCTATGTTAAGAGTGCCGTCAATACCACATGATTTCTTCTTGTAAATTTTTTAAAATGTGAGACACGTCCTCATATTTGACATAATAATCAAAAAGATTACAACTTGGTACGAGGTCAGAGATTAAATGCTTCATTGAATTGAAGAAGAGATTGCTCGATAAGCGTTATTTGAAATTGGAAACTGTAATAACCACAGATCCCGCGGAGCGATACTGTCATCCCTACATAATTGCGATCACGGGTGTTTTTTTGTGTTTGGGAGGTGAATGCCCATTTATGTAAAGAGTGTGGGACTCCCATGCTGGCAAGAAGGCGACGGGACTACCCACTAAACACCTCCCCTGTCAACCTGAGAGCCTAGCCTGGAACCGTTTGACACATTACTTCGGGCCAAATCTCGTTTTGTTACGCCGTGATGCGCCTTCAAGCTGGGTGATCCCTTTTCTAGGGGGAGGGGCGAGGGGAAAGATATTGTTTTCCTCCCCTGGGCAAAACCGACCATCAGAGGATCGTGACTTACCAATCTTGTGCAGGTAAGACTGAAAACACCCATGCCCGCTCAAAAGCTGGGTCAGATAGAAATCAGTCTCACCATGCCTTCGATTTAGCCACGGTCTCACATCCAGGATGAGGCGCACAGTCCACCTTCTCTTCGTGCAATTCACCCAAGACTGCTGCCAATCATTGAGTGAGCGCTGTCTCTCCTCGCGGACAACCATCTCCCTCGGATCCTCGTTTTTTTTGTGGTAGGGAGGTGAATGCTATTTATGCACAAAGTGTGGGACTCCCATGCGCGATTGGACTACCCACTAAAAACCTCTCCTGTCAACCTGAGAACCCAGCCTGGTACCGTTTGACACATTACTTCGGGCCAGGTCTCGTTTTGTTACGCCGTGGGGCGCCTTCAAGCTGGGGAGTCCCTTTCCTAGCGGGAGGGGAGAGGGGAAGAGGAAATGCCAGAAGAGCGATCCCCCAGCCCCAGCGCCCCCGACTGCTGTGAGTCCCTTTTATATTTTAGGACTGCCCGAGCATAATGTGCCACCTGGTTCCATTTGTCAACCGATTCGAGCATCACCGCAACTATATTATCCGGGGTGAGCTCTCCCGTCTCCCTGTAGAGTTCCCTTCGCAGCCTGACCCATTTTGTACACGCAAAAAATGTGTGACAGGCATTGTCCTCCTCTCCTGGGCAAAACCGACAATCGGGAGACCGTGACTTACCGATTTTGTGCAGGTAAGACTGAAAACACCTGTGCCCGCTCAAAAGCTGGGTCAGATAGAAGTCAGTCTCACCATGCCTTCAATTTAGCCACGGTCTCATATCCGGGATGAGGCGCGCAGTCCACCTTTTCTTCGTGCAATTCACCCAAGACTGCTGCCAATCGTTGAGCGAGCGCATCCTCGTTTAGGTGCAGATAAATAGAGCGGCGCTCTCTAGCAAAGAGGGCGACAGGGATCACGCCTGCAATAACTCTCAACACCGAGTCAGAGACTGTCGGGTACGAAGATGCAATGCTCAGTGCTCCTCTTCTCTGTACCTGTGCCAGGCGTTTTCGGTAAACGTCATTACTGAGAGCGTCGCCCCATACCTCTGCTCCGTACAGTAGCACTGACTCTACAGCACTCATCAAGAGGCGTCTTCTGGATTTATGGCCCCTGCGTTGGCCATAAACCAACTCAGAGCCGATACTCCTGAAGCAGCCTTCTCAGCCGTTACCCTGATTTGCTCAGAGAAACTCATCTTCTAGTCGATCAGTAGCCCCAAGGTACATCACCGATGGCTTCAATTCGATTCGCAAGTCTCCAATACTGATCATCCTTACTCTAGGGATTTTCTTCTTTGTCCACATGACCACTTCGATTTTCTCCAGTGCCACACTGAACTATCTCGTCCATCTTTTCCGCACTATCTCGTCCATCTTTTCCGCATCATGTATGCGTGGCTTTCTTAGGGTACCAAGCTTCCGCGTAACTAGCTTGTAGCCAAGGCCACACAGATCCTTGTTCACATTGTCCACTGGATCTTGCCAGAACTAGGAAAGGGACACCCCAGCTTGAAGGCGCCTCACGGCGTAACAAAACGAGACCTGGCCCGAAGTAATGTGTCAAACGGTTTCAGGCTGAGTTCTCAGGTCGACAGGGAGGTGTTTCGTGGGTAGTCCAGTCGCCGTCTTGCGAGCATGGGAGTCCCACACTCTGTGCATAAATGGCATTCACCTCCCTACCACAAAAAAAAAAATATTCAAGAATCAGTTTCATTAAAGTATAATTCCGATCCTTTTTCTTTTTTTGTTAACGCTAACTTTTCACGTCACATAAAGTGAAGTTTGAAAATTAGATACTTAGTATGTACGCCATTATAACAATAAGTGCCGTACCCACACCATCTACGAGCGCTCGTCGAGGATGTTGGGTAAGTACCCTTTTAGTTTCTTTTGTATATTTTTATTAAATATTTACAAGTTTTCACATGTATTTTTTTAAGTTGTATAAAAAACCAAGGAGTTTTGAGAAAGAGTTGATCATCTTTGATGATATTAGTTTTAGTTATTTCTTCAATGAATATATATCTATAGTGTGAACTGCACTCCCAGAGTATGACTCACATACAAGTTTTAAAGTTAGGGAAATGAAGATGAATAAAAACGACAAAATGAATTGTTAAAAGATAAGCTTGGTCTTTCCTTTTATTAACCCTGAGCGGGTATGAGACCCGCAACCATAGCCGGCCCCTCCACTATAATGAGCTAGCCATCGAGCGCGCTCCCATTTTTTTTTGCGTTATAGGGGCTCTTGCCCGGGTAGAGTGGCCTTCCGTTCGCGTGCCCTTTTGTGGTATAGTTTTATATGATCCCATCGCATAATACTGTAACATAAATTGGCCACGTTTATATTTCTCATTTAATGGAAAAATTCATACAAATTATGTTTCCACGAGTTTTCCACTTAAATGGGAAAAATATGGCCAAGTCTACATTTGGATCTTTATCCGGTTGGGAGGATGCAAGGGGGCACTGCTTCCACCTGGATGCCTCACTCTTATTTGTGGGCCGTACATATCTGCTGTTCCGTCTGTGTTCTCCCGGCGTAGTTTGTTGCTGGCTATAAACAATTCAGCCCTTAGTCGGTTACCTCGGCCTCGACACCAGTCGATTGGCATTATACCTGATTCAATTCGTGAATGCGAAAATTTTTTTGTAGTGGGTCTTGTGCTGGCGAAAAGAACGCAACAAGGCCAATCTCGGCGGATCCTACCATCCTGCATCGCTGCAGTCCTTTACGGACATTTTTATCTACCGATTTCACTACAATTGACAGGGGAGCTGTTTAGTGGGTAATCCAATTGCCTTCTTGCTTGTTTGGGAGTCCCACACTCTGTACGTTAATGATATTCACCACCCAATCACAAAAGAAAATACGCAACTTGACGCGATCCCGTCTTTACTACAAGGGCTGACCGACAGGACGATACTAATGGAGAAAGAGTTCCAGGACCTGAAGAACAGCCAGCTCACCAGTCGCACAAGAACTCCACCGAGCTCAGAACCAAATCCAAATGCAGCTATTCCCGCATCTAGACCGGTTGGTGAGTGGAACCTCCGTCGAACGAGCTCAGATATGGACCTCCAAGCACCAGAGTATAGACCGCTTCACCGGCTTTAATTCTATGACACCGGTGGAGAGGTTCTTGTTCACAGTACAGTCATTAGAAGCCAGTACACTGGGAGAAGACCTCGATCTTTGTTCGACATGCGCACCTCTTATTAAGCGGAGATGCCGCCGAATGGTACTAGAGTTTTAAGGAACCCGTAGCACTCCCCGATTGGAAGATTGGAATTTGTTCAGCGTGGTATTTCGCAACCCCTTCGATGAGGGCCTCACTGAACGGGAGCTGCGTGAACAAATAAGAAAGCGCAAACAAGGCTCTCATCGAAGTGGTCGACCAATTTCATACCAGTTTACTACGCCTAACGACTCTACTACGAACACCTATAGCCGAGGAAGAACTGGTGGAAACCATCAGGGAGAACTTGCGGTGGGAGCTTCAAAACAGCTTTCTTCATGTGCCAATACACACCGTGCAAGCATTACGCCTCCACGTCCACAGGTAAGAACGACTAGATGAACGGCATAGATCCTTCCGTCCACAACCTCGCAAGACAGGACCTAGTCGCAAGACAGGACCTAGTCAGCGAAGCAGTAAAACTGCAGAGTTGGTAGCAGCTGGTCACGTAGACACTAAGCAAACCCATGTCTCAAGAGGTGGAGTCCCTCTGGATCGCGAGTCCGAACGAGAAACTGATCCAGCTGTCGTAGAGGTAGTTGTAAGCCCCACGGTCTGTTGGAACTGCCGACTGCCAGTTTTCCGGATGTACAGCCGAGCCGTCGGTCTTCTGTGATCGCCGCGGGAAGGCGGACATTTACGCCCCGGATTGTGTAGGCTGCGAGCTGCAAAAAAACTAGTCAACGAGTGTCGCAAACACCCGTCGGAACTCCTATAGCCCGACCGAAAAGAAACTGAACCCGTTGCTACGGACAACCCAATCTTGGATACGACCCCAACTTTGCTGACTCGCACCGCCAAACACAGGTCTCCCGAAGTTCCGCAGCCGACGTCAAACGCTATCGGATCGCACCCGCAAAGAAATGGTTATGAATCGAGAGACCCTTGGCATGTTAAGTCCTTTCATGTTACATTGCGGCAGTACCTAGCTGCTCGACGATGCATTTTCAATGCGGATATTGCTTCTACCACTTTGCTATACGTAGAAGTCGATCGAATGTTGGCACTAGGTGTGATTGAAGAATCGGAAAGTAAGCGATCAAGCCGAATAAGGTTCGACTATGCTTAGTTGCTAGGCGCCTAAATGCCATCACTGTTAAGGACGCATGTCCTCTACCGTTGATAGAAGCTATCTTAAGTCGGTTACCTCAAGCACCATGACCATGCCTTTTGGACTGTGTAATCCACCACAGACGTTGACACGCCTTATGGATAAGGTAATACCACCGCACCTACGACACCTGTTGCGTTAGGACTGCTTTGTCCTGGCCTCTCTTCTCTTGCCAACTAAGCTGCAGTTAAAGTCCTTCTCTATGCTCGGAAAATCGTTATTCAAAATTGAATTTCAAGGAAATAACAATCACCTTATCACAAATACCTTCAAAAGCTAAAAAGCACTACTTTTCAATTTCAATTTAATTTTAATTAATTTAATAATGTTCTGCCACAAAATGATTTAATTTTCGAACAAGGTTGTTGGCAAGATTGAACTAAAAATACCTCCGCTCTCTTCAAACGTTAACTTCCCACTGACTGACTCTTCAATACATTTTATGCGTCCGATAATCTTCGAGTTTCATTAAAACTGAATATATTAGCGTTTATCTTCTGACAAGTGTCAGCAGTTTCCATGCAAGAAAACGCTGACTATTGAGCGCTCGCTGACGCTCGTGCCTGATACGGGAAAGAATGTGGAGATTCACATTGCATGATATCTGATACACAAGATAAGATCCGAATACATTTTGCCAACTCTTGCGCGTCAGCATAATGATCCAAATATTGACCAATATTTTGCTGACTCGTGCGCGTCAGCTAAGAAATTTCAACTTAGCATACAGTGGCTTCCAAAGGTTTTAGGGTCACATAAGGTGACAAAATTAATTGTACATCGAAAATTTACAAGATGTTTAAATTGAATTTACAAATTGACCAAACTGAAATTAAGTTAAAGCCACATTAATCAACTGAACTAACGGAATTTGAAACTTAACCTAAATTAAATTCGCGCTGCTGGCCGAGTGGGCATTAACAACACCAATTCTTCGTATGCCTGGATGATTTATTACTAATAACGGAGACCTTTGACGAACATATCGTCCTGCTTCAGGAAGTTGCTTTGCATATCCGGAAGGCAGGCTTGACCCTAAATATCCAGAAGAGTCAGTTCGTTATGACAGAGGTTAAGTCCTTGGGTCACATCATTGGTCACGATAACATCAAAATCGACCTGGATAAGACAAAGGCGATAGACGCCTACCCTCTGCCTAAAACCACCAAGCAGTTGCGCCGAATTCTGGGTTTATGCGGTTGGTACCAACGATTCGTACGTGGCTATGCGACTATCACCACACACTTGACGGACATGCTGCGCAAGGGAGGAAAGTTCATCTGGGAAGAGCCCGGCTTGCGGGACTTTGAAGAACTAAAGATGAGTCTGCCAACAGCTCCCTTACTACATACCCGGACTTCAACAAACCGTTCTCAATTCATTGTGATGCAAGCCAACATGGAGTGAGAGCACTCTTAATCCAGGTTACGGAAGATGGCGAGGAAATGCCTGTAGCCTTCATGTCCCACAAACTAAAACCGGCCCAGCGGAACTACACTGTCTCTGAGCGGGAATTTTTGGCTGCGGTGTTGGCGGTGGCGGAAGGAGCCGAGTAGGCCCAGGAGGACGATAGTCCTCTATTGATCGACCTGGACCACCCCGCCTTCAAGTCGGCAGGCTACACCCAGCTGGTGCACACTATCCAGAGCCAGCTGCCAGACCTGCGGGTAAGGGAGGGGTTTGTATACAAGCTCATGGGACACGCATCCGGAGACCCCATACAAGAAGAGGAACAGTGGAAGCTATGGGTGCCCGAACAATTGATCATCGATCTTATCACACTGGGTGCAGACGGCGGATACGGTCGTACGGTACGGCGGGTGAAAACTGATTTCTTTCAGCCAAAAAATGACACAACAAAGACAAGGCATATGTAGCCGCCTGTGAGACGTGTAATTATACCAAACCGACAAACGCTGTCCTTCGGCCTCTCATGGGTAAATTTTAACTACCCGACCGTGTATTCCAGCGCTTGTATATCAATCTCATCGGTCCTTATCCTCATTCGACGTCTGGACACATCGCAGCCGTCGCGGTCCTGGTCCAACTGTCAAAGTTCCCAATCATTGAGCCAATTCGGAACATGCATACAGTCCCGATCCTAAGCTTCTTGGAGGAACGCGTCTTCCATGTATTTGGAGAACCGGAGTATGTCGTCTCCGACAACGGAATCCAGTTCACATCTATTAGATTTCGTGAACAGATGGATAAGTACGACATTACTCACCAGCGGACCGCAGTCTACTCTCTCCAAGCCAATGCGGTTGGGACTGTAGGATTTCTGCGAGTCGCCTGTGCTCTTCGCTTTTCATATCACACCGCTACGGGGATCTCGACCTACTTTGCCGTGTTCGGCCAGTACATGATTTGTCACGGTAAATTGTACCGGTTTTTGCGGCAATTAAATTGTTAGGGAGACCCAGTAGTGGCTCTGGGGCTTTAAGAGAAACTCCGAGTATTAAGAGATAAGATCGAAGATAGCAGACGTGCCAGGGAGGTGCGCTCACCCTTCTGATCCCTGCCACTGAATCGCCACTTGATGTCGGTCGAGAGATGCGCGGGCTTGAGGGAAAAGCGGTGGTGTTTATGCGCGTTTTTGAATTATTAGGAGTTTAAGCTGTAATTAGACGATGAGTTGAGAAATTAATGACAAATGAAAGTTAATAAATGAGTGACGATGAAAATACTAACGAAATTATTTGGAAGCAAAAACAGCGAAACGCTTGTTTTACGTTGCAAAGTTGTTGGCATTCTCGCGTCTTAAATTCCATGGAAAAATGGCGGCCTTATATATGACTGACTATTTGTCATCAAGACTTTATAAGGTACTACAATATGTTGCCAAGTGAGCGCTCCGAGGGATCCCGTTAAGATGCAGCAACGAAAGCTACTATGGAGCGAAAACTTTGTGCGTCGTCAGGATGTTGGTTATTTCGAACAAGACTGAGATTCGAGCAACCCGTGAGATCGAAAATAGTGTTAGGTTGTGACAAATTTAATCAAAGTGTAGTGCAGTGCAGTTAATTCTAAACTAGAAGTAGCAAATAAATTTGAATTAATACCAACCTTCACGCGTGTACTGAGTGGAACCAATCAAAAACAACTCACTGTCTCTTCTATCCACCAGTAAAGATTAATGCCAACGTAGCCATGATAAATGCATCCCCAATCAATCACACGCGTACAGAAACCAAGCGTAGACCTCGTTAAATTCAGAGATTACATCAGTACAAAATCATTGCAAAGGCAAATGCCCATGAAAATTCACCTCGCTCTTATGAGATCTTATATAAGCACATATATATATATATATATATATATATATATATATATATATATATATATATATATATATATATATATATATATATATATATAATTTTTTTTTCTTTATTAGAATGTATGCGGTACAGAGGCCTTATAATATAGCAGGTGTTCTGACAAAGTCATTTCACCATCGTTTGAACATTACTTAAAACTACGTATTTCTATATGAATATGACAATTAGCTAGAGGAAAATTTCTACTGATCTTATTATTAGCTTAACATAACTATCTACTTATAACTAGCTAAAATCGATGAGGCTAGGTTACGGCCAAAGAGATAGATGATAGCAACTGCTGTTCTTCAGTTCCCCAGGGCACGAATTAGCGGATTGGTGAGTCATTTGCTTTCGCGATTAATTTATCACAGCGCGATGCAGCCAGCTTATAAATTGGACTAACGCCACTTAGGCTTTTTAGTTTTTCAGAAGAAAAGTAAAACGGTTTATTAAGTACCATTTTCAGGTATCTACTTTGCGTGATCTGAAGCTTTGTTACTTGATGCATTGGATCCAGGTAGGTAAGCCCTATAGGATGATCGGTTGGATTGCCATTTTGACGATGAGGACTTTGTTTCTGGTGTTGAGACGCGAATCACGATTAAGAAGGGGGTATAGCGAGAGCAGGGTCTTAGACGCTTTGGAGCTAATATGCTAAATATGACTTCTGAAGGTTAGTTTTTTGTCGAATATAAGCCCAAGATAATCGAGATCCTCATTCCAGGGAATAATATAGTTTGCCCTAAAAAAGCAGAGCAGGCTTGCGCTTCCTGGGGAAGAATATTGACTTCGTTTTTGCAACATTGATTTTAATTTTCCATCTATGGTAGTATTGATATGTAAGTTCTAACGCCGTTTCAATGCTGGCAATGATGGAATTTGGATCTGCGCCTATGCTGTATATGCAAATTTCATCTGCGAAAGCTGCAACTTGCCAGTTTGGTAAGGAAGGGAAGTCAGACGTATAGATATTATATAGTGATGGGCTTAGGCAGGAGCCTTGCGGAACACCGGCAGTAATACTTTTCACTAGGGAAGTGCTTTCCCCTATTCTGACCTGGAACTTCCTGTCAGTTAAAAATGCTTGTAAAGGGTTCAACAAGTATGGGGGTGTGTTATATTTCTGAAGTTTATAGACAAGAGCATCATAGCAGACTGTATCGAAGGCTTTTTCTATGTCCAGCGTCACCAAACCTACAGACAATTTATTGTACATCGCTGCTTTGACGTATTTAAAAATTTACGCAAAAAAGGAATAGTTTCCATATGCCTCCTATTCAACACTTACCTTATGCTCTCCTCCTTTCTATCCATCTGGAAACAAGCTCTAGCTATACCTATCCTGAAGCCTGGAAGAGATCCGCACGCTCCCAACAACTACAGGCCCATAAGCTTACTACCAGGTTTAGGTAAGCTCTTTGAAAGAGTGGTCCTAAAAAGATTAATGATTTAATGGCTAACAATAATATCCTACATAAGCACATAAGCAACGATCAATTATATGTAATCGCATTTCCCTGAATATGAATTAAGTTCGCTGGCGAACAAGTTGCCTCTAAATATTGCAGCTATGTTCGCGGACACAAGGAGGATGCAGATGCTTTTATACAAGCGATTGCATTGAAATCCGTGCTTGGTGGAGATAACGTGCTAAGTGAAGTGCCTGTTATAGATAACGGTGAGTGAAGTCTAACGAAACCGAAGAATACTAAATGTGGAAGAATTGTGGGTGTTAAAGATGATTGGTATGCAGAGACAATAACAGTGCCTGGCAAATTAGAGAGTTGTGCTGCTTTGAGGTGGGGAGGACCTACTTGTGGAGTTTTGCTTTGGACCTCGAATAAACGCATCGTTAATGTGTCAATTTTCAATCCGTTTCGGTGTGATTCGACAGGAAAAAGTGTCGCTTTTATGGGAAATTGTGTCTCGAAACAACCATCGGTGGTTAATTTGACTGAAAATGGCTTCTTCGCAACCACCGCCGCAGCGGCTGCTGCAAAGGGAGTCTACACACGTAAACAACGCTGCCATCGATCGGATTTTTCTCGAAGAGCGCTGTTTGGATTAATTATTTTACAACAGTGCACAAAATAAATACACCTGAAATGAGAAGAATAATTGAATGGATGATAGAGGTGCGCGAAGAAGAGAAATTGGAAATAACAATTTTGCATCTTTATATGATCCCACCCTTAAACTTTTTTAATGAACTGACAATGTCAAAACGTTAGTTAAAGTCAACAATTTTATCATCCTAAAGTTCACGAACCAACAACGTTTAGAAATTATGAAATTCTGAATCGATGATTGCAACTTTAAGAGCGCTTACTTCAATTTTCGGCCGTAATAATCATCCAACCCGACAGTCTGTGCGTGCTATAGTCAATAAGTTTGAGTCCATATTTTCACTATTGGACGTTCCGGTGCCAAAAAGACGTCGTACCACTCGAAGTGAAGGAAATATCGCAGTCGTAAGTGCATTGATTCAAAATGAGCCAAATCAGTCGATTCCACGTCGTTCCCAAGAATTGGGCATCGCTCAAACAACACTGTGGCTTTTTTTTGCGTGAAGATCTTGGCCTTTAAGGTTACAATATCAAATTGACTCAAGAACTAAAACCACTTGATCATTCGAAATGCCGAAACTTCTTCAATTGGGCTCTGGCAAAGCTTGAAGAAAATCATCATCGAAAAATCATCTTCAGCGATGAAGCTCATTTCTGGCTCAATGGCTTTGTTAATAAGAAAATTATGCATTATTGGTCAGCAACAAATCCACATGTGCTTTTTGAGACACCGTGCCATCCGCAAAAAATTACTGTGTTTGGTGCGGTTTTCATGCCGGAGGTGTGATTGGGCCGTATTTTTTCGTGGATGAAAACGAGCGTCATGTTACCGTCCATGGAGAGCGCTATTGTGTATGTTGGAAGATTATTTGTGGCCAGAATTGGATGAACTTGACATGAACAAGACGGTGCCGCTAGCCACACAGCATGTCTCACAATCGATTGTTAGGCAAATTTGGTTGTCGCGTTATCTCGTTCATGCGATCTAACGCCATTGGATTTCTTTTTATGGGGCTATATCAAGTCACTGGTCTATGCCAACAAATGCCAAATGAGCTCAAAGACAACGTTCAACCCAAAATTGCAAACGTTCCGGTCGAAATGTGTACCAGAGTGGTGGAAAATTGGGTCAAAAAAAAAATGTAATGCTAGCACTACACCCACAATAAATCTGAATTGAATATCTCAAATATTTCTGTGTTTTATTCATAGATAAAATTTTTATGTCCTTAATGGAAACCCCTTTATTAGCACTTAACTACACGGATTGATTTTTGGCACCGATATTATTAGGAAAAACACATTTACACATTTTAACAACGAGTTGTTGTTGCTAGTATCTAAATTACGTGAACCAAGTTGTCGTGAAACATGATCTATTAAATTGGGAATTATGTGTGCTGAGTAAATTGAAATAGGACATCGTGCGTCACACCATTCGATATTCTAGAACTATTTCTTTCACAACTACTATGCACTTTTAATATACAGACTGTGAGCACAAAATGAAAAACTACAAGTATTTGGAGGATTTAGAGCCGGTATGCATGTTCATTTGAAAAACTATTTGATTATTTTTAGCTTATACCCTTTATAGTACTTACAATGTTCTGCTGAAATTTAAGTTAATTTGTGGCACTTAGTTAATTGAATCATAAATGAAATTGTGTGCCATTTAAAACTATTAAAACACTGTGAGAAAAAAAAAACTAAACAAACCTAGTCTACGAAGACTATGATAGATTTCTTAACAGTATTTGTACTATGCACCGAAACTTTTTAAAGACGCTCTGACAAATCAAAACCAATCCACCTTAGCACACAATTTTGAAATTACTGTACAAATACATCACAATATATCAATACTCACATTTATTCAATAATTTTAAATTTCAAATACGAGTATCCTAAATTCAAATGCATGCATAACATAAATGTTATACATACAATTTGTAATGAATCGCCCTACGCACAGATGCAAATTTGCTACCATATGGCTTCCTATCTCATGTCAGTTTTGACGACGGTTGCAGAGTCTTGGTTAAGTTAGTATGAAGTTAGGAAATCACGGGAAAATCGCAATTGGCTGGGCCGTCATTACAGTTGTTGGTATATATTCATTTGCTATATCAAAAAAATTCGGTAGACTAACAGCGTATTGAGAGCATGCGAATAGGATATCGCATTAAAAAATCGAACTATGGTAAATACGAAGCAAGCACAAGGAAATTCGATTGATTAAACATTGATAAGCAAAGCATTGAAAGCTTTCAAAAATCCACATAGTGTTCATAATATACGAGGGTCATTCAACAAGTACTTAGCCTCACCGCCCGATGGCGCTGCTATTACAAAAGAGTTTTACCATCGTGCAGTACATTCAACAAAACTAATGAAGGGAATTGACTGAAACTTTGACAGTAGGCTACTAAAAGAATGTACTGCACGATGGTAAAACTCATTTGTAATAGCAGCGTCATTGGGCGATAGGCTAAGTACTTGTTGAATGACCCACCTTCATACGTTTGTGATAAGACCTGATTTCATGCAAATTTTAGTCCAACTACGGATTTTATTCCAAACTTTTCCTGGTATAAGTTAACAATTTGGTTTGTGAATAGAAATTTTAAAACTTATTGTTTAGCATCATAGTGGAATACTGCGGAATAATCTCTTCGATTATTGTCGTATACTAAAACTGGCCAAAACAAAAAAAGGAATGTAACGTTAGACTATTAATCTGAGGTTACTATCCAAAAGAATTTGCCACTGTTGCTACATGACAACCTTAGTTTGGATGTCTGTAAGTTTAGTATAAGAAAAGAGGAGAAACAAGTTGGGTAAACAGACCTACGCTCATGTCAGAAGGGTTTTGTATTCAATTTACAAAATGCAGTCACCAGATCGAATCAAATCAAGAAACATTTCAAAGACGATTTTATTTGAGAAAATATGAAATACGAAGATCATACTTTTATTAACAAAGTTGAACGAATTTCGACTTCTAAGGTTTTTGGTATTGTTATACTCATAAATATCTCCCTTGATAATTATTTCAGATGTCCATCCGCGACGGAGGAAACACATTTTTCATGTATTTCCCCGCTGTACCCCCACTGAAGTAAAAACTGACAGTTTAACAACTGTTTTGAAAAGCTCCCATGAAAACTTTTATTTCATACTCATATCGGCTACGTTAGATGCTTTTTTTTTCAGGGGCCACTCTCCTGTACTGTTATCATCGATTAATGGCCAATTTTTTCGAATCCTAGAATGGTTACAAAACCCTTTTGCTAGGAGCTCTCTCCCACCTCCTTGACTTGTATCACTTATGAGCATTAATTATAGGTTCTCATCTTCAGTCATTCATCAAATTGAATCAAGTGTTCAAAACATGCACCTTAAACGTTGAAGTTGGGAAAAATAACTCAAAATTGTTCAATCTTCGCATTTAAAACAGCCACTATTTTGTTTTAAGATTACTGATACCACTAGCTGAACCGATTCTCAAAGATATACATGACACCTATCATTCCTGAAATTTTCATGCAAATCCTAGCAAAACTGTAGTGTCTGAATCGGTAAAAAGTGCATGTTGTTCCATAGCCATATGTTGCCATAGTAATAAATGCAGCGCATATTGTTCCATAGTAATACAGGAAAATTCAAACCGCTATAACATCGCTAAATATGATTCAATCTTTATGAAACTTTCAGGATAGATCAATCTTATAAATAGGCATCTACTTACTGAATTTCATTAAATTTAAGGGTAGCGTTAAGATTTTATACAAGAAAACATAAAATCGATAAATCATACTATTACTAACAAAGTTGGGTGAATTGCGACTTCTAACGTATTTGTTGTTGTTGTACTCACCAAGGCCTACATTCTTGATTTTTTTCAGAATTTTCGGATCACAGGTGTCCAATCGCGAGGGGGGGGGACACAAATTTTTCGTGTATTTCCCCTCCCTGTGCGCCCCTCGAAGCAAATTTTGCCAAATTAAGACCTGTTTTGAAAAGTTCTCATTAAGACCTTTCATTTGATACCCATATCGGCTACCTTCAATGAAATTTTTTTTTCGGGGGGGTCACTCTCCTATATGGGGAGACCCCCCTTAAATACCTTATAAAATTTTTTTGTAGTTGAACTTTGAAGAGATCACCACTTTACATCTACACACAAAATTTGATGTTTCTAGCTCAAGCAATTTCCGAGAAAAACTGCTGTGACACACGGACGGACGGACGGACGGACGGACGGACGGACAGACGGACAGACGGACAGACTGGTCGCGAAACTAGTAGGGTTTTGTAAAATTATTTTACAAAACCCTAAAAAACTAAAGAGACTCCCTAAAATATAATTATTTTTATAAAACTAGTCTGAATTCAAGATAGAGAAAGATATCACTTATAAGTAAGAATTTAGTATCGTAACTTGTATGTAATAGTCATGACTATTAAGACGAATTCAGTTTTTTTAAACAAGTAGTTAACTCACATTTTATCTTACTGAGGGAAAAACAAAGCTTTCGATTCGTTATCATTTTGTAATTTGTTTACTATATCATATAATCTATATGTCTTCGACCCTATCAGAATCGTCGAAAGGAAAACGATTTATATTTAAGTGTACGTTTACGAGAACAAGCTTGAAGACTTCTCTTGATCTTGCTCTTCGGTTTTACTTATAATTTTTCAAATATCGATCTCCCATGCCCAACACTGATAAAGTTAATTTAGCAAATATCTTTGATAGCCTGCTGCTGCTTTTAATTATAACCGCTTTGATAGCAGTAAAATGACGGCCGAACAAAATGCCATAAATATGTTATGAACCGCGGTTTTAACAGAATGCTTAGTCACTTTTAAAACATTTTTGCTTTCCCTGTTACATAGATAAATATTTATTACAAATAACTGAGTGCGTTTTTAATTAAATCCAAGCTAAAGTTGCCATGTTTCCGATGACGGCACAACGTACAGTAAAGTTAATGAACAAATATCGGAACCGATCATAATTATACATCCCTGCCAAAGAACAAGGAATAAACAAAACACTTGATAGTTTGTTGTATTATATTTCTGAAGATTCATAAATAACATACATATGTAAGAATATCTTATACAGCCATCTTATCAATCGTACATAAAAAGTTATATTAAAATTTAATTGCATTAGAGTGTTATTAGTGAGGAAAATATAAAATAAAATGAATTGTTAGGCTAACCAGACTTTCCTTTCCAGCCTGCCCTTCTCTTTCAGCAGGAGTGATAGCGAACGGTAAGTATGCCGTTGAAAGGGTAGGGTGCTAGGGATCCGCGGATGGTCGGTTCCGTTCGCATCCGATACGCCGTACCATAATTCGATTTGCGTTTTCATTAGAATAGAGTTTTTCGGATTTCAATTAACGTAGTATATTTTCCGGTACCGCATCGGTGAAATTCGGGACCGCGAAATTGAACCTAGTTTTTTTTTGTTGTTGACTGAATGAAAAGACGAGAAAACGGAATAAAGTAAAGTAGGTTTCTTTTCCGTATGTTTGAATTTTTGACACGTTTAAAAAAACGGGCAAGTGAACCGGTGGCTGAGTTGTTGTATTTCGGACTTAGTCTGCTCGCGTCAGACCTGCGACCGAGTTTCTCTCATAGCTAGCTAGCCAGCAGCCATCTCGGAGTAGACTAAGTGTGTCCGGACTTGTTGACCTGTAAGGTACAGTCCGTTGTCACGTCCAAAGACTTCACGTCTAGAACCGATGAGAGGTCGGTTTCGATTTCGTTCGATCGATTTTAAAGGAAAATCATTACAAATGTTTCATTATTACAATGTTGCAAGCCTCACATTGTTTATTCTCAGGAAATTCAATCCGAAATATAATTTGACGCACAAGTCTGCATGTAGACATATAGTCAGCAATTTTATCCACATTAAACGTTTTCAAGTATCGCTTGATCGCTTCCAAAAGTTCACAAGCGTCAGCAATTTTTGTCACACTTGCAGACTTGTGCGATCAGCAAAATTGAAATTTTACAAAATTCCTGTTGAGAATTGTCAGTTGGCGATCTTCGTGAACGGGTCATTACTCGTAAATTTCATTGTTCATAATATAGAGTATAAATATATTGTATTGATACAAATATGGTTCGTACTTTATTTGCAAACTTCCACAAGTTGCAATTTCACACGTTTAGTGCTGAAAGTTTTTAAACATATTTTGGTGTAGTGTAGTAAGGAATTATTTGATGGTGAAGTGTTTTGGAAATTGACCAAACATATTGCATAATAGTGAGTGATTAATCGTCGCTGGTGCACAGGTTACAAATGCTTGTGCACCGAATATAGTTTGAGCAGCGGATAGATTTATGTAGCCATTGAACTTTTACAATATCTCTACATCGCGAATGGTACACATTTTATCGGTGGGGTTCAATAGTGCATGTACCAATTGGACTCTCGAGTAAACCAAATATCAAGGTTCCAAGCTGCGGCATTTATTCGCAACAATTACCTTTTCTCAATAAGTCACGAACAATTAACAGAACATTCAACAAAATGTATACAAGAACATTATTAAGTAATAAATAGTTCTTAGAAGATAGGGAGCGTTTGATCAAAAACTTAAAAATAAAATGGAAAATTAATATTCTAGGTAAATTAGTTCAATTAATATTAAACGTGTAAAATAAAGGAAAAACATGCATATATCTATGGATATTCATCTTTCATATTCCTTCCAAACACTAAAGCCCGCTCGAGTTATTAGCAGATTTTTTTATTATACTCCTTAATATTTCGACAATTTTTGTTAGGTTACTTAATTTAAGTTAAATCAATTGACGTCCCATAACCAAAAAAATTTTTTTATTAGCAATGCAGTAAAACTATATGGTATATTACCTTATCTGAGTAGTGTTACGGGAGCCGAAGTCCAAATATTGCTCGGTTTGCGTTCCGTCGTTCCTCTCTGTGTACTGTAAATGACAACATACATATAGAAAAAGCTGCGAACTGTAATCAAAGCATCTGTGGGCGCGGTGTCGTATCATGGATTAGTAGAAGTGGGTGTGTATCCATACTAGTATTAAGTATCAAACATATACACACAAAACTTCGCATTCGAACGTACCGCCTCAGTGGAACGAATTGGTTACACGCATTTGCAATAAGTCAAATCGAGTGAAAGCTTGAGCTTTGTGGTTGCACCAGTCACAGGGAGATGGCATTAAACAAACTGAACTTTGATCGTTTAATTGGTAAATTGTCTTCATTATTCTAGTTGGTAAGCAATTAAGTCAGCATAATTATACTATAAAAGAAAATTATAGAAGCAAGAAAATCGAGAAGTATTTCTCCATTCGCTGGCTCAAAGCGTGCGCCCGAGCTTAATCTATCCCAAGGGATTAAGCCCGGGATAAGCCTATTAAGAATACGTTCAACTGCATACTCAAGGCATCCGCCGAGTATAAGCGCCCCCAAGGCAGTTATGCCCGGGTCCTGCAGTTGAACTAATAATTAAGCTTCGAAGAAGGAAATAAAAAGTTGGGTAAACAGACCTACGCTCATGTCAGAAGGGTTTTGTATTCAATTTACAAAATGTAGTCACCAGATCGAATCAAATCAAGATACTGGAGAAAATATGAAATAGGAAGATCATACTATTATTAACAATGTTGAACGAATTTCGACTTCTGAGGTTTTGGGTATTGTTATACTCATAAATATCTCCCTTGATAATTATTTCAGATGTCCATCCGCGACGGAGGAAACACATTTTTCATGTATTTCCCCCCTGTGCCCCACTGTAGCAAAAACTGACAGTTTAACAACTGTTTTGAGAAGCTCCCATGAAAACTTTCATTTCATACTCATATCGGCTACGTTTGATGACTTTTTTTTTCAGGGGCCACTCTCATTGATTAATGGCCATTTTTTTCGAATCCTAGAATGGTTACAATGCCCTTTTGCTAGGAGCTCTCTCCCACCTCCTTGACTTGTTTCACTTATGAGCATTAATTGCAGGTACTCATCTTCAGTCATTCATTAAATTGAATCAAGTGTTCAAAGCATGCACCTTAAACGTTGAAGTTGGGAAAAATAACTAAAAATTATTCAATCTTCGCATTTAAAACAGCCACTATTTTGTTTTACGATTACTGATACCACTAGTTGAATCGATTCTCAAAGATATACCTGACACCTATCATTCCTGAAATTTTCATGCAAATCCTAGCAAAACTGTAGTGTCTGAGTCGGTAAAAAGCGCATGTTGTTCCATAGCCATATGTTGCCATAGTAATAAATGCAGCGCATATTGTTCCATAGTAATACAGCGACTTGTAACGTATTTGTTGTTGTTGTACTCACCAAGGCCCACATCCCTGATTTTTTCCAGATTTTTCGGATCACAGGTGTCCAATCGCGAGGGGGTGGGGGGGTTGGGGGGACACAAATTTTTCGTGTATTTCCCCTCGCTGTGCACCCCTCGAAACAAATTTTGCCAAACTAAGACCTGTTTTGAAAAGTTCTCATCAAGACCTTTCATTTGATACCCATATCGGCTACCTTCAATGAAATTTTTTTTTCGGGGGGACACTCTCATATATGGGGAGACCCCCCTTAAATACCTTATAAAATTTTTTTGTAGTTGAACTTTGAAGAGATCACCACTTTTCACCTACACACAAAATTTGATGTTTCTAGCTTAAGTAGTTTCCGAGAAAAACTGCTGTGACACACGGACGGAGGGACGGAGGGACGGACGGACGGACAGACGGACAGACTGGTCGCGAAACTAGTAGGGTTTTGTAAAATTATTTTACAAAATCCTAAAAAACTCACTAAATGACGAACACCTTTTCAATGATCTAATTGACAGGTATAAAGTAGCGGGTAAGTGTTATACAGGAATATCTCACTCTCCCCGGAAGCCTTGATGTGTATATAGGATACACATCATATCAAGCTGCCAGCGCATGCCAGTATACATAGGGTGTACGGGTATTGCAACAGTAGGAAAGCGCACATGTATGAGTCAATGTCTTGCAGTGATGGGATTTGCTTCAATGTAAATTACATGATAAGAATAAATATGAATTACTGAATTAACCCGGTCCTTTGCAGCAAATCCGTTCTTTTCCAGAGGGAAGCGACGGCGAAGGTAAGTATGCCGCCGAGGGGGTAGGCTTTATATAAACCGCGAAGGGTAATACAGATTTCGGGTCACGGTCGGTACGCGGTGCCGCAGTTTATTTTTTGCGTTTTTTTTGTTAGAGTAGATTGATTCGCTTTTAGTTCCAGTATATTATTTGGCACGTTCCCAGACTTCACGTCTACAACCGATGAGAGGTTGGTTTAGATTTCTTTCGGGAAGTCTTTCTATCGAACGAACGAGAATTAAAAATCATTACAAACGGCGCCCAACGCGGGATTTAAACTTCCTTAAAGGGAAATATTTGCGTCTTCCAACGTTTTGGTCCTTTACGGAGGATGTAAGGTACCTCGGTACTAGAGTCCCACGGACAGGAGTAGTGTGGAGTTGCGAGACACACCTTCAGTCACTTCATGTGAGTTGTAGCTTCCGCTCTCCTTTGTTTTATTTTTTATTTCTTCACGAAAGAGTCCTTCCGACTGTAAGGACCCTCTATTTTCTTGATGAGAACTGTTAGCTAGATGGGTTTCTCCTATCTGCCTAGACTCTCAAGAAAATAGAAGGCTACTTGCCTTTATGTTGCGGAAGGACTCTACACATATTAATATGCGTGATGGATGAGTGGTATTTGTTCGACTTTCGGTGGCGTGTGCTGGAATTGCGAAGCCCAGAATGCTTCCACGCATCGGGATTTTGACCGCGTACAAAATTGTTACGGTAACGCTATCACTCACGTCTTCGAGCCAATTAACGTGGTCTAGAGACGGTTTTGCAATATACTTGGGGTGGGATAAATTTTAAAATTGACCAGAAGTACCCTCTTCTCGGCGGACCATCATTCATTTTCGTTTCCCGATGAGAAGGGCGACGCTGGTGGAAAGGAAAGAGTTTCTCAATCCTTATATTCTTTTTTCGATAGGGTTATTTATAGTTCGCCACTATCGGTCACATAACCCCTTGTACTTAAGTTTAAGTATCACTAGTTAATATAATGTCCAATCTAGACATGATCACTAAGCGGACTCCAGAGAAGCGCTGGACCCGCTCCAAAAATATACAATCGGTCAAATGTGGTATATGTTTCGAGGACGTCATGGAGGGCTCTACTAGCTTGAGATTTGAGTGCGGACACCTTTTTCGCCGCATATGAGACCAGGAGCTTCTGCAAACCTCAAATCTCTGTCCTCTATGCAGGCGTCCAATTGATCAGATCATGTTAGATACCCGGAACTCAGGCTCCTACGCTTGGAACAGTTTAAAAAGGCCCCCGACAGATGGGTCACACACACCCTCTTTTAAATATCCAGGGAGCCGCTGGCGGAGAAGACCCAGTTTCAGGAACGCAAGCAAATATTCCAACAGCGCCACCAAATGCAACTGTCAATGATGCGATCCTGTCTTTACTACAAAGTTCCAGGACCTGAAGAACAGCCAGCTCACCAGTCGCACAAGAATTCCCACAAGCTGGGAACCGAATCCAAATGCACCGATTCCCACATCTAGACCGATCTGTGACTGGAATCTCCCTCGAATGAGCTCAGTATGGACCCCCGAGCCCCAGAATATAGACCGTGGTTCAGTTTCGCATCGCCACTGATACCGACAAAGTAAGACACAGTTTCGTACGGCGGACTGAGCAATGAAGCTAACCGCTCAGCGACCTTCGCAACGCAAGCCCGAGATTCGATACAACGCATAATGGAGAGTTCGCGCCTCAGCTTCACCGGCTTTAATTCTACCACACTGGTGGACAGGTTCTTGCTTAAAGCACAGTGTTTTTTTGACACGCGCACCTCTTATTCAGCGGCGATGGTGCCGAATGGTACTGGAATTTTAAGGAATCCGTAGCACTCTCCGATTGAAATTCGTCCTGCGTGGCCTTTCGCAACCACTTCATGACGGCCTCACTGAACGGGAGACTACGAACACCTATAGCCGAAGAAGAACTGGTGGAAACCATCAGGGAGAACTTGCGGTGGGTGTCAATACACACCGCGCAAGCATAACGCCTCCATGCACACAGGCAAGAACGATTAGATGAACGGCATAGATCCTTCCGTCTACAACCTTGTATGACGGGACCTAGCTAGCGAAGCAGTAAAACTGCAGAGTAGGTAGCAGCTGGTCACTTAAACACTGAGTCGACCCATGTCTCAAGGAGAGGTGTCCCTCTGGATCGTGAGTCCGAACGAGAAACTGATCCACTTTTCGTATAGGTAGTTTTAAGCCTAACGGTCTGTTGGAATTGCCGACAACTGGGAAACCAGATTTCCGCATGTACAGCCGAGCCGTCGGTTTCTGTTACCTGTGCGGGAAGGTGGACACTTACGCCCCGGATTGTGTCGATTGCAAGCTGCGAAAAAATTTGCAAACGAGTGCCACAAACACCCGTCGGCACCCCCAGAGTCCGACCGAAAAGGAACTGAGCCCGTTGCCATGGACAACCCAACCCTTGATACGACCCCAATTTTGCTGACTCGCACCGCCAAACATAGTTCTCCCGAAGTTCCACAGCCGACGTCAAACGCTACCGAACAGGACCCTTAAGGAAATAGTTATGAATCGAATGACCCTTGGCATGTTCAGCGCGTCAGTACAGATCTCGCAAAACGGATGGTAGCGTTAATCGACACTGGAGCCAGCGCCAGCTGCATAGCAGCCGAATCAATTGTTTTTTATAAACTGTCAAAAATCACAAATTTTACATTGCATGAAAAATCGGAAAAATCTCAGGGCAAATTGACACTTTGTATTAGAAGCATCACAAACTATTTTGAAATCTATGAGAAGTTATTTTCGTACAAAAGTGGTTCTTTCCTTTCGTTTCAAACATACTCCTCTTCTGGACTATGTGCAGTCCAGCTGCTACTAATTGTTAGGGTTAACAGATGTTGTTTATTATTGTTCTGCTTCTGATGCTCTTTTGAGTGGTATTAGCGCAATTTTTGCAATTGGGCGTTGAAAGGTCTTTACTTTACAAAAAATAGACACAAATCTTACTAATTCGTCTGTTCCAGGATGAACTGCTGTGATGCGACCAATTACATGTGGAGGAAAGTTGTCACTCTTCACCAGACCCAAATCTCCGATTTGCGGACAATGTTCTCGATGAGTCCATTTAGGTCGCTGCTGTAGCCGCGCTAAATATTCGCTCTTCCACCGATTCCAAAACTGTTGTGCCAAAAGCTGAGATAGTTGCCATCTATCTAGTCGAGAAATGTTGGATTCCATGACGTCGCCCTCCAGAGGAGCAAGTAAGGTATTTCCGATTAGAAAATGGGCTGGCGTGAGAGCTGTTGTGTCAGTAGGATCATCATTCAAAGGACACAACGGACGCGAATTTAAACATGCCTCAATTTGTGCCAGTGTAGTACTCAACTCTTCCATATGTTAAAATTGCACTGCCGAGTATCTTTCTCAGTTGCTCCTTCAAGGACTTCACACCCGCTTCCTACAGCCCACCAAAATGTGGAGCGGCTGGCGGGTTAAAATGTCATGTAACTTGCGGACGATTCGGGATAGCTCGGTACTGGCACCAACAAAGTTTGTTCCTTGATCGCTGTAGATATGCAAGCATAGGCCTCTCCTGCTCGTAAAATGCTTCAAGGCAGCCAGGAAAGCTTGATTTGTGAATCCATTGACCAACTCTAGGTGTACTGCTTTCACAGCTAAACAAATAAAAATTGCAATATATGTCTTGTATGTTTTCGATCTCCTCCCGTAGCCGTCCTTAATAATGATAAGTCCAGCATAATTGACCCCTGTGTGTGTAAATGGGTGCGATTGAGTTATCCCGGGGTGAGGGAAAATCGCCGTTGCTTTGGATCGAAAGCACTTTAAGCATCTGTGAACGAATCGGCGTATTACACGCCTCCCATTTATAAGCCAAAAACGTGTGCTTAATGTTGCAAGCATGATCGGCGTCTCCCCATGAAGAGTAGCATTGTCAAATTGATCGAAGATCAACTAAGTCATCGGGTGTTTTTCATTTAGGATAGGCTTTCGTGTGACAATCTTCCTCCAAGACGCAATAAACCGTCGTCGTCGATAAATGGATTGACACTCCAAAGAACTCATTTTTGGTAATCGCCTTTCATTTCGAAGAGCGCAAATGTCTTCTTTGAACTCTGAGCGTTGAGACATGCTAATCCAGAATTTCAGCGCCTCTGACAGCCCCTTGCTGGTAAGATGTCCATTCGAAGACGTTTGCTTTGCACATAGCTGTGAGAAACATCGCAGGGTTTTTCTGTGGCCGGACGTAATTCCACGTGGCGTTACCAACTGTTTTCAGAATCTCAGCTACTTGATTGGCAACGAAAACTGCCCATTTGGATGGATACCCTTTGGGCCAAGGTAAGACGATTTCGGAATCCGTCTATTTTGACGTTCAAAGCACTTAGCCTTCTTCTTATGACGAGGGATGCTAACGAGACGTATGGGCGCCACTTTAGTTTTCGCAGTGAACAAGTTCACATGAGTACTATCGTTGGCCTGGGATACGGTATATATTACAGCAGCGTAAGCTTTTTGAAAAGTGTCACAAAATCCATGCAGGGTATAGCTAGCGTTTAATGTAGGCTGGATTCATCGCGGTAGTTTTATTGTTTCAATCGCAGGAAGGTCTGTGGTGACATCATCGTCACCTCGTTTAAGAAGTTTAATAAGTTATTTTTTGTTATTAATTATTATTATTTATTTCCCACACACACACCTGTCATATGTAATTATACTAATTTAAATTTAGATCAATCATGCTTTTTAAGAAGTAAAAATAAAATGTCAAATTAATTAATTATTAATTGGGAATAGAGAAAATAGTTTGAATGCGATAAGTTGTTAATAAATATTTTACATATTAAATGTAATTAATTATTTTATCCAATTAAAATAAATAATTGAATTGTTCACCAGAAGATCAAAGGTTATTTATTGAATTCTTTGGAGATTACCAGACTAGACAGGATTGAGTAATAAATTAATATTACCAGACGTAAAGGAGTCTATGAAGATATTTAAAATTGTATACGATTATACAAAATCCTAATCAGGTATTTACTTTAGTATATGTTCTGCCGTTGCAGACAATACTACGCATTAGTAAATAATTATTTTAATTATTTCATGTAGGTTCAAGGATATGTTAAATGAATATCATCACCAACTAGTTGTGACCTTACCCCATTGAACCCACATAATTGGTGACCCCGACAAGGCACAAGCGCTTCCTGTTTAAACAACATCAACAACCGGTTGGCAAACAATTGAATCGGAAAATGTCGAAATGCGAGTGAAGTGCACCGAAATTACCATTAACAGGATATGCACTTTATAAGAACAAACGGCGCGACGAATTGACGACTATCATTAATCAAGATAAACGATTGATTACATATTTAGTGATCCCGAAATAAAGCACAAGCGCCTTCCGTATCTAATAAGGCACAAGCGCCTTATATTTTCCGAAAGGCACAAGCGCCTTCAGTATTATTATATTCAAGAAACGATATCAATTTATTAACGAAAAATTAAGTCAATTGGATATTATTGCTTACTTCACAATTTCTGAAAGGCATGTAAGTTGATTATTTAAAATAATTATTAACTTTGATTATAACACAAATGTAATACACTTACATGTACACAAATTTTAATTTATTAAGTGCGTTCATAATTACTAAGCGCGGTTTTAATTTATTAAGTGCGTTTATAATTTATTAAGTGCGGTTTATTTTCGTTTTAATTATTTTTAATAATCTGTGTACGCGACACGCTAATGCCTGACTTTCAGGACATCATCGACAGAGGTGAAGGTGATCAATTAGATCACACAGCGAGTGGATATGACTGCTCCAGTCCAGAGAATTGAAACTGTTTCGGTGAAATCCATTCCATTTTGGAAGGAATTTCCTGAGGCATGGTTTCTTCAGTTCGAAGCACAATTGTCTCGTGCAGGAATTACTACTGAACAAACCAAATTTAGCCACTCATTAAGTGCGCTAGATCAGGATTTATTTGGAACCTTGAGTGATTTAATAACAAATCCTTCAGCTTCAAGTCCTTATTCGTGTTTTAAAAAAGCTCTCATTGAGAGACTTTCAATTTCTGAAAATGAAAAATTGAAACAAGTTCTTACTGAACTTTCTTTAGGTGATAGTTCTCCTTCGCAATTACTAAGGGATATGCGTACCAGGAATGAAAGTAGATTAAGTGATAACATTATAAAAACTTTGTGGTTACACAGATTACCCAATTTTATGCAAACTGTTTTAGCGTGCTACAATGGAACTTTAGATGAATTAGCTGCTTGTGCAGATAGGATTAATGAAATTCCTAGAACTAATTCAATGTATGCAATAAATGCATCAAATCAAAATATAAATAATTGTGCGGAAATTAAAAGATCTCAAGATCATATAAATTTAGAAATTTTGAGAGATCTTACACAATCTGTGTCTAAATTAACTATTGAAGTTCAATTATTAAAAAACCAAATAACATCTTGAAACCGTAGTAGAAGTTCTAGTAGTAATAACTTCAATAAACCTAATATAAGAAGTAATTCTTCAAATAGAAATAGTAATTCAAATATTTGTTATTATCATAATAGATTTGGAGATAATGCTTTTAAATGCGTTTCACCATGTAAATTTTCTTCTTCTCCATTAAAATCAAAACCATCGGTAAACTAATGGGACTACCTTCGAAGACGACAGGAGTTAGTTCCAAACTTAATAGTCGTCCATACATTTTTGATCCTTTGTCTAAATTAACTTTTCTGATAGACACTGGTTCAGAGGTATCAGTAGTACCTCCTAATTCAAGAAGAGCTTTGGAAGACAAACGTTTCTTCCTTACTGCTGCTAACTCTTCTATTATAAAAACTTATGGGATTAAAAATATTCAAATCGAATGTGGTTTGCGTAGAGTTTTCTCTTAGAGTTTTGTAATAGCTGATGTTATTAAACCAATTTTGGGAGCAGATTTTTTAAAAAATTTTGGATTATTAATAGATGTTAAAAATAGATATCTAGTTGATCCTTTAACAAATATGAAAAGTAAAACAAAGATTTCAAATTCTTCATTAGAATCGTTAGCAATTTATTTTAATAATTCTATAGATTTGAGATTAAAAAATTTATTAAAGAAATTTAATAACATTATCGTTGATGATGGTAAATTACGACCAATTAAACATTCAGTTACTCATAGAATTTTAACTAATGGTCAACCAATTATTTCAAAAGTTCGCAGATTAAGTGGTGAACGTCTTATTGAAACAAAAAAAGAATTTAATAAAATGATAGAAGCAGGAATTTGTCGTCCTTCCAAAAGTCCTTGGTCTTCCCCTTTACACTTAGTTAAAAAGAAAATGGTGAATGGAGACCATGTGGGGATTATAGAAGATTAAATAATATAACAATATCAGATAATTATCCGATTCCCCACATACATGATTTTACTAATCACTTATTTGGATGCAAAACTTTTTCCACTATAGATTTAGTGAAGGCATACCATCAAATTCCTGTTGATCCAATTGATATCGAAAAGACAGCAATTTGTACTCCTTTTGGATTGTTTGAATTTCCTAGAATGACATTCGGACTTTGTAATGCTGCACAAACATTTCAACGTTTCATACATACTGTTTTGAGAGATTTACCATTCTGTTTCGTTTACCTGGACGATATTTTGGTAGCTTCTAAATCAGATGAAGGACATTCAAAGCATTTAGAACTGTTGTTTAAAAATTTAAGCAATTATGGACTTACAATAAATTTAGAAAAATGTCTATTTCTTAAAAAAGAAGTAAAGTTTCTTGGACATTTAGTTTCCAATAATGGAATTGGACCATGTCCAGATAGAGTAGACGTTATTAAATCATTTCCGAAACCGGAAACCATCAAACAATTAAGAAGATATTTAGGAAATCTAAATTTTTATAGAAGATTTCTACCTAAAGCTTCACAAATACATATGCATTTAAACAAATTTTTAATAGGTTCTAAAAAAGATGGTAACAAACAAATAATTTGGGATGACATTGCTGAAGATGCATTTATGAAATCAAAACAACAATTAGCTGAATCAACTCAATTATATTTTCCTTCAGCAAATGCTCAACTGTCTTTAGTTGTGGATGCATCAAATTTTGCTGTAGGTGGGGTAGTTCATCAGAAAATTAATGATGAATTACAACCATTAGGATTTTTCTCGGCTAAACTAACAGCCTCTCAAATGAGATATAGTGCTTATGATAGAGAACTGTTAGCTATTTATTCTGCAATAAAACATTTTCGTTATCTTCTAGAAGGTCGTCCATTTATAATTTTTACAGATCACAAACCATTGGTTTATGCTTTTAATCAATCTCCTGAAAAAGCCTCTCCAATTCAATCGAGGCAATTGAATTTTATATCGCAATTTTCAACGGATATCCGTCATATTTCAGGAAAAGAAAATTTAGTTGCAGATGCTTTATCACGAGTAGAAGCAATTGAAATTTCATCTAATATCGATTTTAAAAAAATCGCTAAAGCTCAAGATAATAATCCTGAGTTACAGGAAATAATTAAAAATCCTAAATTTAAAATTATTAAAATTAAATTAGATAACCCCAATATGGAACTTTTTGCGATACTAATAATAATATTAATAGACCTTACATTCCTAAAGAATTTAGACAACAGATCTTTGAAAGTGTACATAATTTAAGTCATCCTGGTATTAAAGCTTCACTTAAATTGTTAACAAATAAATATGTTTGGAACAAAATGAAATCAGACATCAGAAGTAGAGCTAAAGCCTGTTTATCTTGTCAAAGATCTAAAGTTAGCCGTCATGTTTCTGCTCCATTTTCTAACTTCGAAAATAACTCGAACCGTTTTGAAACAATCCATTTAGATATTATAGGACCTTTACCTACTTCAAATAATTTTAAATATTGTCTAACAATTATAGACAGATTTTCCAAATGCCGAGAAGCCATTCCATTATTGGATACTTCAACAAAGTCGATAGTTCAAGCACTTTGTGGTAACTGGATTTCTAGATTTGGGGTACCTAGATATGTAATTACTGATCGGGGAGCTCAATTCGAATCTAGATTATTCGATGTATTAAGTTAGAATTTAGGTTTCAAACGTAACCGTACAACAGCATATCATCCACAATCTATTGGACTTATAGAAAGATGGCATAGGACCTTAAAAGATGCTATTCGGTGCTATGAGAATCAGTCTTGGTCAGACATTCTCCCATTCATTTTATTAAGGTTACGTTCTTCACTAAGTGAAGATTCTAAGTTTTCACCTGCAATGATGTTATACGGGGAACATTTAAGATTACCTGGAGATTTTCGAAGTAATAATAATATTAAAAGTAGTCAAGAAGAATTCATTATTAATTTACAAAATTTTTAAAAAAATATTAGACCAGCAAAAATATCAGATCATTCTAATCATAAGATTTTTGTATTCAAAGAATTAAGTAATTGTTCTCATGTTTTTCTTAGAAAACCTCCAATTAAAAACAGTCTTTCTCAACCATATTCCGGACCTTTCAAAGTTTTAGAAAGGAATGATAAAATATTTACTTTAGATATTAAAGGAAAGTCAGTTAATGTTTCCATAGATAGATCAAAACCAGTTTTTCATTTCAATGAAAATTTTATTATGACAGGAGCTCGAATTGAGGAAACTACTAAGAAAAAAATAAGGTTTAACGCAGCCTAAAGGCTCGCTGGTGGGGGAGTGTGTGGTGACATCATCGTCACCTCGTTTAAGAAGTTTAATAAGTTATTTTTTGTTATTAATTATTATTATTTATTTCCCACACACCCACCTGTCATATGTAATTATACTAATTTAAATTTAGATCAATCATGCTTTTTAAGAAGTAAAAATAAAATTTCAAATTAATTAATTATTAATTGGGAGTAGAGAAAATAGTTTGAATGCGATAAGTTGTTAATAAATAGTTTACATATTAAATGTAATTAATTATTTTATCCAATTAAAATAAATAATTGAATTGTTCACCAGAAGATCAAAGGTTATTTATTGAATTCTTTGGAGATTACCAGACTAGACAGGATTGAGTAATAAATTAATATTACCAGACGTAAAGGAGTCTATGAAGATATTTAAAATTGTATACGATTATACAAAATCCTAATCAGGTATTTACTTTAGTATATGTTCTGCCGTTGCAGACAATACTACGCATTAGTAAATAATTATTTTAATTATTTCATGTAGGTTCAAGGATATGTTAAATGAATATCATCACCAACTAGTTGTGACCTTACCCCATTGGACCCACAGGTCCGATTGGGATTTCAACCACAGTACCTCAATTTCCTTTGGTAGTGGTTGATCCTAGTCTGTTCCTTGCAACCATAGTCGTTGCATCAAAATTTTCGCTCTAATAATTATCGTTGGGAGAACTGAAGGCCGGCGGCCAGTGAGGAAACCGAGGAAGCGCTGGTCTGACGCGGTCGACGAAGACAGTTCATCGCTGCTCGGATTTCGGAATTGGAAGACGGGGTCAACGGACCGAGAGAGTTGGAGGCGCTGTTTGCAGGAAACGAAGGCCCGAAGGGGGCTCTAGTGCTAAGAAGAAGAAGAAGAATGATAGGACACAGCCAATCCAAACGGTCATACAAGCGCGCTATCTCTGATAGCAAACTCCGCTTCATCTACTGTGTCAACCATTTTCGTGCTTTCAAACAATATGTAAAATAATCGGCCTTTGGACACCACACAACTCCTAGAGACTTGCACCCTTGTTCCAGAGGTAATTCTACAGTGGGTTTTACTTCAACATCTTCTAGTGGAATGTTATGTAGCAAGCGAGGGCCGTTTGCCACCCATTTGCGCAGGTGGAAGCAGACTGACTTGAGCATGTTGCTAGATTATCTTATTTTTTGATCGCCTTATCCACATTGAACGCTCTAGAGAGGACGGCGTCGACGTAGAAATCGCTTTGAACACAATGCGCCGAAACAGGAAATTGGGTTTGTTAGTCCTCTGCCAGTTGTCGTAGTGTACAGATTGCCAAGTATGGTGTAGTAATCGAGCAGTCACACATTAAATTGCTCGAAAACCCTCCTATCTCCTACCCAAAATTGTAGTGTGCCTGAACAAGCTTGTTGGCGTTAAAGCACCAATGCAGCAAATTTCCCAGCAGCAACTATTGAAAACCGTACAAACGCAAATTCAACCACCCTCGTCACGGCTACAAAATAAGAATCTTCTGGCCAATCTTAATATCCCGTCAGATTCAACCCAAACAATCCAATTTACAACAAACCAGCTCCTCAAACAGTCCAGTCACCATCACCTCTCCCATATCAACGGAAAATAATCTCTAATTCCACATTAAATACCAATAAATACAACGCCGAATCTTCACAACCCAGATCAATGTAAAATTGCTTTGAAAATCAATACGCATACCCAAGAAAAATTCCTGTCCCCATAATCCAAAACACAGAATTACATTCTTATCCACTGATTACAACATGATAGCAACATGAATGTGCCCACTTCATCCGCATCACATTTAAAGCAGCTCAGCAATAGCAACATGACTGTGTCCGTTGAGCAATAAATGTAATTCAAAGAAGCTGCGCAAGGGGCCCGTCTTCATCCACCGTAACAGCGTGACGCTACGGTGGACGACGGACAAGCAGAAGAAAAACTTGCTTGGGCATGAAAAACCACCGTTGTGACTGGGAGACTCAGCTGTGATGGAAATAAGACGGGAGTCTGGTGGAGATCGCGGCACCGAGTGGACGGCGACGAGAACGAAGTGGACAGAGACGTCGCATCTGTTTAATTATTTCAATCTTGTAATTAATCCGCTAATGAAAATAAAACGCAGAATACGAAAATCGGTAGCGTTGTCGCGTAAGAGAATTTTCGAGTTTTGTACGCGAGATTGTGGAGTGATCGCCTAGTGAAAACGACCCGATAAAAAGTGGTGGCAATCCCGCTTGAATTGAAAGCACCGCTAATTATATAAGTGAAAAATTCGGAACTTTTTGTTCGATAAAAGCGTTACCTGTTAGCAGATCGCGAACGATTGGATAAAAACGGCCTTCGCTCACATCTATGATTTGGATTATTGGATTACAGTGCTATGGGATTCTGTGAAGCGATAGAAGACTGAAAGGTCACGGAAACCGGTGCAAGAAGTGACGACGTTGAAAATAAGAAAGGAAAAGAAAGTGCCGTCCTTCTATTAATTAGAAATTGTTTGAAAGAGGTGATGTGCAAATGGTTTGTTTGATTGTTACGCGGGACGAATTGTTTCCTAGCTGGAATCAACAGTAATTGAAACATATAACCACGAGGAGCTCCTGCCACCAATATAATTTGCTAACACATGAGAATGAAACCGCCCCGTTCCAATGGAAAGCATGTTTGCATCGTATGAAAGAAGCTTTTGTAAAGAATCTGCAAGAACGTTCTGAGATAACGCTGCGTCTATGGGCCGAACAGTGTGAGATTATTTTGGCGCAAAGATTCCGTCACAGCCATCAGATTGTCATTTCCTATCGTCGTTTTTGGGATGAACATAAATTGCGACGATTGCTCCGTGGATTTCGCAGACGGCATTACAATTTATGGAGTTCATGATGATCGATGACGGGAGGAGGTCGTGAAGCGGAGCTCGTCCGGATCGTAGACTAATATTCTCCCCCTTGGATTAGATTTGAATTTTTGTGACTTGCTTGAGAGGAGTCAAGTCTTGTTGCCGGCGGGTAAAGTCTGTTCCCTTTCGTTAGGAACATTATTTTCGGATACGGTTTTTGTGTTGGCGCTTTCGGAATTGCTGTGCTAGCTGTGTTAATGTAAATGGAATAATCGAAGCCTGACAAATTAAGGATTTTACAGTCCATGTAGATTGTAATAGAACAGAAGACGGAGGAGCAAACGCGCAGATCGAGTATGCAAGTGGGGTGTGGATTCGATCGCGGGGAGTCTTGTTGGGTCAGTTCGACAACCGAGTGAAAATTTTCATATTTGAAAATTGATCTGACGAGTGGTGCAGGTGTTTGTGCGCGAGGGAGAGAGTGCACCGAATCGCTGAACGGGACCACGGGAATACGAGATATTTAATATTTTTTTGAGTGGCTTACTTAGACTATTATTGGCATATTAATTCTTTCAAGTCTAAGAAATTAATAGTATTCAACATTAAAAAAAAAAAGTGTAATTCTGTCGATGCTGAACAGTGGCGCCTGTGTGAATATTGCCTTCTATTATCGCGTCTTTTCGTCTGTTGCCTACTGTTAATCTGAACCGTTAATTTTTTGTGTTCTATTGTGTCAAGAAAAACAGCAAATTCAAAATTCAAATTTCATATTTAACCTTTTTCAATGATTGTTTATAAATCCATGATTTACATATCCTTAGCGGAAATAATTACAGATGTACCCACCCCATCTACGAGCACTCGTCGAGGAGGATGGGTAAGTACCCTTTTAATTTCATTTCTTTTCTTTTAAATTTGTTTTTTCTATATTTGTTTTATTCAATATTGGCTGAACTATATAATAGCAATTGCAGCTACAAATAATTTATTTACATTCCAGGATAAATTTTATTTAACAGTGCTGTTATTATTAATATTAACTTCCCTTCTATATAACCCATACAAATCTGTTTAATTATAATTCGGGCATTTTGGTTTAGTTTGATTTATTATTGAATTGTTCATAAAGTTATCCGAATAATAAAATGAATTGTCTTTCCATTTTGTCCTCTCTGACCGGGTAAAAGACCCGCTACGATGGTAGGCGGTTCACTGAAAATGGGCTAGCCATCGGGCGCGGTCCACCTATTTTGTTGTTTTCAGGGGCTCTTGCCGGGTTGAGTTGGTGTCCGCTCAGGTGCCCTTTTTATGGCATAGGGTTATGTGACCCGATCACATAATTCTATGACATAAATCGGTCGTCTGTTTTGACTCGTTTCGACTTGTTCTCTGAGCAAGCAATTTTCCCTTTCAGTAGTTACCTCCATTTTTAGACTTCGGTCGACCTTTTTCTGAGACCCAAGAATTCGTGAATGTGAAATTCTTTTGTAGTGGGTCCTTGTGCTGGGGGAATGAACCCGCTCCACGACACCGCAACGCTAGCCTGCCAGCGCATTCACGCGTCCCCAGACAAGGCCAATATCGGCTGATATTACCATCTTCTTTCGCGGAGGCAGCAGACCATCGCTGCAGTCCTTTACGGACATTCATACCTACTTTCACTACAAAATGGCACCCAACGTGGGGCCCGAAAAGCCCGGCTGTATCATCAGTCGAGCACGAGACAGTCCATCGTCTCTAGGTGACCCTACAAGGTGTCCAGATTATTGGCGGGTAGGTAACTACTTAGGGAGATAGCACTAATCGTGCCCCAGCAATCTAATAACTTCCGGACGTGTGTTGTCCTCGGACATCAATATCGTTTGGACCTACTTTTGAATCATACTTTGGTGGTTTACCAACATTGTATGACTACTAAGGCCAAATGATATTAGAGTCCCTATGTGTATTCGGAAGTTATTATCCCAGATTCTATATGCGGCGGACTCTGATCCACACCCCAAACCAAGCGGTACCGAAGTGTCTTTCACTACATGGATCTTGATTTCATGTGATTGGCTGCTTAGCTAGTCCATGACTATCCATGACAAGACACGCGCTGCTTGTGGATCAGAATTTCACCTGGGCTGACGAGTTGTAACTTGTGAAAAATTGCGGATGAAGGAGGACTTCCGAACCCTGATCCTTATGGTGCGGCAAGAGAGTAGTCCCTGTGACGCAGCAAGAGAAGTGTACAATTGGTGTCCTTGCCTGTGAAGAGAGATGGAATGGAAAGACCGATTTTTTTTTATGATAACGTAATTTCAAAATTTTTGCATGATACAAATATACTATTACTGCGTCTATGGGCCGCACAGTGTGAATTTATTTTGGCGCAAAGATTCCGTCACAGCCATAAGATTGTCATTTCCTACTGTCGCATTTGGGATGAACATAAATTGCGACAATTGCTCCGTGGATTTCGCAGACGGCATTACAATTTATGGAGTTCATGATGATCGATGACGGGAAGAGGTCGTGAAGCGGTGCTCGTCCGGATCGTAGACTAATATTCTCCCCCTTGGATTAGATTTGAATTTTTGTGACTTGCTTGAGAGGAGTCAAGTCTTGCTGCCGGCGGGTATAGTCTGTTCCCTTACGCCTCAATCAAAGTGTTGGGCGAAATCGCGATAGCACTGATTGACACGGGTGCCAGTATCAGCTGTCTTGCCTCGAGGCTTGGCTCGAAGGTACTCCATCAACATCCTACCTTGATTAAGCAATGGCGCTCTGAAATCAGCACCGCGGACGGGACCAAGCATTCTATCCAGGGTAGATTAACCACGCCCGTGACGTTCCGAGGTCAGACGAGGGATATTACCTTCTTTATTATCCCTGTTGCACAATACCCGTACACCCTATGTGTACTGGCATGCGCTGGGAGCTTGATATGATGTGTATCCTATATACACATCAAGGCTCCCGGGGAGAGAGAAATGTTCCCGTGTAACACTTACCTGCTACTTTATGCGTGTCAACTAGATCAGTAAATGGGTGTTTTTGTTTAATGATTTGATTTTTATTTTATTCTTTGTTTGGTTATATTATTACTCGTTCAGTTGACTATATTAATATTAATAAAATATTTTCTATTGAATTCGTTTGATAATTAATTTATTACAGAGACGTATAAAGTTCGAGCATTAATGGAGCTTGTAAAATTTTTGCGATTTATATTTATTTTGATTATTTTTGTTATTTGAAGGAAATGTATGTATTGCTTGATATCATATTTGAAAAACCAATTAATTTATTTAAGCTTTAACTGTTGTTTGGGCTGACGCCTTGAGCACACAGTTATATTAACGAATCAATTGATTATAATCCAACTGCTAGCCCCGGCCACAAAGCCTTGGGACGCTAATACTCGGGCTGATGCCTTGAGTACGCAGTCAGATTGATAAATCAATCAATTACTAGTTCAACTGCAGGCCCCGGGCATAACTGCCTTGGGGCGCTTATACTCGGGCGGATGCCTTGAGTACGCAGTTGAACGTATCCTGAATTCGCTTATCCCGGCCTAAGTGCCTTGGGATAGAATAAGCTCGGGCGCACGCCTTGAGCCAGCGAATGGAGAAATACTTCTCGATTTTCTTACTTCTATAATTTTCTTTTATACTATAATTATGGTGACTTTATTGCTTACCAACTAAAATAATGAAGACAATCTACCATTTAAAAGATCAAAGTTCAACAACAAAAACAGTTTAATGTATTTAGTGCCATCTCTCTGTGACTGGTGCAACCACAAAGCTAAAGCTTTCGCTCGATTTGCAATACATGTAACCTATTCGTTCCGCTGGGCGGTACGTTCGATTGCAAAATCTTGTGTGTATATGTTTGATACTTAATACGAGTATGGATACATACCCACTTCTGCTAATCCATGATACGACACCGCGCCCACAGATGCTTTGATTACAATTCGCAGCTTTTCGTATATGTATGTTGTCGTTTACAGTGCACAGAGAGGAACGACGGACACGAACCGAGCAATATTTGGACTGCGGCTCCCGTAACATTGCCTCCCCGCTGAAAAGAAAAGTTCACGACTGGCTTGAAGAGCCTTGTCGTGAAAGATGTTCATTTTTGCTTCATTGTTTTAATTGGTAAACTTGGAATGTTGATTTAAAAATTACTAATTTAAACGATTTGAATCGAATTTTTATTCCTTCCTTATCGTTTCATAAAAAGTCATGTTAGGCTCCTTTCAATATTCATTTCTGATTACATTATTTGCTTCTCATTGAAATATAATGGCGTAATTTTTTCATTATCTTCGTTTGAGTTGCCTTGCTTTGAATTTTTTAACTAATTGTTTTGTTAGTCTTATTAGGTATTTTCATTTGTTTTTATTTTGCTCCGTTTACATACTAGAAGATGAATTATAATTAATTACACATTTATACACTGTTTCGATTATTTGTCTTTTACAATTTTTTTTTTTTTGCTTTACTTTAATACTTCTGCATTGCTGTAATTTATTTAACATATAATTTCTCTTTTTTTCTCTTTATTTCCTTGTTTTACTTTACTTACATATTAGAATATTACTGCACATGAAGATATAATCCATTTTTGTTTTTTCACAAATATATACAGTTTGGTTTCTTACAATGTGCTTTTTTTCTTTACTTGAATCAGATTACTGCATTATACTTTCGCATTGCTATGATTTATGAGCTTAACATATAATTAGTTATTTTTTTCTTTATTTTCTTGTTTCCTCTACATACATTTTAGAATGTTAATAAAAATATAATCAATTTTTTGATGAACTAATTTCACATTTATACACTGTCTTCTACAATATGTTTTTTATTTTGAGCTCATTGATTTTTATCATTTTACATGGAAGGCTGTTAAAACTTTTTTTTGGTTTTTTTTAGTGCTTATGTATCTATTTACTATTGTGTGTTATCTGCATTGCTGACGCAAGACTTGAATTCAGCTTTAATAGTCCTCAACGGAAACTGCAGGTGCTTCCTTACGATAGCGACCATAACGCAATCGTAATGGAAATCAATCATCAAAGGGATGATGTCTTCCTCATTCCAGTTCAACATGAAAACCATCGGTTGAATTTCAAAAAAACAGACTGGGGAAAGTTTCAAAAAGTTTAATCGGAAGTACCAGAAGCAATATCCTCCTTCTGATGATGGCAACGCTTGCTCAATGGTTCCTAATAACAGAAATTTAACTGACGACGAAATAGATCTCTATTTGTCGAAGTTAGAGAAGCTGACGTTGGAAACGATTGAGAAAGTTGTTCCCAAGATTAAACATCGAAACAATATAGAAGGATATGAAACACCAACCATCGCAAAGTTGAAAAGATTGAAAAGCCTTCTTCTCACCCGCGTCAACAATATTTATCGACGATTTTTGGACTACAACCATCCCTCGTTGGCTTTGTTGAAATTACACCTGAAGAATGTCCGGAACTTAATCCGGTCATACTTCAGGAGTGAGGTCAGCAATCAATGGGCGGAAAAACTGAGGGGTATTAGCCCACAGGACCCAGATGGCGTTTTCGCGAAAGTGAATAGCTTATTCATTTCGATGAAACATTAACATCTGACCTCATACCGAGCTTGAATCTTATTGATTATTTTGTCAGCTATGAAGACTTGTGTTTCATATTTCGCAGAATAAACAACAAAAAATCATGTGGTACTGACGGTATTCCAAATATAGTTCTCCGACATTTGCCTGAGGTTGCTATTAGGACTTATTGCATATTGTTCAACAACATGTTGAACAATTCATATTTCCCAAATGAGTGGAAAAAGGCTAAGGTATTTCCGATCTTGAAGAAAGGAAAAGAATCTTCGTGCCCTAAAAGCTATCGCCCAAACAGCTTGCTGCCTAACATCAGCAAGGTGTTTGAAGTGATACTCAACAGAGCATTAAACGCCCACATTGAGAAATATGAGTTGATGCCGAATTGCCAATTTGGTTTTCGTGCCAGGCATTCGACCACACATGCAATAACGAAAGTAACCTCAGACATCTGTTGGAAACTAAATGATAGACAATGTGTTGGAGCATGTCTCATTGATATGGAGAAAGCCTTCGATACGGTGTGGTTAGATGGACTAGTTTTCAAACTTCTTCAGGACAGGTTCCCCAGACACCTTGTCGCCATGATGTGTAATATGTTATACGGGAAATCATTTGTTGTAACTGATGGAAATCTGACAACAATGCGCGAGTTCAAGGTCTTGAATGGTCTACAGCAGGGAACAGTTACTGCGCCCCTGCTTTTCTCAATATTCATTCGCAAGCTATTGAACAGCTTTGATTTTAATGTCTCGCCAACGCGATCATTGGTAGCGTTTGCTGATGATCTGATCATCTATACGGCAGACCGAAAAGCTACAATAGTTCAGAGCAATCTTCAAAAAATGTTTAATGATGTGCAGCTCTACATCGACAATTGGCGAATGAAAATCAATGCGCAGAAGTGCGAAGCAATTTCGTTTCGGACAACGCTGCAGGGGGCCAGTCAAGACCTGAAACGTAATTGGAAGGATTTCCACATTATGGCTGGTGAGGGTAGTTCAGAACGGGTTCCCCATAAATTCTGTGTTCGATACCTCGGTGTTCATCTCGATCAGTATCTGTACTATACTGAACATGTCAAAATCATGCTCAGTAAATCACTAAAAGTAGTCATGGCCCCACGAAGACTCTTTCATTCCAGATACATTGATCAAAAAGTCAAAGTTATTTGTTACAAGACCCTGGTTAGGCCAGTTTTGACATACGGATGCCAGATCTGGTACAACCAGAGTGCTAGTACAATGGAAAGATTAAGAGTTTTCGAAAGGAAATGTCTTTGTGCATGTACTGGTTTGTACAGAAAGCCTGAGACGGATTGGAAGCACTATATATCGAATAGAAAAATTTATCAAATCGCTCAAGTGACAAGAGTCGATATCTTCATATTGAAACTTCTTCGGAATCATATCGCAAGATCTGTAACTGTGAGTGAAAACCCTTGGATTTCACAGCCGTTCCACCCTACAGACGGGTATATTGTGACTTGCCTCACTACTGGCTTTGTTCCTCCAGAAGCATTCGTGTATTTGGACATGAATCGATATGTTTTTGATTCTGACGGCGTCCCAGTCATATATCACATATACCGACGGGCCACCGATAAGAAGATAAAATATCCTCCGAATCTGAGTTCACGAGACCAACAATTCCAATGGAGATACTCATTTGCTAGATTCGTTGAGGCTGGTCGAGCTGAGATGGAACAATCTAGGTATTGGTGGCTGAATGACAATGTCTAAATTATTCGTGTTTATTTTCTGTTTTTGTGATTTTTCTCGTTACGTTTTTTAGATTCATTCATCTCATTATTGCTACATCTAGTATTATTGTTTATTTGTATTATAAATTAGGTATAGGTTTCAATATAAGGTAACGTTGTTTTTTTTTTTTTTTTGATTGAACTTATTTAGAATTAGGGTGTAACATATTAGGTATAGGATATAAGTTCATTGTTGTGTTAGTAGTATAAGTAATTTTTGAATAATGCTGGTTGGTTTTTTCTCCTTTTTCCAATTGAATCAAAAAATATCTAATAATCTTAATTAATTTAAATTTGCAAGTGTATTTTTTTCATTAAATGTGTTTAACTGATAACGTATAAATTTAGAGAGCCATTCGGGCCATTAAGTTTCTTTTAGAAATTTATAACGATTGGTATTAAATAAAGCGCTTTTGACTTTGACTTTGACTATTGTGTGTTATTTAAATTACACAATTTCTTTTTAGCTTTATTTCATTCTATTCTATTTATTGTTACATTCATTTGCTTTTATTTTTTTCAAGATTTAAACTGTATTATGTTTATAGTTCGTTTGGTATTGCGTTAGCTTCGTTACACTAATTTTCGTTTGTTTTTAGTTTTCAGACTTTAGTTTTATTGATGGACAATAATGTTTCCAAACATAAACAAAATAGATTTTTTTTTTTTACTTTCCAAAATTTTTCCTGTAACATATTTCAAGAGTTTCTATGATTTTAAATTTGAAAATAAATTCCTTTATTCGTTTCATTTTTCTTCATAATTAAATTTCCATAGACTATAACGAAAAGCTTGCTAAATAAGCTTTTGGTTATGTACTTTGCAATTAAAATGTTAATATGTTAGTAGGAAAATTTTGTTAGTACGAGTATATGAAGCTTTAGATGCTCTTTTGTTTTGGGAACAACCCAGTTAAATTGTACATGGGGAACGTAAGATCAATACGATCGTTTTTGTTTGGGAATTTTTAGCTTTGCAAGAGAATAACTTTTTATCGATGTGGCTTGCGAGTGGTTGTTGTTGCTTCATTGCTTAAGCTTAAATTGCTTCTATGGAGTGTGAGGTAATTTGTGTGGGACATAAGCTTTTCTCTTAATGTGGATCGTTAATGTTGTTAGGGGGAAAACAAAGATTGATAATTTACATGAAGGTACTTAATGAGCTTTGAAGATAAGATGATAAGGAGAATAGCTTTGTCTCTGCAATAACGAATGAGCAAATTGTATGTTTTTTGTTGTTTTCATAGCTCACATGCGCCAATTGCTCGGAAGTCTATGCTATGTACATTATACATGCTAATTTGTGGTTGGCGGGTAATTGTAATGAAGATTATTTGTTTCTATTAGGTTAGCTTTATGTAGTTTGTAGTGGGTAGGGCTTGCTGTGGGATTATGTAGCTTTTAAGGTATATGCCTTTAATCGTTATTTGATTGGTTGAAATTTTCTATTGCACTCTCGTGTATTCATATGAGATGGTACAAAGGGAACTTTATTTGAATTATACCGCTCTGTCTTTTAAATATGTGTAAATAGCTGCAGATTATTGATAAATCGAAGACAACGTGTTATTTTGAAGTTTTTTTATTAAATATAGAAACGTTGGGTATGTTATAATGAATGTTATTGAGGGAATAAAATTAGAAGGAAAGATCTTAAGCTTGAAAGTTATGACATAAACTTTGAATGATTTCAGCAAACTGTTAAGTTAAAAATATCTTGCGAAAGGAGTATTTTAAAGGTGGTCGTAGCAAAACTATCACTATATGTTGGGCATGGGAGCATATAGTTTCGGCCTTCATTTAAGACCCTATATGTTCCGACGAATTTCTCCCTAGTGAGTGTCTGTTTGGTTTAGCGTAACGCTGTCCCAGACTTTGATGGAAGACAGTACAGTGCCGTACGATCTCGAAGATGCGTGTAAAGTGGAAGGGTGGGAATTGGGTGGGTGTTAAGCAGAAATATTATGTTAAAAAATATCTTGCGAGAAAGAGTCGAAACAAAACTATCACTATATGTTGGGCATGGAAGCATATAGTTTCGGCCTTCATTTAAGACCCTACATGCTCCGTCGAATTTCCCCCTAGTGAGTGTCTGTTGAGTTTAGCGTAACGCTGTCCTCGACTATGCTGGAGGACAGTACAGTGCCGTGCGAGGTCACTTCATTAGCCGTTCGTTAAAATTGTTGATCTCGATCTCGAGGATACGTGTAAAGTGGAAGGGTTGGAAATGGGTGGGCTGTTAAGCAGAAATATTACATTAAAAATATCTTGCGAGAAAGAGTCGAAACAAAACTATCACTATATTTTGGGCAAAGGAGCATATAGTTTCGGCCTTCATTTAAGACTCTATATGTTCCGTCGAATTTCTCCCTAGTGAGTGTCTGTTTGGTTTAGCGTAACGCTGTCTCAGACTTCGCTGGAAGACAGTGCATTGCCGTGCAAGGTCACTTCATTAGCCGTTCGTTAAAATTGTTTATCTCTATCTCGAGGATACGTGTAATATGGAAGGGTGGATAACAGGTGGGTTCTTAAATTTTTCGCGTTATCCACAGTGGTTTCAATGGTAAGTTATTTAGTAGTTCGCAGTTAAAATGTATTTATTGACCGAGGAAACGTAGTGACTAGTGGAAGCGTGTCTGCAAACCATTTTAGTTCAACAGCACAGAGGCTCCGATTGGTTGGTATATCGACTTAAAATTAAATGTAGCGTGTCTGCCGACAGGTGAAGTCGGGCAGGTCAGAGGCTTTTGTTCATTTTCATAGTGACTTACAACTAAAAATAGCGTGTGCGCTGACAACTAGGGTCCATGGTTCAGAGGCTATTGTCGGTTTCGTTACCGACTTGTAATTAAAAATAGCGTGTCCATTGACAGCTTCGGTCGATGGCTCAGAGGCTATTATGAGTTTCTGCTGTGCCCTATAACTAAAAATAGCGTGTCCGCTGACAACTAGGGGCAATGGCTCAGAGGCTATTGTCGGCTTCCTTACCGACTTGTAACTAAAAATAGCGTGTCCACCGACAGCTTCGGTCGATGGCTCAGAGGCTATCTACTTTTTGCTTAGACTAAAGACAGGGTGGCTGCCGACAGTGGGTTTTTAGGGGACCACTCCCCTTCTTAGTTTTTTCGATCTATTATGAAAGTTTGCCGGGACTTATCGACTTGACTGCCACTAGTTTCCTTTTTATTACTGCTAATACTATGAAATTGCAAATTGAGTGCTGAATTTATATTTTGTCATTTGCGGGAAAAAAACGGGAATTGAAAGAGATAATAGGTTTAAGGGAAAATTTGTTTGTATTGAGTTGGCCTATTATAATAATTAAAAGTCGTTTGTTTCACAGTTCCTCCACTTTGATTATTTCAGTGAAACTTCAAATTATTTTAATTGCTAAACAAGAATTTAATTTGTATTGAAAAATTTTCTCTTGCATGCAAATTTTTAAATTCGTTTCACGCGGTTTGTTTATTTTGTTTGTACTTGAATGTAATTGCATTAAAAATTACTGTCCACATGTCTACTCATTAATTCATTTAATCAAATGCAATTCGTGAAACATGAGCGTGTAGCGACTAAAGATTGTACCGATCACTTGATTTCATTAAATGGTCTCAGGAAATCATTTGAATGCTAGATCAATTTAAAGATAAGACCTGAATAATCATCTGGATGCGCGGTATTGTTATTATTTTTGTTTCGGTTGTTTGAGCGATAAAAGATGTTATGTTGACATAACAATGGACAAGCGTTTGTTTGCTCGTTATTTATGTTTTCATTTCGCTTGCTTGTAGTTAATGTTTACTTGTACTGTTTGTTGTTTTGCATTACAACATTATATCTTTGATAAGTTGTACGTTAAATTATGTTTGAATTGTTGAGAAGTTTATTTGGATGATTTAGAATAGACAAGATTAGATTTTGGAATATGATCGAAGTTCTCTGCATAAATTATTGGATATGAATATTAAATTTTTGTTATTTAGATTGATCAATGCGATTGATTTTTTAAATTTGCAAATACTGATCTAGTTTTATTGACAGTGTAAGTAGCAATGGTATCATTCATGAATTGAGTGATTTCGGATATCGGCTGGGTAGAAAGATTTACAGCCCATTTAATTTTGCTGCACAATGCGCTACATTGTGGTGTTTGCAAAACCGATATCCTACCGGCTGCGCAAATTTTGTTGCACAATACCCGTACACCCTTTGTGTACTGGCATGCGCTGGGAGCTTGATATGATGTGTATCCTCTATACACATCAAGGCTCCTGGCTGCAGAGAGGGATTTCACTGTTATACCACCTACATGCTACTGGTCAATGCAATATTTTAAAAATGAAATTTTCTGAAGTGATTAATTTATTAAGGAACTAGTTAATGAGGTTTTATATTTACATATATATAAATTTAGAGTGTTGATGGAGCACTTAATTCGCATAATTTATGTCCATTTCGATTAATTTTTTTTAGTTGTGGAGAGGACAAATAGAATTTGAATAAACCAATTAATTTATTTAAGCTTTAACTGTTGTTTGGGCTGACGCCTTGAGCACACAGTTATATTAACGAATCAATTGATTATAATCCAACTGCTAGCCCCGGCCACAAAGCCTTGGGACGCTAATACTCGGGCTGATGCCTTGAGTATGCAGTTAGATTGATAAATCAATCAATTACTAGTTCAACTGCAGGCCCCGGGCATAACTGCCTTGGGGCGCTTATACTCGGGCGGATGCCTTGAGTACGCAGTTGAACGTATCCTGAATTCGCTTATCCCGGCCTAAGTGCCTTGGGATAGAATAAGCTCGGGCGCACGCCTTGAGCCAGCGAATGGAGAAATACTTCTCGATTTTCTTACTTCTATAATTTTCTTTTATACTATAATTATGGTGACTTTATTGCTTACCAACTAAAATAATGAAGACAATCTACCATTTAAAAGATCAAAGTTCAACAACAAAAACAGTTTAATGTATTTAGTGCCATCTCTCTGTGACTGGTGCAACCACAAAGCTAAAGCTTTCGCTCGATTTGCAATACATGTAACCAATTCGTTCCGCTGGGCGGTACGTTCGATTGCAAAATCTTGTGTGTATATGTTTGATACTTAATACGAGTATGGATACATACCCACTTCTGCTAATCCATGATACGACACCGCGCCCACAGATGCTTTGATTACAATTCGCAGCTTTTCGTATATGTATGTTGTCAGTTACAGTACACAGAGAGGAACGACGGAACACGAACCGAGCAATATTTGGACTGCGGCTCCCGCAACATCCTTTCTCCGACTCAGAACGTATATCTTGGCGTCGATTTCGTTCTCCGATTTGGTTTGGCCCCAGATTTATTCACCGATGCACCATTAAATACTTTATATGTCAACGAACTCGCTTCTGTTCCCGATAGGCATGAATTAACACCTAACCAACGACAACGTCTGGAAGCATCCATCGCTGCGTTTCCATCGTACGCAACGCAAGGCCTTGGCCACACCATACTGGTCTCACATGTCATCGATGTTGGCGATAGTAAGCTAATTAAACAGAGACACTATGCCATCTCACCGACCATGGAGAAGTTAGTGTATGCAGAGTTGGATAAGATGCTCGAGTTGGGGAGTTATAGAGGAGTCCCAAAGTGCCTGGTCCTCACCGGTAACCTTGGTGGTGAAGCCAGGTAAAGTCCGTCTTTTTCTAGATGCCCGGAAGGTAAATGCAGTGAGCATCAAAGACGCTTACCCTCTTCCGCTCATCGACGGAATATTGGGGAGACTGCCGAAAGCGAATTATATTACCAGTCTCGACCTAAAATATGTCTTCTGGCAAATTCCACTCGATGAGGGGTCGAGGGATAAGACCGCCTTCACAGTGCCTAGACGACCATTATACCAGTTCGTCACAATGCCCTTTGGCCTGTGTAATGCTCCGCAAACGATGACCCAACTGATGGACAAGGTAATTCCACCTCATCTGAAACACCAAGTGTTCGTGTACCTGGATGATCTTCTACTCATCACGGAAACGTTCGAACAACACCTCCTACTCCTGCAAGAAGTAGCCCTGCACATCAATAAGGCGGGACTCACCATCAACGTCATCCAAAAAAGTAAGTTTGTCATGAACGAAGTCCGATACCTAGGACATGTCATCGGGCATGGCACCATCAAAACTGATCCGGACAAAACTCGGGCGATTGATGAGTTCCCCTTACCAAAAATTTTTAAGCAGCTACGACGTTTCCGTGGTGTGTGCGGTTGGTACCGAAGGTTGGTTAGGAATTATGCAACAGATTCAGCGCCCCTGTCGAACATGCTGCGGAAAGGGAAGTTCATTTGGACCGAGCTCAGCCGAAAGGCATTTGAAGAGCTAAAACAAGCCTTAACATCAGCTCCGGTCTTGCACAGCCCAGACTTTAAGAAGCTCTTCTCCATTGATTGTGACGCAAGTCAACATGGAGTAGGAGCCGTGCTTGTGCAATTGACCGAAGAGGGAGAGGAAGCTCTCATTGCCTTCATGTCCAATAAGCTTAACTCGGCCCAAAGGAACTATACCGTGTCTGAGCAGGAATGTTTGGTAGCGGTGATGGCTCTGAAGAAATTCTGAGCCTATATCGAAGGCCACCAGTTTGAAATCATCACAGACCAGTCTTCGCTACAATGGTTGATGAACCAAGCCGACTTACATGGACGCCTGGCCCGATGGGCTCTTAAACTGCAAGGGTTCAAGTTTTCCATCAAACACCGGAAAGGAACCCAGAGCATCGTGCCCGATACTCTCTCGCGAATGTTTTCGAATCAGACAGCTACAAAGAGTTGAGGCAAACCATCGTAACCCAACAAACACAGTTGCCTGATTTGAAAATGATAGACGGCTACCTGTATAGACGAAATGAATACGCCACTGGACACCATACAACTCCTAGAGACTTGCACCCTTGTTCCAGAGGTAATTCTACAGTGGGTTTTACTTCAACATCTTCTAGTGGAATGTTATGTAGCAAGCGAGGGCCGTTTGCCACCCATTTGCGCAGGTGGAAGCAGGCTGACTTGAGCATGTTGCATAGATTATCTTATTTTTTGATCGCCTTATCCACATTGAAAGCTCTAGAAAGGACGTCGTCGACGTAGAAATCGCTTTGAACACAATGCGCCGCAACAGGAAATTGGGTTTCTTAGTCCTCTGCCAGTTGTCGTAGTGTACAGATTGCCAAGTATGGTGTAGTAATCGAGCAGTCACACAAGTAAACTGCTCGAAAACCCTCCTATCTCCTACCCAAAATTGCAATGTGCCTAAACAAGCTTGTCGGTGTTAAAGCACCAATACAGCAAATTTCCCAGCAGCAACTATTAAAACCGTACAAACGCAAATTCAACCACTCTCGTCACGGCTACAAAATAAGAATCTTCTGGCCAATCTTAATATCCCGTCAGATTCAACCCAAACAATCCAATTTACAACAAACCAGCTCCTCAAACAGTCCAGTCACCATCACCTCTCCCATACCAGGGAAAATAATCTCTAATTCCACATTAAAACCAATAAATAAACCGCCGAATCTTCACAACCCAGATCAACGTAAAAATTGTTTGAAAATGAATGCGCATACCCAAGAAAAATTCCTGTCCCCATAATCCAAAACACAGAATTACATTCTTGTCCACTGATTACAACATGATAGAAACATGAATGTGCCCACTTCATCCGCATCACATTTAAAGCAGCTGAGCAATAAATGTAATTCAAAGAAGCTGAGCAAGGGGCCCGTCTTCATCCACCGTAACAGCGTGACGCTACGGTGGACGATGGACAAGCAGAAGAAAAACTTGCTTGGGCATGAAAAACCACCGTTGTGACTGGGAGACTCAGCTGTGATGGAAATAAGACGGGAGTCTGGTGGAGATCGCGGGACCTAGTGGACGGCGACGAGAACGAAGTGGACAGAGACGCCGCATCAGTTTAATTATTTCAATCTTGTAATTAATCCGCTAATGAAAATAAAACGCAGAATACGAAAATCGGTAGCGTTGTCGCGTAAGAGAATTTTCGAGTTTTGTACGCGAGATTGTGGAGTGATCGCCTAGTGAAAACGACCCGATAAAAAGTGGTGGCAATCCCGCTCGAATTGAAAGCACCGCTAATTATATAAGTGAAAAATTCGGAACTTTTTGTTCGATAAAAGCGTTACCTGTTAGCAGATCGCGAACGATTGGATAAAAACGGCCTTCGCTCGCATCTATGATTTGGATTATTGGATTACAGTGATAGAAGACTGAAAGGTCACGGAAACCGGTGCAAGAAGTGACGACGTTGAAAATAAGAAAGGAAAAGAAAGTGCCGTCCTTCTATTAATTAGAAATTGTTTGAAAGAGGTGATGTGCAAATGGTTTGTTTGATTGTTACGCGGGACGAATTGTTTCCTAGCTGGAATCAACAGTAATTGAAACATATAACCACGAGGAGCTCCTGCCACTAATATAATTTGCTAACACATGAGAATGAAACCGCCCCGTTCCAATGGAAAGCATGTTTGCATCGTATGAAAGAAGCTTTTGTAAAGAATCTGCAAGAACGTTCTGAGATAACGCTGCGTCTATGGGCCGAACAGTGTGAGATTATTTTGGCGCAAAGATTCCGTCACAGCCATCAGATTGTCATTTCCTATCGTCGTTTTTGGGATGAACATAAATTGCGACGATTGCTCCGTGGATTTCGCAGACGGCATTACAATTTATGGAGTTCATGATGATCGATGACGGGAGGAGGTCGTGAAGCGGAGCTCGTCCGGATCGTAGACTAATATTCTCCCCCTTGGATTAGATTTGAATTTTTGTGACTTGCTTGAGAGGAGTCAAGTCTTGTTGCCGGCGGGTAAAGTCTGTTCCCTTTCGTTAGGAACATTATTTTCGGATACGGTTTTTGTGTTGGCGCTTTCGGAATTGCTGTGCTAGCTGTGTTAATGTAAATGGAATAATCGAAGCCTGACAAATTAAGGATTTTACAGTCCATGTAGATTGTAATAGAACAGAACGCGCAGATCGAGTATGCAAGTGGGGTGTGGATTCGATCGCGGGGAGTCTTGTTGGGTCAGTTCGACAACCGAGTGAAAATTTTCATATTTGAAAATTGATCTGACGAGTGGTGCAGGTGTTTGTGCGCGAGGGAGGGAGTGCACCGAATCGCTGAACGGGACCACGGGAATACGAGATATTTAATATTTTTTTGAGTGGCTTACTTAGACTATTATTGGCATATTAATTCTTTCAAGTCTAAGAAATTAATAGTATTCGACATTAAAAAAAAAGTGTAATTCTGTCGATGCTGAACAGTGGCGCCTGTGTGAATATTGCCTTCTATTATCGCGTCTTTTCGTCTGTTGCCTACTGTTAATCTGAACAGTTAATTTTTTGTGTTCTATTGTGTCAAGAAAAACAGCAAATTCAAATTTCATATTTAACCTTTTTCAATGATTGTTTATAAATCCATGATTTACATATCCTTAGCGGAAATAATTACAGATGTACCCACCCCATCTACGAGCACTCGTCGAGGAGGATGGGTAAGTACCCTTTTAATTTCATTTCTTTTCTTTTAAATTTGTTTTTTCTATATTTGTTTTATTCAATATTGGCTGAACTATATAATAGCAATTGCAGCTACAAATAATTTATTTACATTCCAGGATAAATTTTATTTAACAGTGCTGTTATTATTAATATTAACTTCCCTTCTATATAACCCATACAAATCTGTTTAATTATAATTCGGGCCTTTTTGGTTTAGTTTGATTTATTATTGAATTGTTCATAAAGTTATCCGAATAATAAAATGAATTGTCTTTCCATTTTGTCCTCTTTGACCGGGTAAAAGACCCGCTACGATGGTAGGCGGTTCACTGAAAATGGGCTAGCCATCGGGCGCGGTCCACCTATTTTGTTGTTTTCAGGGGCTCTTGCCGGGTTGAGTTGGTGTCCGCTCAGGTGCCCTTTTTATGGCATAGGGTTATGTGACCCGATCACATAATTCTATGACATAAATCGGTCGTCTGTTTTGACTCGTTTCGACTTGTTCTCTGAGCAAGCAATTTTCCCTTTCAGTAGTTACCTCCATTTTTCGACTTCGGTCGACCTTTTTCTGAGACCCAAGAATTCGTGAATGTGAAATTCTTTTGTAGTGGGTCCTTGTGCTGGGGGAATGAACCCGCTCCACGACACCGCAACGCTAGCCTGCCAGCGCATTCACGCGTCCCCAGACAAGGCCAATATCGGCTGATATTACCATCTTCTTTCGCGGAGGCAGCAGACCATCGCTGCAGTCCTTTACGGACATTCATACCTACTTTCACTACAAAATGGCGCCCAACGTGGGGCCCGAAAAGCCCGGCTGTATCATCAGTCGAGCACGAGACAGTCCATCGTCTCTAGGTGACCCTACAAGGTGTCCAGATTATTGGCGGGTAGGTAACTACTTAGGGAGATAGCACTAATCGTGCCCCAGCAATCTAATAACTTCCGGACGTGTGTTGTCCTCGGACATCAATATCGTTTGGACCTACTTTTGAATCATACTTTGGTGGTTTACCAACATTGTATGACTACTAAGGCCAAATGATATTAGAGTCCCTATGTGTATTCGGAAGTTATTATCCCAGATTCTATATGCGGCGGACTCTGATCCACACCCCAAACCAAGCGGTACCGAAGTGTCTTTCACTACATGGATCTTGATTTCATGTGATTGGCTGCTTAGCTAGTCCATGACTATCCATGACAAGACACGCGCTGCTTGTGGATCAGCATTTCACCTGGGCTGACGAGTTGTAACTTGTGAAAAATTGCGGATGAAGGAGGACTTCCGAACCCTGATCTTTATGGTGCGGCAAGAGAGTAGTCCCTGTGACGCAGCAGGAGGAGTGTACAATTGGTGTCCTTGCCTGTGAAGAGAGATGGAATGGAAAGACCGATTTTTTTTTATGATAACGTAATTTCAAAATTTTTGCATGATACAAATATACTATTACTTTTAGCTTACATTTTTTTTGAGGTCAAGAATAGCTCGCCACTTTCGGCCACTTGTTTGCGTTTTGTATTGTCAATAGTTAATTTTTATTTATAGCGTCAATTTTAGTGTGTAGTTTGTACGCTTTTACCCAATAAAATTCCATTTTGTTAGGATAACACCATTGACCTTCAAAATACATGTAGACTTTGCCTACAGAGCGGCGAGGGAATGTATCCCCTCTACGATTGTTTGGTGGATGAAAGGGAAGGTATTGGGGTTGTTACCTTTCTGAAGGAATACCTCAAGAGCGGTCTAAATTTTGGATATGGTCCCCCAGACCAAATCTGCTGTGATTGTTACACTGAAGTGGAACGGCTCTACTTCTTCATTCGTCGCTGTGAAAGAACCGAGTCAGCGCTACAACGGCTCAAATCGGCACGAGGACCTCATGAACCAGTTATGAACTGGCCGACCCAGATTCGGAGAACAGACCGTCTGATGATCCGACTCCAGCATCTCGATATATGCCTTGGGATTCCTGGGATCGTCCGCCATGACTCAGCCAAGTACCACCACCGACTCTACGTCCAATGGCCCCGCCGGAATAACCTTATACGCTGAAGTCGAAGCATATTCCCAGCATCGTCCAGGGCTGGAATCTGTATTTCAGCGGGGAGCCAAACACCCTGAACGTAGAACTGTTCATTGGTCGGGTTGAGTCCCTGGTCGAAGAAATGTTGGCAGACGACCACACGGCGCTTGCAGGATACTTGCCGATGCTGCTTAGGGGGGCAGCCATGGAGACATACTGACGGATACATTCGGCTCCCCCATCAATCCGCTAGTCACGGCTGAAGGAGGTACCGAAAAGTACACTACGTTAACTCAACCCGACGAAAGCTACGTTAAAGAAAAATCAAAAACAACTAAGGTACCGCGTCGGAAATTCGGGAATGCGAAATAAAAATTAGATTTTGTACTTTTGACTGGTTAATGAAGAAATACGGAGTAACGTAGAATAGGTTTCCTCTCCGTATGGTTTTGTTTTTGTAACGCGTTTGAAAACGGGCGTGTACAGGTGGCTGAATATTATAAATGAGCGTAACCCATTCGGAGACCCGCGACCGAAATCCTCTCCGATCTAGCTGGCCGACAAGCAGCCACCGCGTGAATGGGTTACGGTGCACAGATTGGTTGACCGGTTGGTACCATCCGTTGGCACTACTCAGACTTAACGTCTAGAACCGATGAGAGGTCGGTTCCGCGTTCGCAAATAAACATAAAAATCATTACAAATGGCGCCCAACGTGGGGCCCGAAAGGGAAACAACATCACTCTCCTTCGAGTTCTCACATTTTTAATTTTGCTGTCGGCAGATGAACCGATTCAATGTTTATTGTCGCCCTCACCATTTGATATTAACGTAGCATACTTTGGATGGTTCCGTAAAGTAAAAATAGAGTCACCGATAAACTTTCTTTTGGTGTTTTTTGTCTTGTCTTCGGTATAATAAGGTCTATAGCATCTTCTGGAGTTCTTCGTTCGTGGTGGCTCTGCCGCATGAACATGCCGATGATGTTATAGAGTAGTTCGTCCCTTAATGTTACCAAAAGAAAGGTTTGCACATTTTTATAAAGTTTGTAGTCGGACAGTTCTAATTTTGAACAAACTGATGGTGCCCGGGGTTTTCAAATACACTGCTTGGAGTTGCGTCAGTTTTTGCTGGGAGCTAATCTGATGACCGGCAGTGATAAAATCCGCATCATCAATTAGTCCTGACCGACACCCGATTTGTTTTTATGATTGGTTAGCGGTTTTTATTAGCATACTTTCGTTGAAGACAGGGACTTGTATTCAAGGAGAGGGGCCTAAAATTATAGCAACCATCTCTCCACTGTGGAAACAATTGTTTCTTTACTAGTGAAGAGCGAAACCCTTCAGTCTCTCCATATCTGCGTTGGCATCGAAGAGACTGTCCTGTAATAAACATAAGCAGTCGAGCAGCCCCGTGGTGATCAGGAGTGGCTGCTCCTGAAGAGATAAGGTGGTCACCCCGTCGAAACTGCTTAGTTTGTTGTTTTACTAGTGTAAAGTAAACTGTATCCGTCAAGCTTCCATCCTTTAGGCAGAGATGAGTGGTTCACTTCAGCCACTTTAACATCTTTAGGTTTGACATTCCCCTTGTAATGCAACGACCTTCTTCTGTGAAAGTAACGGTTGCTTTTTGTGTAACGTTTGCGTTTGTCTCAAGCCTCCGTGTCCGCTAACTTTAACGAGCCAAAAAAAAAATTGAATTACTGTAGAGTAGCTTAATTGACACCTAATAGAACTTTTCTAAAGACAATAAAAATTGATCGGTGCGTCTTGCAGAGTAGAGTACGCGTGATAAGTATTTTGTAGTGTAGCTTCGTGGCTCGACAAGAACCCGCCTCATATGATCCCGCAAATGCTAGTCGTCAAGCACGCGTACGCGGTCGTTAAGCGAAGCTAGTTAGCTGAGCTCGGTGTTGTTTATAGCTCGCTGACACTTATGCCAGACCATCGGCAGCCGCCGTGTCCTACACGGGCATTAAAAAAATTATTACACAAGGACCGAGACTTGACATCCTAGAAAGGCTTGAAATTTATAAACATAGAAAGACAGACGGTGACATTGTCAACGAACAACTTGTTACCAATTCCGACGCAATTTTCTCAGTCCTAGACCACACTCTTAGACGAGAACGGAAACGAGATGAAACAGAACAAACGGACAGCCAACAAGCAAAAAAACAAAAACATAATATCCCCCTACCTGGTATAATTGAGTAATTTACTTCCGGACCTCATTACCCATCCACTTATTACCCATCTGCTAATTACCCGTCCGCTAATTACCCATCCGCTAATTACCTATTCGCTAATTACCCATCCTACGAATATATAAAGTCACTCCCTTCAACACATCCTTTAGACACTGAAGATGACTCAAAGTAGTCGAAACGCGTCTGCTCACACAACTAAGCAAGGCCCGACGGCTTTTAAAGAAAAAGGAGGATTGGCCTGCGGATATCAAATAAACATAGTTATTGACTAAAATGAATTGTCTTTCCATTTTGTCCCCTCTGACCGGGTAAAAGACCCGCTACGATGGTAGGCGGTTCACTGAAAATGGGCTAGCCATCGGGCGCGGTCCACCTTTTTTGTTGTTTTCAGGGGCTCTTGCCGGGTTGAGTGGCCTTCCGCTCAGGTGCCTTTTTTATGGTATAGGGTTATGTGACCCGATCACATAATTCTATGACATAAATCGGTCACATCCATATTCCTCGTTGATGGGAAGGCTCATGCAAAGTATGTTTGTATGAGTTTTCCGCTCAAACGGGAAATATATGGCCACGTCAACATTTGGATCTTGATCCGGTTGGGCGGGTGCGAGGGGGCACCACATCCATCCGGTTGCCCCACTCTTATTTGTAGGCCATAAGAATCGTCGGGTAACGACGAAGTCTCCCCAAGTCCGTCTGTTTTGACTCGTTTCGACTTGTTCTCTGAGCAAGCAATTTTCCCTTTCAGTAGTTACCTCCATTTTTTGACTTCGGTCGACCTTTTTCTGAGACCCAACGCTAGCTTGCCAGCGCATTCACGCGTCCTCAGACAAGGCCAATATCGGTTGATATTACCATCCTCTTTCGCGGAGGCAGCAGACCATCGCTGCAGTCCTTTACGGACATTCATACCTACTTTCACTACAAAATATCGCCCAACGTGGGGCCCGAAAAGCCCGGCTGTATCATCAGTCGAGCACGAGACAGTCCATCGTCTCTAGGTGACCCTACAAGGTGTCCAGATTATTGGCGGGTAGGTAACTACTTAGGGAGATTGCACTAATCGTGCCCCAGCAATCTAATAACTTCCGGACGTGTGTTGTCCTCGGACATCAATATCGTTTGGACCTGCTTTTGACTCATACTTTGGTGGTTTACCAACATTGTATGACTACTAAGGCCAAATGATATTAGAGTCCCTATGTGTATTCGGAAGTTATTATCCCAAGATTCTATTTGCGGCGGATTCTGATCTGCACCCCAAACCAAGCGGTACCGAAGTATCTTTCACTACATGGATCTTGATTTCATGTGATTGGCTGCTTAGCTAGTCCATGACTATCCATGACAAGACACGCGCTGCTTGTGGGTCAGCATTTCACCTGGGCTGACGAGTTGTAACTTGTGAAAAATTGCGGATGAAGGAGCACTTCCGAACCCTGATCCTTATGGTGCGGCAAGAGAGTAGTCCCTGTGATGCAGCAGGAGGAGTGTACCATTGGTGTCCTTGCCTGTGAAGAGAGATGGAATGGAAAGACCGAATTTTTTTATGACAACGTAATTTCAAAATTTTTGCATGATACAAATATACTATTACTTTTAGCTTACATTTTTTTTGAGGTCAAGAATAGCTCGCCACTTTTGGCCACTTGTTTGCGTTTTGTATTGTCAATAGTTAATTTTTATTTATAGCGTCAATTTTAATGTGTATTTTATACGCTTTTACCCAATCAAATTCAATTTTGTTAGGATAACACCATTGACCTTCAAAATACATGTAGACTTTGCCTACAGAGCGGCGAGGGAATGTATCCCCTCTACGATTGTTTGGTCGATGAAAGGGAAGGTATTGGGGTTGTTACCTTTCTGAAGGAATACCTCAAGAGCGGTCTAAATTTTGGATATGGTCCCCCAGACCAAATCTGCTGTGATTGTTACACTGAAGTGGAACGGCTCTACTTCTTCATTCGTCGCTGTGAAAGAACCGAGTTATGAACTGGCCGACCCAGATTCGGAGAACAGACCGTCTGATGATCCGACTCCAGCATCTCGATATATGCCTTGGGATTCCTGGGATCGTCCGCCATGACTCAGCCAAGTACCACCACCGACTCTACGTCCAATGGCCCCGCCGGAATAAGCTTATACGCTGAAGCCGAAGCATATTCCCAGCATCGTCCAGGGCTAGAATCTGTATTGCGGCGGGGAGCCAAACACCCTGAACGTAGAACTGTTCATTGGTCGGGTTGAGTCCCTGGTCGAAGAAATGTTGGCAGACGACCACACGGCGCTTGCAGGATACTTGCCGATGCTGCTTAGGGGGGCAGCCTTGGAGACATACTGGCGGATACATTCGGCTCCCCAATCAATCCGCTGGTCACGGCTGAAGGAGGTACTCCGCATGGAGTACCCTACGGTCAACATGGATGAGAGGGTCCTGGACAAGATCCATGCCAGATAGCAATGTCCGGACGAGCCCTTTCAGCAATACTGGGCCGACATCCTTCGGCTGAACGACCAGCTGTCAGAGCCGATGGCATCCACCAAACTGCTGCGGGTGTTGAAACGGAACCTAAGGCCGGAACTTCGTCGCCATGTCGCAACCTCAGACCCGCAGAGTAGGGAATCGCTGCTGAGGGCCGTAAGTCGACTGGAGGGGGTTGAGGAAGACCTCCAGGAATGGCCCTACCTGCTAGCGAGGACGGGTCCGCGGCGTGGAATCGCGGAAGTGGCACCAGATTATAAGACCACGGAGCTGGAGGAGCACATTAAGTCGGAGTCGGAGTCGGCGGTGGGGAAACTCACGACCTGCTGGAACTGCAAGCAAACCGGACACCGGTTTGTTGCATGTCGAGCAGAGCGGATGGTTTTCTGTTACGGTTGCGGTAAGCCGGACACCTACTTTCCGGACTGCCCAGATTGTGCCACTCCAAACAACGGCCAAACGAGTCCCCAACCACCTCAGCGGTACTCCGAAACCCCGCAGTAGGTCCCCAGCCAGCTGCCAACCCCAACAACATTGACGATAACCTACAAGCCATGACCACTATGACTGCAAAATGTTCCCTCACTTCCGGAAGCCTCACCAACGACAGTGTTGAAGCGACCACCGCAGTCACTGCCTGAAGAACCTCGGCAGCCCCGAATTCGCGTACTAAAGCCATACCATGTTCGACTGCAGGAATATCGGGCGGCTCGAGAGCGAATATTTGCTTCCGAACAAGTCACCTCTCTCCCGCGCAAAACAAAATGGTCAACCCGTCGTTGGCGGAGTTTCCGCAAGAGAGTGCGCACCTGCAGTCAAACATTAAACTTTTGTAACATCTCGGAGGTTTCTGAGAATGATACCAGACCTTACGCCTCAATCAAGGTGTTGGGCGAAATCGCGATAGCACTGATTGATACGGGTGCCAGTATCAGCTGTCTTGCCTCGAGACTTGGCTCGAAGGTACTCCATCAACATCCTACCTTGATTAAGCCCTGGCGCTCTGAAATCAGCACCGCGGATGGGACCAAGCATTCTATCCAGGGTAGATTAACCACGCCCGTGACGTTCCGATGTCAGACGAGGGATATTATCTTCTTTATTATCCCTTCTCTGACTCAGAACGTATATCTTGGCGTCGATTTCGTTCTCCAATTTGGTTTGGCCCCAGATTTATTCACCGATGCACCATTAAATACTTTATATGTCAACGAACTCGCTTCTGTTCCCGATAGGCATGAATTAACACCTAACCAACGACAACGTCTGGAAGCATCCATCGCTGCGTTTCCATCGTACGCCACGCAAGGCCTTGGCCACACCACACTGGTCTCACATATCATCGATGTTGGCGATAGTAAGCCAATTAAACAGAGACACTATGCCATCTCACCGGCCATGGAGAAGTTAGTGTATGCAGAGTTGGATAGGATGCTCGAGTTGGGGGGTTATAGAGGAGTCCCAAAGTGCCTGGTCCTCACCGGTAACCTTGTTGGTGAAGCCAGGTAAAGCCCGTCTATGTCTAGATGCCCGGAAGGTAAACGCAGTGAGCATCAAAGACGCTTAGCCTCTTCCACTCATCGACGGAATATTGGGGAGACTGCCGAAAGCGAATTATATTACCAGTCTCGACCTAAAAGATGCCTTCTGGCAAATTCCACTTGATGAGGGGTCGAGGGATAAGACCGCCTTCACAGTGCCTGGACGACCATTATACCAGTTCGTCACAATGCCTTTTGGCCTGTGTAATGCTCCGCAAACGATGACCCAACTGATGGACAAGGTAATTCCACCTCATCTGAAACACCAAGTGCTCGTGTACCTGGATGATCTTCTACTCATCACGGAAACGTTCGAACAACACCTCCTACTCCTGCAAGAAGTAGCCCTGCACATCAGTAAGGCGGGACTCACCATCAACGTCGTCCAAAAAAGTAAGTTTGTCATGAACGAAGTCCGATACCTAGGACATGTCATCGGGCATCAAAACAGATCCGGACAAAACTCGGGCGATTGATGAGTTCCCCTTACCAAAAATTTTTAAGCAGCTACGACGTTTCCTTGGTGTGTGCGGTTGGTACCGAAGGTTGGTTCGGAATTATGCAACAGTTTCAGCGCCCCTGTCGGACATGCTGCGGAAAGGGAAGTTCATTTGGACCGAGCTCAGCCGAAAGGTATTTTGAAGAGCTAAAACAAGCCTTAACATCAGCTCCGGGCTTGCACAGCCCAGACTTCAAGAAGCCCTTCTCCATTCATTGTGACGCAAGTCAACATGGAGTAGGAGCCGTGCTTGTGCAATTGACCGAAGAGGGAGAGGAAGCTCTCATTGCCTTCATGTCCAATAAGCTTAACTCGGCCCAAAGGAACTATACCGTGTCTGAGCAGGAATGTTTGGTAGCGGTGATGGCTGTGAAGAAATTCCGAGCCTATATCTAAGGCCACCAGTTTGAAATCATCACAGACCAGGCTTCGCTACAATGGTTGATGAACCAAGCCGACTTACATGGACGCCTGGCCCGATGGGCTCTTAAACTGCAAGGGTTCAAGTTTTCCATCAAACACCGGAAAGGAACCCAGAGCATCGTGCCCGATACTCTCTCGCGAATGTTTTCACCAGAGGGAGCCGAATTGACAGTGAATGAGGAGGACCCCATTGAGATAGATTTGGACAGCCCACATTTCAAATCAGACAGCTACAAAGAGTTGAGGCAAACCATCGTAACCCAACAAACACAGTTGCCTGATTTGAAAATGATAGACGGCTACCTGTATAGACGAAATGAATACGCCACTGGACACCATACAACTCCTAGAGACTTGCACCCTTGTTCCAGAGGTAATTCTACAGTGGGTTTTACTTCAACATCTTCTAGTGGAATGTTATGTAGCAAGCGAGGGCCGTTTGCCACCCATTTGCGCAGGTGGAAGCAGGCTGACTTGAGCATGTTGCATAGATTATCTTATTTTTTGATCGCCTTATCCACATTGAAAGCTCTAGAAAGGACGTCGTCGACGTAGAAATCGCTTTGAACACAATGCGCCGCAACAGGAAATTGGGTTTCTTAGTCCTCTGCCAGTTGTCGTAGTGTACAGATTGCCAAGTATGGTGTAGTAATCGAGCAGTCACACAAGTAAACTGCTCGAAAACCCTCCTATCTCCTACCCAAAATTGCAATGTGCCTAAACAAGCTTGTCGGCGTTAAAGCACCAATACAGCAAATTTCCCAGCAGCAACTATTAAAACCGTACAAACGCAAATTCAACCACTCTCGTCACGGCTACAAAATAAGAATCTTCTGGCCAATCTTAATATCCCGTCAGATTCAACCCAAACAATCCAATTTACAACAAACCAGCTCCTCAAACAGTCCAGTCACCATTACCTCTCCCATACCAAGGGAAAATAATCTCTAATTCCACATTAAATACCAATAAATACAACGCCGAATCTTCACAACCCAGATCAACGTAAAAATTGTTTGAAAATGAATGCGCATACCCAAGAAAAATTCCTGTCCCCATAATCCAAAACACAGAATTACATTCTTGTCCACTGATTACAACATGATAGCAACATGAATGTGCCCACTTCATCCGCATCACATTTAAAGCAGCTGAGCAATAAATGTAATTCAAAGAAGCTGAGCAAGGGGCCCGTCTTCATCCACCGTAACAGCGTGACGCTACGGTGGACGATGGACAAGCAGAAGAAAAACTTGCTTGGGCATGAAAAACCACCGTTGTGACTGGGAGACTCAGCTGTGACGGGAATAAGACGGGAGTCTGGTGGAGATCGCGGGACCGAGTGGACGGTGACGAGAACGAAGTGGACAGAGACGGCGCATCTGTTTAATTATTTCAATCTTGTAATTAATCCGCCAATGAAAATAGAACGCAGAATACGAAAATCGGTAGCGTTGTCGCGTAAGAGAGTTTTCGAGTTTTGTACGCGAGATTGTGGAGTGATCGCCTAGTGAAAACGACCCGATAAAAAGTGGTGGCAATCCCGCTCGAATTGAAAGCACCGCTAATTATATAAGTGAAAAATTCGGAACTTTTTGTTCGATAAAAGCGTTACCTGTTCGCGGATCGCGAACGATTGGATAAAAACGGCCTTCGCTCACATCTATGATTTGGATTATTGGATTACAGTGCTATGGGATTCTGTGAAGCGATAGAAGACTGAAAGGTCACGGAAACCGGTGCAAGAAGTGACGACGTTGAAAATAAGAAAGGAAAAGAAAGTGCCGTCCTTCTATTAATTAGAAATTGTTTGAAAGAGGTGATGTGCAAATGGTTTGTTGGATTGTTACGCGGGACGAATTGTTTCCTAGCTGGAATCAACAGTAATTGAAACATATAACCACGAGGAGCTCCTGCCACCAATATAATTTGCTAACACATGAGAATGAAACCGCCCCGTTCCAATGGAAAGCATGTTTGCATCATATGAAAGAAGCTTTTGTAAAGAATCTGCAAGAACGTTCTGAGATAACGCTGCGTCTATGGGCCGAACAGTGTGAATTTATTTTGGCGCAAAGATTCCGTCACAGCCATCAGATTGTCATTTCCTATCGTCGCATTTGGGATGATCATAAATTGCGACAATTGCTCCGTGGATTTTGCAGACGGCATTACAATTTATGGAGTTCATGATGATCGATGACGGGAGGAGGTCGTGAAGCGGAGCTCGTCCGGATCGTAGACTAATATTCTCCCCCTTGGATTAGATTTGAATTTTTGTGACTTGCTTGAGAGGAGTCAAGTCTTGTTGCCGGCGGGTAAAGTCTGTTCCCTTTCGTTAGGAACATTATTTTCGGATGCGGTTTTTGTGTTGGCGCTTTCGGAATTGTTGTGCTAGCCTTGTTAATGTAAATGGAATAATCGAAGCCTGACAAATTAAGGATTTTACATTCCATGTAGATTGTAATAGAACCGAAGACGGAGGAGCAAACGCGCAGATCGAGTATGCAAGTGGGGTGTGGATTCGATCGCGGGGAGTCTTGTTGGGTCAGTTCGACAACCGAGTGAAAATTTTCATATTTGAAAATTGATCTGACGAGTGGTGCAGGTGTTTGTGCGCGAGGGAGCGAGTGCACCGAATCGCTGAACGGGACCACGGGAATACGAGATATTTAATATTTTTTTGAGTGGCTTACTTAGACTATTATTGGCATATTAATTCTTTCAAGTCTAAGAAATTCATAGTATTCGACTTTAAAAAAAGAATAATTCTGTCGATGCTGAACAGTGGCGCCTGTGTGAATATTGCCTTCTATTATCGCGTCTTTTCATCTGTTGCCTACTGTAAATCTGAACAGTTAATTTTTTGTGTTCTATTGTGTCAAGAAAAACAGCAAATTCAAAATTCAAACTTCGTATTTAACCTTTTTCAATGATTGTTTATAAATCCATGATTTACATATCCTTAGCGGAAATAATTACGGATGTACCCACCCCATCTACGAGCACTCGTCGAGGAGGATGGGTAAGTACCCTTTTAATTTCATTTCTTTTCTTTTAAATTTGTTTTTTCTAAATTTGTTTTATTCAATATTGGTTGAACTATATAATAGCAATTGCAGCTACAAATAATTTATTTACATTCCAGGATAAATTTTATTTAACAATGCTTTTATTATTAATATTAACTTCCCTTCTATATAACCCATACAAATCTGTTTAATTATAATTCGGGCATTTTGGTTTACTTTGATTTAATCTGAGGATATTGAATTGTTCATAAAGTTATCCGAATAATAAAATGAATTGTCTTTCCATTTTGTCCCCTCTGACCGGGTAAAAGACCCGCTACGATAGTAGGTGGTTCACTGAAAATGGGCTAGTCATCGGGCGCGGTCCACCTTTTTTGTTGTTTTCAGGGGCTCTTGCCGGGTTGAGTGGCCTTCCGCTCAGGTGCCTTTTTTATGGTATAGGGTTATGTGACCCGATCACATAATTCTATGACATAAATCGGTCACATCCATATTCCTCTTTGATGGGAAGGCTCATGCAAAGTATGTTTGTATGAGTTTTCCGCTCAAACGGGAAATATATGGCCACGTCAACATTTGGATCTTGATCCGGTTGGGCGGGTGCGAGGGGGCACCACATCCATCCGGTTGCCCCACTCTTATTTGTGGGCCATAAGAATCGTCGGATAACGACGAAGTCTCCCCAAGTCCGTCTGTTTTGACTCGTTTCGACTTGTTCTCTGAGCAAGCAATTTTCCCTTTCAGTAGTTACCTCCATTTTTTGACTTCGGTCGACCTTTTTCTGAGACCCAAGAATTCGTGAATGCGAAATTCTTTTGTAGTGGGTCCTTGTGCTGGGGGAATGAACTCGCCCCGCGACACCGCAACGCTAGCCTGCCAGCGCATTCACGCGTCTCCAGACAAGGCCAATCTCGGCTAATATTACCATCCTCTTTCGTCGAGGCAGCAGACCGTCGCTGCAGTCCTTTGCGGATATTCATACCTACTTTCACTACGATGGAGCACAAGTTAAACCAAATGTGAGCGTAGGTAAACGATAATGCTTCACAGCATCATTCAGGCACTTCCTCCAGACTATCTTCTAGAAGTTTGAGTCTGATGGATGAATGTTTATTTGCCGATACATCTGAGGGATGTCGGCGGCAAAGGCAAATTTATGAAGGCGCCAATGTAGAAGGAGCCAAGTCAAAAGATTGTCATTCAAGGAAACTCCCGAACTAGTCTTTTGAGACGCGTCGAAGACCACCCGTAGTTTAGTTATAGAACTGTCCGCTGTGATTGCAAGTTTGAGCCAATTAGAGAAGCGTTTTGAAAAGAACCCAGCTCTGGCAGAAGAGTACCAAGAATGCCTGCAAAATTATTTCGAGCAAGCGGAGTGTTGGAAATAATCTTGCAGACATTTTTGGTAGTCTTCTGCCAGAGCTGGGTTCTTTTCAAAACGCTTCTCTAATTAGCTCAAACTTGCAATCTACTACCGTAGATAACACTCCCTACTTTCGATGGAAATTATTTGCATTGGCAATAGTTCCACGACCTGTTCCTGTAAATGGTGCATAACTAGCCAATGCCCGAGTGCCAGAAACTGTAGTACCTTAAGGCCCACCTCACAGGAGAGGCTGAGTCGGATGACAACTACGATGCCGCTTGGAGGACTTTGAACGAACGATTCGATAATCAACGACTGTTGATATTAGCACTCATCAACAAACTGATGAATAAGCCATCTCACGCGCGCGAGAAGCCGTCAGTGGCAGCAACAAAGGCTCTATATGACACCACACAAGAGTGTCTCAGACGTCTAGAAAACCTGCAAGTGTCCACAAGTGACTGGAATCCGTAGCTGCGAAATGTGCTAATCCGGAAGTTGGATCCAGTGACGCACGCACTCTATGAGCAATCGTTGTCCAACCCACGTGAGTTACAGCTTATTGGACTTCTTAGAAGTGATTTTCTAGGCTCTCGAGACACTCGGCTGCAAAACGAAGGAGCTGGACATCATTCGTAGGCCGCCATGACTACTTCACGGTGCTTAATGCACGAGCATAATCATCCGCTTTACTGCTACGCGGAATTTCTCATGATCAACGCCTCAAATAGATTGAGTTTCGTGCGCTCGAAGAAATTATATATTAATTGTCTCCGAGAAGGACATCAAGCCTCCAGCTACGCGGCTAGGAGTTGTATGGAATTTTCCAAGAACCACAACACACTGTTGCATCTGACTGGAGGCAACAAGCCCAACTAGACCAAGACGATACTCTCGAGCACGACAACGCAGAAACAAGTCTCAAAGCCGCAATCAAAACCGCCATCCCATGCTTTAACGACTCTGATGGAGCTCCGAGCCAAGAGGATCTGTACTTTTGAGCACAGCCGTCGTCAGGCTGCTTGGCAGCAATGGTAAGACGACGGATTGTCGAGCTGTGCTGGATCCGGACTCACAAATTAACTAAGTGACCGAACGAATCATCAAGAACTTGGGTCTACGGTCGACACCACACCTTGCACTCATCGAAAGGGTAGGCGGTAGCACTGAGAAGGCATACCATAGGGTGAATCTCGGCCTAAGGCCCAGATTGACTGGATATGCCACGCAGTTGGAGGCCTACGTGATAGACAAGATTATATCACTTCAAATTTCTCAGAATTTGAACAAAAACATAAAATTGGCGGAACCTGAATTCCACGGTACAGAGCGCATCGACATGTTACTAAGTGCCGAACATTTTTACAAAGTACTAGTCATTGGGCAAATAAAGTTGGGCCCGGAGCTCCCAGTACTCCAAAACACGCTCTTTGGGTGGATTGTAGCCGGAAGGGTGGTTATAACTCAAGCGTCCCCAGTAGCATACGGAGTTCTGACAGAAGATACCCAACCTAACCAGCTCATCAAGCGATTTTGGAAGGTGGAGGAAGTACAGTATAAGTTTATGTTGACTGAAAGGGAATGCGAAATACATTTTACTCTGACAATGGCAAAACGTCCCGAGGGCCGTTTCTTGATAAGACTTCCGTTTAGTGATGATCCCGAGATATTAGGTGACTCGCAAGCGGTGGCTACTCGCAGATTTATCGCTTTGGAACGCCGCCTCGAGAAAAGCCTTGATTTGAGGTTTCCCTACGAGGAACTCATAGAGGAATATGCTCGGCTTGGGCACATGGAAGAGGTGACACCGTAACAGCGTGACTCATAACGATATTTCCTACCTCATCATTACGTGCGGAAGCCCCGGACGTAATGAAACCCCCGTGCAAGTCCAGTTGCGCACTTTCTGTGATGCTTCGGAGAAGGCATATGGCGGTGCCTTATACGGCCGATCAACCCTGAGGAACGGTCAAATAATAGTCAAGCTGTTGTAAAAAAAATTAAGAGTGGCTTCGATCAAGACGATTAGTGTTCTACGCCTGGTGTTGTTTGCTGCAAAATTCAGAGCGGAGCTCACAAGGCGAGTCAAAGCTGCGCTCAACCTGCCGGAGGTTTTCCATGTCTTCTGGAGATCGTATTGGCTTGGATCAACTCTATAGCGTCCTCGTACAATACTTTTGTGGCGAATAGAGTCTCAGGCATACAAACAATTTCGAGGCCGGAACAATGGCGGCACGTTGCCTCGGAGGACAATCCAGCCGACATCCTGTCACGTGATATGACGCTAGCTGAACTGAGCAGCTGTCACATGTGATTGCGAGGACCACCATTTTTATGCGATGCAGAATCGATTTAGCCTCCTGAGTATCGCTGTGGGAGCCCTGCAACTTGGAGAAGAAGCGGACCAAGGTGGCGATGGTGTCGACAGGGGTTCCTGAAGTTCATTTCGTTCAGGAAATCCAACACGAGAACTTCTTCAAGAGGCTGCGGCGCTTAGCGGCCTACATGATACGTTTTGTCTGTCATCCAAAACCAACGGCCAAGCTGTCTCAACTGGCGAATCAAGCGCTCACAAGCGACGAGTTGTCAATAGACCTGGAGATCATCTTGAGGTATTTTCTTCTGCATCTTCGTAGCACTACAGCCTCTCTCGGGCCTTCGCTTCCTGCAGATAGCGCCTCCAACTATCTCAGTCTATTGACCGCGTCCTTCAATTTCAAAATACGAGCAGCGATGAACTGTCTTCGCCGACCGTTTCCTCGGTTTCCCTACTGGTCTCCGGCCTTCAGTTCTCCCAACGAATACCTTTTTGGGTATCCGTTGTTCGTCCGTACGATTCATGTGTCCAGTCCATTGCAGCTTCCGCAGTCTTACAATCGCTGAGGCCTCCGGCTCGTCAAAAATTTCATACAGCTCATGGTTGTATCGGATTCGCCCGTCTAGTTTCGCTCCGATTATTCGCCTCAGGAACCGTCGCTCAAAGGCGTTCAATATGTTCGTGGATGCTTGGGTTAGGGTCCATGTTTCACAACCATAGCATAACACAGGTCTTATCACAGATTTGTATACTTGGAGCTTTGTTTTCCTGTGTATGCAGCTGGTATTCAAGATCGTTAAAATTGAATAAAATATTTTAATTGCGAGCTGTATTCTTCGGCGTATCTCCTCTCTTTCATTGCCCGTTTTCGTTATTTTGGCGCCTAAATACACAAATTTGCTCACATTTTCGATATTCTATTCGCCAAGTGTGATAATTTATGTATTGTATTTGAGGTATTTTCCTCGACTGCATCATGAGCTTTGTTTTATTCTCATTGATTTGTAGCCCTACTAGTTTTGCTTCGCTGTCGAGTTTCAGGAAGAGTTCTTTGGCAGTTCCTAATGACCGTGACAAAATGTTGATGTCGTCCACATAGGCTACTACTTGGCTCGACCTGTATAGTAATGTACCTCGTTCATCGGTATGTGAACAATTGGTCTGTTGTTGATCTAGCTGTCCTAAAACCACCTTGATACTCCTCAATAATACTGCTGGCGTATGATCCGATTTTATTTTTTAAGATTTTAGAAAATATTTTGTACACCGTACAAAGTAGTGATGTGCCTCTATAATTCTCGCACTGTAGCTTGTCACCTTTTTTTGTGGATAGGGAATATAATTGATTGACTCCACTCTTTCGGCATATGTTCTTGTTGCCAAATGTGCTGGATAACTTTGTGAATAGCTTGATGAACACTACTGCCACCATATTTGATGAGCTCCACTGGAATCTCATAGATGCCCGGCGCTTTATTATTCTTTTGGGCTTTGATGGCGGAACAAACTTCATTCAGAGTTGGTGGGGCCAATGGAAGCTCTCCGCAAACATCTATAGACTCCAATGTTCTGGAGCTGTGCGGAGGATTAAGGAGGTTCTTGAAATATGATGCCCATCTTTCCTAAATCTTGGTTTCATCAGCGATGATATTGCTGCTGCCATCATGACATAGTGTGTTTTTGGGCTGACAACCACGTTTCAGGCTTTTCACTACTTTGTATGTTTATCTCATGTTGATGCTCGCTAAAATGACATCTACGAGTATACTTCTCAATTGCTCGTCGTAGTATTTTCTTTTCTTAATTCTAATTATCTTATTCGCTACTCTTCTGAGATTTTCATAGCGCTCTCTCTTCGTCATGGTTTTCCTACCTATATATTCTTTTTACGCCTGATTCTTTTTGTCTAACGCATGCTAGCACTCATCATCCAGCCAATCATTTCTCTTGCGCCGGGCTTGATGTCCGATCGTCTGTTCTGCCACGGTCTTGATAGCCGCTTTCACTTCCACCCAGAGCTCGTTGCTTATCTTTAACGATGCATCTGATAAGATGGGAGCCAGCTGGTTGTTGGTCTCCGTGACATGTTTGGCCACAGACGCCGTTTGGAGCCTTTCGATGTCGAATTTTTGTAGCGGGCTGGTCTTCGTCGAATATGCCTTTGACATACGACATCGATAGATTAATTTGATCAAGTAATGATCTGAGTTACAATTGGCTCCTCGGTATGTGCGGACGTCAAGTATGCTCGAGGCCGAACGTTGTCGGATCAGAACAGAACATTTTATGAAAGCATTGATGTGGGAAGCAAGTCGAACATATGACTAGATTTCTGCTACATGCAAAGTCAATCAGACGCTGGTCGTTGTCATTTGTTTCATCGTGTAGGCTATATTTTCCAGTCGTCCTTTTCTTCCGTCGGGGCGTGAACATTGATCAGCCAGATTTTGAAGAATTTCGCTTTTATACGGATCGCACACAACCGTTCGTTTATTGCCTTGAAATAAATAACGTGCGATTTGAACTCCCTATACACAATGAAAGCCACTCCGAATTCTCGTTTTCCAGTAGGCTTCCCACTGATGAATATTGTGTGCGATCTCATGTCTTGAATATCATTTCCAGTCCAGTCCGTTTCCTGGATTGCCAGTGTTTTTAATTTATATTGACTGACCTGTTATAAAAGGTGCCCAACAGAGCCAGGGTAATTGAGTGATCCGACATTCTAGGATCCAATGCTGCCGTGAGTCCAATCCATTCCAAGGCCCGTCTTTAGGTTTCGAAATATTGTAGGGTTTTCCAGGGACGGGGAGTTAGCCCGTCGCTCAACCTCCATTCCGGTGGCAGTATTTCGTTATCAGGCGCGGAAGATTCGCCTTCACCCTCTTATGTCCCCACAAAGGAGTAAGTAGGATTTGGTAGCAGAGCTGTAGATGTATTTACAGTTATTAGCATTTCTCGGCATTTGATGCCCCATTATTGGGGAATGAGTAAACCGAATGTGCGACTCCGAGAGCATTTGCTACCATTTAATTGAGGGGTTTGGGATAAGGGATCATGAAAGCTGTGGGTTGGGGAAACAAGGGGGTTCACTCCTCCTTTCTCAAACGGGCTTGGGACCGTCTACGGCGGAGTTCATTTTGAGGTATACGCAATCTGAAACCTTTAACAATGAAATTCTGGATATTCGATCGGGGAAGCAAGTGTCCAAGCACAGTTGGAACAAGCACTTTTCTTCGTTACAGAGGGCATCATCTTTGTTGGCGGGAGGCTAAAAGCTGTCAAATTCTCATTCAACGCTGTTGCTGCTGATAATGGACATCCACCGCGACAACTGCCATCTCGGTGCTCAGGCATTGCTCGCTAATACAAGACAACGTTTCTGGCCAATCCGAGGAAAGCAACTTGCGAGATCAATAGTTTGCGGGTGCCTGTGGTGCTCCTGAGTCAAGCATAAGCTGTCTTGACGAATCATAAGAAACCTGCCAAGTGCACGTATTCAACGAGCCAGTCTATCCAAAAATTCTGGAATCGATGCTCCACTACCGTGATAGAGGTACCCGACCTCAAAAAGGGTACATTGCCATATTTTGCTGCTTCACTAAGGCCATCCATCTGGAGTTAGTAAGCCATCTAAGCACCGAGGCATTCATCTGCACTCTCAAACGATTCATCGGACGACGAATCCACTGCCGAAACCAGCGACAACGCCACCAAATTTGTGGAAGCTCAAAACCAGCTATCAGAATTGTCACCCTCGCTATATTCCAACGAAGCGCGTCAAGAAGTAACCGCGGCATGCGCCGCCCGAGGAATCGACTTCCATTTCATTCCCCCACGCGCACCTCACTTTGGCGGATTGTGGGAGGCGGCGATCAAATCAGTCAAAAATTTTATTTGTCGAGGCACTTCATCAGCAACTCTCACCTATGAAGAGTTGCACACATTGGTGATCGAGGTAAAGGCCATCCTCAATTCAAGATCGTTGGTTCCGATGTCAGACGATCGCAACGACTTGAAAGCGCTAACTCCAGCATTTTTTTTTTAATCGGAGAACCGCTCACCCAGAAACGGTGGATGGTCACTCAGAGCCAGTTACAGGCGATCTTCATCCTAGGTCAAACTTGAATGCTAGAGACGATGGTCGCTTGAGTACTTGTAACAGCTGCAACATCGGGTCAAGTGGAGGTAAGCAAACCATAATGCGACCCCGCAGACAGTGGTAATCATTAGCGAAGACAATATCCCATCGATAGAGTGTCCACTAGGTCGAATCAACAAAAGTATGAAGGCGCAGATGGCTTCGTACGAGTTGCCAATGTCCAAACGGCTTCCGGAATATTTAAAAGACCAATACACAAGTTCGCCTTACTGCTAGTGCTCGAAGATCCCTCAGCTGACACAGGGCCATCACAAGCAAGCGTTTCGCCATCGACAGAGGACATAGCCCGGGATAATATTAACAGCAACCCAGCGACGAAACAGCGAGCAATGCGAGCAATCACGTCAATCGTGGCTCTTCTCTTGGCGTGCCTTCCCATGTTGAACACCTTCCCAACACAAGGCTCATAAACTAGCCCGCATCCTGGTCTATATTTACAATTGTTAGGCAGAGCATTCTTGTCTTCGAGTGAATGGAGGCTGCTAGTCTACTACGACTTGCAACCGCATTTGTGGGAATTGGCTATCCTGCAGAACGGAACGAGCCTGGTGAATGCCATTTACGCACGGAGTGTGGGACTCCCATGTTCGCAAGAAGGCGACTGGACTACCCACTAAACCCCTCCCCTGTCAATCTGAGAATCCAGCCTGGAACCGTTTGACATATTACTTCGGGCCAGGTCTCGTTTTGTTACGTCGTGAGGCGCCTTTAAGCTGGGGATCCCTTTCCTAGCGGGAGGGGAGCGGGGAAGAGGAACTGCCAGAACAGCGATCCCCCAGCCCCAACGCCTCCGGCTGCTGTGAGTCCCTTTTATATTTTAGGACTGCCCGAGCATAATGTGCCACCTGGTTCCATTTTCAACCGATTCGAGCATCACCGCGACTATATTATCCGGGGTGAGCTCTCCCGTCTCCCTGTAGTGGTCCCTTCGCAGCCTGACCCATTCTGTGCACATAAAAATGTGTGGCAGGCATTGTCCTCCTCTCCTGGGCAAAACCGACCATCGGGGGACCGTGACTTATCAATCTTGTGCACGTAAGACTGAAAACACCCATGTTTGCTCACAAGCTGGGTCAGATAGAAGTCAGTCTCACCATGCCTTCGATTTAGCCACGGTCTCACATCCGGGATGAGGCGCGCAGTCCACATTCCCTTCGTGCAATTGGCCCAAGACCGCTGCCAATAGTTGAGCGAGCGCTGTCTGTCTTCGCAGACACCCATCTCCCTCGCATATCCTCGTTTCAGCGCAGGTAAATAGCGTGGCGCTCTCTAGCAAGGAGGGCAACAGGTATCACGCCTGCAATAACTCTCACCGCCGAGTCAGAGACTGTCAGATACGAAGATTCAATCCTCAGTGCTCCTCTTCTCTGTACGTGTGCCAAACGTTTTCGGTATACCTCCTTACTGAGAGCGTCGCCCCATACCTCTGCTCCGTACAGTAGCACTGACCCTACAGCACTCATCAAGAGGCGTCTTCTTGATGGGCTGGGTCCCCCTACGTTGGCCATAAGTCGACTCAGAGCCGATATTCCCGAAGCAGCCTTCTCAGCCGTTGCCCTGATTTGCTCAGAGAAACTCATCTTTGAGCCGATAAGTAGCCCCAGGTACTTCACCGATGGCTTTGATTTGATTCGCAAGCCTCCAATACTGATCATCCTTACTCTAGGGATTCTCTTTTTTGTCAAGATGACCACTTAGGTTTTCTCCAGTGCTAAACTGAACTCGCGAGCAGTCATCCAGTCCCTCACTCGGTGCATTCGCATACCTAGCCTAAATTGCGCCTGTTCAACGGTACGTCCAGCGACCAGAGCCGCAACATCATCCGCATAGCCGACCAAGCGCGACTCATCTGGTATCCCGAGTCTCAGTAGCCCGTCGTAGGACACGTTCTACAGGTCCGGACCAAGGATAGATCCCTGGGCAACACCCGGTGTAATTTCCATCCTTCGTTGGCCCTGTGTCGTATCGTAGAGTAGGCTTCGGTCCTTTAAGTAGTTCCTCAAAACCCGTGGAACCTTGCGGACTAATTGCCTGCAAATCAGAGATCATTTTCGGCGTCTTGGCAAGGAATACTCTAACATCAACCAAATCTTGAAAATCAGATCTAAGAGAGGCGCTATCAACGCAGTGGCTAGCCTCGCACTATCATCGTTAAGCGTTTTTGATGACGACTACGCCAATCAAATGGCCCAAACGATTAAAGCAATTGAAAGACGACAAGATAATTGCATTCGCTATTGCAAAATCAAACTTCCATCATGGACTCAATGCTGAATATTCTTGGGAAAACTGAACAGGTGATCCGGAAACGTTTCACGGCAATCAAGCAGGAGCTAGCCAAATTGTCCCATGCAATCAAGGCTGCTCGGCCTAAGAGAAATCAAAACCAGATGCTCGATTTGATCACAACGCTGTCATTCCAAATGACACTCACCCCAATCAACCTGCAGCGAATTCAATCATCCCTCACCAGTGTGGTCACAGGCACTCAACACGAGCAGCTCAGCTCCTTTTTATTGGGGCACGGAATTGAACAGTATCAGAGAGCACCTACCCGAGAACCAGTGTTTGCTCATGGACCAAGAGAATTTCCTACAGCTCTTTGAAATAACGTCGATCAGGGCCAAGGCGAGCACCGATTTCCTCGTCTTCGAGCTAATGATCCCACTGGTAACCGCAACAACCTTCGAACTCTATAGACTTCTTCCAGTACCTATGGTGATGCACAAACGGCTGGTGGCCCTACAACCATCCTCCCGGGTCTTAATAATAACTCCCCATCGTGACGTTTACTATCTGTAGTAATCTACACGGAAAGAATTGCGGGATATTTGCTCTGATATTTTAAACGTTTGGAGAAACACCTCATTCGTTGCGCCACTAGTGGTGAAAGCAAAGTATTTTACTATAAGATGAAAGGTGTTTATCACCGTTATTTGGCTGAATTTGCAATGGATGCGGATCGTAAAAATGCAGCCGAAAATTCTTTAGTTGCTCACAAAGCAGCTAGCGATATGGGTATGAGTAATGTCCCACCAACACATCCAATCAGGTTGGGTCTAGCATTGAATTTTTCGGTATTTTATTATGAAATTTTCACTCTCCTGATCGTGTCTGTCAGTTAGCGAAAGCTATATTCGATGATCCAATTGCTAAGCTGGATACCCTTAGCGAAGAAAGTTATAAAGATTCTACCTTGATTATGCAACTATTGCAGGATAATCTCACACTGTGGATATCTGATATGCAAGCTGACGGCGAAGGCGAACAGAAAAAGCAGACTCAGGACGTTGAAGGTCAAGATGTATCGTAATATAAGTAAAGTGTGTATGTGCGAAATTAAAATATAAAGCAGAAAAAAAGCATACATATGAGACAATATGAATTATAAGTGTATCGTTTCGTCTTTACATTATAAAAAAACAGTATAAAACTTAGAAAATAAACTCTGAAACATAAAAAGAAAAGTAAAATAAGAATTATAAAAACAAGCTACACATAGTATCAACGACTACACAAAACATGAATCGTTATACATATTTAAAAGTGTCGTCGCCACGACTGGCGAACTAGTGATTTTATTAATTTCCTCTCATTTCTTACTTTTTTTATCTAAATGAATATCAAAAATAAACAAACAAGAAGTAAGTTTGATTTTAAGTGAACGTAAAGCAAGAGATTTTGGATTTCACTTATTTATTTAGAGATTCCATGTAATTCTTGTTTTAGATTAATGATAAACAATGAATGTGCATTTATTCGCAATAAGCACATTAAGACACAAAACAAACCTGCTACATCTACAACATTTAAAACGGCAACGGGAACAAGAACGAGATAAACGAGAACTGTAGTGATAATGGGTAGATAAATGTCTGAACAAGACTGCAGCGATGGTTTGCTGCCTCGGCGAAAGAGTATTGAAGGATCCGCCGAGATTTTGCCTTGTCTAGGGACGCGTGAATGTGCTGGCAGGCTAGCGTTGCGGTGTCGTGGGGCGGGTTCTTTTCCCCAGCACAAGACCTACTACAAAAAATTTCGCATTCACGAATTGAAGCGATCTAACGCCGATTGACTGGTGTCGAGGCCAAGGTAACCTACTAAGGGTTGAACTTGTTTATAGCCAGTAACAAACTGGGTCAGGAGAACAGACGGACTTAAGAGCAGACTTTGTCGTTACCGACGATATTTATGGCCTACAAATAAGAGTGGGGCATCCTGGTGGAAGCGGTGCCCCCTCGCACCCTCCCAACCGGATCAAGATCCAAACGTAGACGTAGCCATATATTTCCCATTTGAGTGAATTCATACAAACATAATTTGCATGAATTTTCCCATCAAATGAGAAATATAAACGTGGCCAATTTATGTTATAGTATTATGTGATGGAATCACGTAGTACTATACCATAAAAGGGCACGCGAGCGGAAGGCCACTCTACCCGGCAAGAGCCCCTATAACGCAAAAAGAAAAGGAGGAGCACGCCCGATGGCTAGCTCATTTTAGTGGAGGGGCCGGCCATCGTTGCGGGTCCCATACCCAGTCAGGTTGGATGAAAGGAAAGACCGAGTTTATTGTAATAAAAAAACAATATAAATTTGTATTTATAATAAAAAAATTTAGATTTTTATTCCCTTTCCAAATTATATAATTTACAAAAAGTTTAAATTTGAATAACTAAATGTTTCAAATCTGCAATTGAAAAACCTCGGAACAGTGTTATGCTGTTTTCGGACAATTGGCTTGGGTGGCTGGTCGATTAAAACAGAACTCGAACGGCAGAAAGAGGGACGTCACGACGGAATTGCTTTCGTCGGCGGTACGCGGGTTGTCAAGCGAAGCAAAACGCGAGGGGTCGAAGCGACAGAGAACTTAGCGGAAAATATAATTAAGTAAATAAAATCAAAAAAAGAACCCGACCTTAATTCCAAGTTCCCTTCGGGTATTTTGGGATGGTGAAGGTGATTTGCTGCCAAAAAAGTGAAAAAATCGGGACGTCTTCGACACGATTGAGAAAAGTGCATGGGCATCTAAGTGCAGTGGTAAGTATGTCCAAGCTCAATGCGTGTAAATTGGATTTTGGAAAAGTTGTTGGACGCTGTAGAAGGGAAACATTTGTTTTTTCGACCGCCCAGCCCCATCAAAAGCGATTGGGTCAGATTTGTGCAACCCAAACTTGTACGTACGCGCTATTTATTCCGCGAGTACTTGTCTCAATGGTTTGCCTGCTGAGAGGCAATTTGCAATGATATTCGTCGGGCGTTGGGAGAAGAATACCCGTCGGCCCAGGGATACACCCGAGCTGCAAAAGGTAGCTGATTGTGTTGTGCGAGTGCAAGTGAACGTCTTTGCAGTCGGAAAATCGGACTGCAGGCGATAGTAATCGTTTCAAAAGTGTCGGATTCGGACCTCGCCCGTCAAATATATAGCATTCGCGCACGAACACAGTAACGCACGGCACGTATTCATTGATAATGAAGCCCACCATCATATGTACGTTGTACGTTCCAATTGGAATAACAAAAGGAATCGGTTCGCCGTCACCTTTACTGTCGCCGCGGTCGGATTCATGCACAATTTGACAGGCGTCGTCGATATCGTTACCGTCGTTGCCGCCGCCAATTTGCAATTTGTGATTGAAAATTGCCTCCACGAATTTTTCGTAGGCACTGCACGCGCCCCTGATATCTGAACTGGGTTCGGAACTACGGAATCAAAACCAGCTGCTACTGATCACCTAAATCGGGCAGTGAGTGGAATAATTGGAGACGACGAGCGCAGGGACTTTTCTTCTCGCACGAGAAACGTGTGCAAAACAAGACATATAAATGAGGCACCAAAGAATAGGATAGTATCGCGGAGGAATATTTCGAACGTTATTAGCTTGTGAACGTCATTGGAATTTGAAAAAAAGTGGCTCGCGAAAACGTCGGTGGTTTATGTTGTATAGAAAGGCCATTCTATTATATCTCAATGATCGTTTTAGCACCAGGACATTTGTGTTGACCTAATATAGTACAATTTAAGAGTAAAGGAAATAGTTTTCGTGAATATATTTAGTAGATAAAATTTAAGAAGTGGGTGCGCGCTATCAAAGGGATAAAGATAATCGCTGTATTTGGCCATTTGATCACTTTAAAACGACGGGAGTGCATAGTTAAATCTTTGGCTAGATAGAGCAGTGTATGTTTCTAACTTCTAAGATACTTAAGTGGCTCATTAAAGAATTCTTTTTTCAAACTTTAGCGAATGCTCTAAGTAAATTAAAGTCGATAAGTGTGACACTGCTTCTCTACTTGATTAACTTCCACCGTGCTCCCATCCCATGTGACAAACATAAAATGCCTTCAGCATCAACACGGATATACGCGTGCCATTAAACACTAAAGTTAGAACTCGCAACTATTTGGAATTCCATTTATATCGTACCTTGCGGGCACTCCTTGTTGTTTGCTGCTTTTACGTTTTTCTTTGGCGCTGTGGCTTGCAAAATAGGTGAATTCGGTTTGCTCACTTTTCCGAACCGAACTCCCAAGAACAAGCAGCATCTTCCAGCATTGGCATTAAACGATCAACGTAGAAAAAGGAATTCTAGCAACAGCAGCGAGACAACGCGGTTATTGTGAATAACAAATACATACAAATACAGGAGTGCGTGAGTACCCTGTTTAAAAAAAAAATTTTTAAATATCTCAAACGTACATACAACAGCGGCGGACCGAACTTCGTGGATTCTTTCAACACTTCCTCTCACTTCATGATGCATACGTCAGGGATCAAGGAGCTGCGCAGACAGTTGCAAGCGCAGGATCTTACATGGACCAGCCAAGTGAACATGCACGAAATTCACCAATACACCATCGGCTATCTGGGCATTCTCGGATTGGCCATACTTGTTGTCTACCTCCGTTACCGTTCCTGCAAGCGATACCACTAGTACCCTTATCTAGACGTCACAGCCTACCTCACAACCTAGAAGAGATTGCGTTGTGGTAAAATGTAACTAATCAGCACTTGAACCTATAGTTACCGTCGATACCTAAAAATACTTCTAGTATTCGCAAATAACATTTAAGCATTTGAACTTAGTGTTATAATACGTAGAACTATCAGGCACCTGAACCTGTAGTATTGTAATATCGTGGAATGAAATTCTCGAGTTGATATCGTTTGATCAACTGGTTTATTAGTACAACATTTTACAATTTATAATTATCGATTTTAAGTGTCAGCAAATCATGCGAGGTACATTTCAATGGTTCAATAACATTACTTCCACTTTACCCAAAAGATGGAAAGTGCTTAGCACAACAATTAAAGGAAATTTCAATGAGTTCAATGTGTTTCATAAAAGATGCTTAGGTAGAATTTGCGTTTGAATTACTTAATTGGCTAAATAATCGAGTGCAAATCAAGACGATGAACTTTGTTATTGAATGAAGTTATTATGCTGCATATTTATGGAAATTGGAATTTGAATCTTAAAATTAAGTTTATACATATCCTCCCCGCGTTAAACTGTGTTCAAGATATTTCCGACTGAAAAGTCCTGCAGGTTTGTAGATCCGAGAGCTGGAACTGGGGTGGAAATTGACCTTGCAAACTTAGCTCGTTGTCTCCAGGCACAGAAGATAATAAATCCTAACATAGTATCAGAACCAGTGAGCATATCCAGGGTTGACATAGTGAACATAGTTAGTAGAATTGCCTTCAGTAAATTTGAAGTTATTTTCCGTTGGTAATGAATTTTTTAGAGTGCCGAGTTCCGCAATGTATGGATGGTATGTGCTGGCATCTGATAAAGTTGCTTGCTGTGGTTCCGAAGGGAATGATGTCAGAATATCGGCTCCACTGCATGTCGTGTTAGATCTCCTTGAACCAACGTCATCTCCAGTAATAGTAAAGAGATCGTGTTTAATAATACAATTAGACTGTATTGACAATAATCCTGATCCATTCAAGCGGATTTGCTGGCTGTGGTCTCCGCAAACGGCTTGCAGTAGTCGCACTGATAACATCAGCCCATAATTCCACTTATTTTTATTACGTAACTGGGTCCAAACATATGTAGATGATATGTTTCGGTTACGCATTATGTTGGTTCTTCATTCAGTAGAAAGCTCAATTCGCGGGATGCAGCGGGGGATCCTTGGTGGTTCATGAGTCCTGTTTCTTCGCAGACAAACGATCCCTTTATAATTAAACTACATGAGTTCAATTCATATTGTGTCATCACAAAATACGAATTGCGGTGCGCATTTACTGCTAAGAACTTAGTTGTTTTTATTCTCGCTAAGGTGTCTCCATCCTTATTGGGATAGATGTTATACTGAAGAGGTAAAATCTAGCACATGAACCGTAACGATCAGGTAGTTTTTTCCGAATCAATCCACATTAGCCGATAAAGGTGTATAATATCGGTTTCATCTGTTGGTAGTTGAATGCCTATGGGCAAGTGATTCTTCATAGTTTTCAGCTCCTTAGCAAATCGTATAGGTGCGAATAATAGTGGACTGATCATCCCATGATGAGTGTCCGTAAGTAGGTATATAATCGCAGCTGGTGTTCGATGTAATTCAATATTGGCAATAACAAGGTTGAATGAAAGAATTGTTGATGCCTGCATAACCTTAGATCGATGTTCTTCGGATGCATTGCAAGTTATTAGATTCATTATATACTTTATATTTTCATCTAATTGTAAAAACTTTTTATCTGTATTGAGCTGGTTGAATTTCATAATGTTAATTGTGGAGTCTAAAGCCGAAGTTTGGTTTTTAGGTAATTTTAAAACATGCTGCTCATCATGTTTAATTTGGTCTATCGTAGATGCTATTTTATCAGCATAATTTGACCCTAATACCCCAAGTAGTGAATGTGCTAAATTGCCAATAAGATCAACAGCTCCTCTTCATTTGTGATTGGAATTGAACAGGCTGTTATCCAAAAATACATCTTGTTCCATATGTTCAAATTGTGTAATCAGATGAATGCATCCAGATTTGCTCTCCGTCTTACTGGAATACCGCTTTAAAATATTTATTCCAGTTTTGAATGTATTCATCTGTTTCCAATAGGTAGATATATTGTAATAGACCATGATCTTCTACTCACTGGTGATATGAGCGACCTGGCCGAGTTGTTCAAAATTTATATTTGCAGGCATCACGAGACACTAAGAATAAGCTCATTATTCATGAGACCCTTTTCTTCACCTTCTTTTTCGATGGTTCAATTTTATTTCCTTTTGTATCATTTGGCTGGTATGGGTCATTTTATAAGTGAAGGAAAGCGTTGGGTTTTCGTTTCCGTGAGGTCTTCTCATTTGAATCTTCGTCAAGATCGTTGCTACTCCCTTTTCTTGAGATATCTTCATCAGCTTTGAAGAAGTCATCAGTAGGTAGCGGGGCCCGCTTATGTATTGCCCGACTTCTTACCCCATTAACGATTTTTATATCCACTACTCGTACTGCACCATCATTTCCAGGATAAATCTTGATGATCCGTCTTAAAGGCCATTGCATAAGAGGCACATTATCTTCATGAAGAATTACCAAAGTATTCACGCGACCATCTATTCCAAAACTCATGTTTTAAGGATGAAACTTGCTTCCATCTTTCAGCCAAACTACTACCCTTGCCTTTTCATCACATTGAGCAACCAAAGGTTCCCCAATCAAAAAAAGTCCCGGAGTGAGAGCAGTCAAATCATTGGGATTGGATGACATCAGAGAGATGGATCTTGAGTTCGGTACAGCTTCAATTCCAATGATAAAAGACTCCATCTCTTCATATATTAACGATGCTTTCGATATACTTCTTATCAGCATATGCTTAACAGATTTTACCGCCGCCTTCCAGAGTCCTCCAAAGTGTGGAGCTCTTGCTGGGATAAAATGACACTGAATGCCCCTTGTAGTGCATTCTTTGTTAATATTTTCTTGAGCTTGAGCTGAGTATATATACTGGCTTGGAGCTCAGCAAGTTGGTTCTTAGCTCCCACAAAGTTGGTGGCATTATCGCAGTTACAGTTTTTGCAATAGCCCCTTCTCCAATAAATCGTCTCAATGTTCCTATGAAGGTTTCAGTAGTCAAGGCTGTGGCTAATTTCATGTGAACAGCCCTCGTTGCATAACAGCAAAAGATGACAATGTATGACTTTTGGGGTCTTTTTCCACGTATCTTGAAGTGTACCCAACTGGACCACAAAAATCAACTCCCGTATTTAAGAAGGGACGAGCTGGTTGCACTCTTGTGTATGGAAGATTTCCCATCGTTTGATTTTTCAGCTTCGGTTTGGCTCTGCTGCATGTTACACACCTTCAACATCTTTACAATTTGATGCTTAGCGTCATATGCTAGTGATGATGATTCTAAGTGACCGCCTACTCTCAAAGTACCGTGTTCATCGAGAAACGGGGCTAAATTTGATAACGGACTTGTTTTAGTCACTTCTCTGTGTTTAAAAAGATTCTTGATTTCCTCCTTAAAGTTCACCGTTTGAATTTTTTGGACTATGAATAGTAATGCGTTATCTAGCTACCTTGTAGTTAAGGATATATCTATGAGTTGACTTGATTTTTGTGGAGCCTTGCAGCGCTTAATAAATCGCAGAATGTACGCTACTATTCGTTAGAGCGTCCTGAACTTGTTTCCATGGTTGATTGTGTATATGATCTCTCCAGACTCGACAACTGCTGAGGCAGTTGCAATGGGCTGCTTTCGATATCATTTTCAAAATTAAATCATTAGATGGTTATGTAGACCATGCAATCTCCCTGCCATGCAAAAATATTGGTCATAAAACGAAATAGTACACGAGTGAAAATGTCTTGGAGCAACTCTTCGAGACAATAAATCTGCTGGAATGTCCCTAGAATTAACGTGCCTCCATTGTTCAGGTAATGACAGCTCTTGAATGGCAACCACTCGATTTGCCACAAAAGTATGATAGCAAGATGACGATGAATTGGTCTATTCCAATACAATTTCAGAGTCGCACCAAAAGTAGGTTTGAATATTTTCATAATTTAAATTCTTTTTAATATTCATAGCTAAATGTGCACTTAATACTGCAGCACATAACTCTTGATTTTACGGTAAGTAGGCTCACAACTAATTTTTTATCATTCATTACCGATCGCAAATATATTGCAGCTCCGTAAGCCCTTTCGGATGCATCTGCAAAGGCGTGAATTTGAAAGGTTTTTGCACCTTGCTGTGGGTGGCAATGTCGTGGAAATTTAACATTTTTCAAATAATCTAACTCGGCACGGAAGTTTTTCCATTGTCTTTCAATTTTCGTAGGTTCCAAAGATGCCAAAGTTGTTGAACAAGAATTTTAGCCGTAACTATCACTGGTGCTAAAATACCAAGAAAATCAAATGTTCGAGCCAGTTCTGAATTTATCGTTCTTTTTGTTACATGTTGCATTAGTGGGACGAATACTTGAGAACTGATCTGCTTTGGGCGACCACTTTACTCCCAATGTTTTCACTGTGTTAATCGTTTCATCGTCGAAATCCAAATTCACTTCTACTTCGTTATCTGGGATATCTGTCAATAGCTTCCTATCATCAGCACACTAATTTTGTAGTTTAAATCCACCAGATTTCAGGATCTTCGTCAGCTGTTGTCTTGTCTCAATGGCAGCCTGCAATGAATCCGATCCAACAAGTCCATTATCTACGTAGAAGTAGTCCTGCAGTGCTTTTGCTCTTAACGGATACCTTGACATATTTTCAGATGTCACCTTTCTAAGGCATTTTATGGCTAGATATGGAGCAGAACGTGTGCCATAAGTTACAGTGTTTAAGCTGAACTATTGTAAGGGGTGGCTTGGATGATCTTCCCTCCAGACAACCAATTGGAACTTCCGATTACCCGGGTGCATTAAAATTTGCCTATGCATTTTTTGAATATTCGAACAACCGAAACCGACTGATGACAGTGGATAATTCATCTTGCATTGTGGGGCTACAATGTAGGATGTCATTAAGCGAATATCCTGAAGATGTTTTGGTTGAGGCATCAAATGACAACTCGCAATTTCGTACTGGTACTATCCGGTTTTAACATATAATGGAATGTAGTAATGTGTTTCTGTTATGAAATCGGGATTTATTCTTAACATATGCTCTTCTCATGAATTCAATATATTGTCGTTTTATTTCATCTTTTCTTGCTAACCGGCTTTCTAAAGCACGAAATCTATTTTCCGCTGTTTGCCTCGAGCTGCCCAATGCAGCTGAATTTTCTGTGAAGAGAAGTTTAACTAATAAGCGTTCAGACGGTGCTCTTGACGTATGTTGTATGAAATGGGTTTCACAGCGTTTTTCTGCCGACGTTAACGATGGTCATGATTCATTGACTTCCTCAAATCTCCAAAACCTCTCAAGTAACGAATTGTTTGTGTGGTCTTTACCAGAAAGCACACCACAAGTAGCCATACAGGTCGAATTTAAGCTTGTTTTCCAAGACATCACCCAACCAAATACAGTATTTTGCAATACTGGCAGCCCCTCGGTAATGTATATATATTTTTCCTGGGGCTATCATTTCGTGAAAGAATTCAGCACCCAGTAGAACGTCAATGTTTTCTGGTTGGTTAAAGTTACAGTCCGCCAAGGTAAAATTTGCAGGAATCTCCGATGTGGAAATGTCAATTGTTTGTGCTGGCTGCATTGAAATTATTGACGGCAACACAATTGCTTCTAGTCGTGCTTCAAACTCACTGACTTTCATATTCATATTGATATTTATTTGATGATTGGCAACTCGTTTTTCCTTGCCAATACCTTCAATGCTTAAGAAAGACCTTGTTGTCGACACTTTTAGTCGTTTTATTACCTTTTCAGTAAATAAGTTCACTTGTGAACCGGAATCTAGCAACGCGCTGCATTCTAACGTTCTTCCATTGTTTGATTGTACGAGTAGTTTCACCGTTCCTAGCAGGACGTAACTGCATAACTTCTCAGAAGCTGTTAAACTGGTGATAACATTGGATGTTGGTTGCTTGCTGGGTGATTGATTTTTCACTGTGGCTGTCTTTACTGATTGTTTTTGATTGATACCTTTATTATTTACTGTTTCTAGATGAAGTAACGTTGTTTTCTTTCGCATTTTGTGCATGGTCAAAATGAACAAGGGCTATATTTATGTCCCTGCTTCAGATTTTTTTGAACAAACTGCAATCTTTCGGCGGCGCTGTGTTCCAAAAAATTGTACATGCATATCGTCCATGACTTAGAATCTTACACAATTTGCACGTTAGTTCAGATTTTGATGTAAGTGAAGTAGACGTTTTTACTGTTGCCGGCATCTCTTTGTGGCTAATTGCTTCCAATGATTGGAATCGATATTCTAAGAATTTTAAAAATTCAACGCTTCCTTTGGTTGCTTTAATGATTGTTCATATAAAATGTGGCTCAGGCAATCCAGTTTTTTTTTACCATAATGTGTAAAATTAATGGATCCTATGTAGACGTATCTACACTAATGTTTATCAAAGCGAGTATACTCTCATGGATAGTGTCTTGAAATGTCCGTATGGCTGTAGCAAATGGACCTTCAGACGGGAAATTGACTTGACCAATGATTTTTTGGATTAAGGCCGATGTTAATATTCTCTTATTACTATAACGTTCTTTCATAATGGTCCAAGCCGTATTATAATTTCCTTCGGTCATGGACAAATGTCGAATTAAATTCTCAGCCTCTCCAGTCACTTTTTATTTTAAGTACCAAATTTTGTGTATAATCGAAATTGGCTGCTTATCGATCATTTGTGAAAACAAATCTGAAAACTGTGGCAACTTAAGATAATTACCATCAAATTTCTCTATCGATATTTTCGGAAGATTCACCGCTATTTTTCCACCTAACAATGCTAACTGCTCTCTAGCCGCATCTTCTATCATGTCATAGTCCTTAGATTCCCAAATGTTAAAATTTAATTCTCCGATTTTTTTGCCATAACTGGGATGTTTTTTGCTGCATGTTTATGTATTCAGCGGTGTGGTCCTCATATCCCTTCGACAATCGGGAAAGCAGTTGTTCCAGAGACACCATCATGGCTTCCGGTTTTTGAATCATTGGAATCACCTTGTTTTCATCTCCTTCAACCTGTGATTTCACTTGATGGTGCTGTATCTCGTCGGTCTCTTGCTCTGATTCATTTTCTATGACAATATTAAATATTTTCAAATACCGATGAACCAAGTCACTCATTTCTCTATAATATTCTTTTTGGAAATATGCATGGTCTGTGGCAGTGGGGCACAGCTCCTTGATTTCGTTATCTCCTGTTTCAAACTTAAGCATAAATCGTCGAGTTGCCGTCGTCGAGACTCATAATACCCTTTAGTCTTCTTTCTGCTCTGAGCCATCTTTTTTGTAGTTTGTGATTATTCTTTGAATCTCAAGTCCATAATCTAACTGTTTGGCTGCAAGCTCTTCCATTATTGCTGTTTGATTTATTTTTCAATTCCTTGTTACAAGAATAGACACGGATGGCACGGTATCACGACGAATCGAATTGTTAAAAAACTGATAAACGACACGAATGAATGAATGAGCCTCTGATATAGGACACAAATTATCTGCTTATTTGTATGGGCCACGATTAATAACACAAATAACCGGATCGGGGTCACCAGAAAAATGTACAAATACAGTATTTATCTATTTGTTACACAAGTACATAAACTTGGTAACAGCATGGTAAAATTCAATAACATTACTTGTGCTTAACACAACAATTAAAGGAAATTCCAATGTGTTTCATAAAAGATGCTTAGCTAGAATTTCCGTTTGAATTACTTAATTGACAAAATAATTGAGTGCAAATAAAGACAATGAACTTTGTTATTGAATGAAATTATTATGCTGCACATTTATGGAAATTGGAATTTAAATCTTAAAATTAAGTTTATACAAACACCAAACAAATCGGAAGGCGCATCTCTTCAGTTTAGTTTTTCATGGTAGTCTGCCTGTTTAGTCTATAATTTTAATTTTCATAACGTCAAACATTCCATTGCAATCAAATCCTTGATTCATGCTAAAATTTTAATTTATTTATTTTTCACACAAACATTAGATACTTGGATATTTATGTAGTCATAAGAAATTTTATTTTCACAACATTCCATGCATCTATGAGATGCATGCTATGTATGTATCTATTGCAAGTAGCTTAGTTAAAAAATTTGATTCACGCAACATTTCACGCATCTACGTTTCCACGAGATTCATTTTATGTATCTATCCAAATTAGCTTAGTAAGCAAAAATTATGTATAAAATAAATTGTAACGAAATGGTAGTCTGCGCTTAAATGTTGAACGAAAAGGTCGTGTTATTGTTAATTGAAGCGATAAATTTTTGATTTGTGGTAATAAATTGTTCCGGAGGGTTTCCCTTTAAAACTCATATTGTGATGTTTCCATGTTTTTAATCAATTCGTTAAATAAAATTACCATATTATGTACAAACAAAAATAAAAGGATTTTTTTTTCGAATTGTCGAATTAAAGAGTGATTCATAACAAGTTTACACATTTTTGTCGAAAAAAACATAGTTTTTGTGAAGAAGTGCACATATGCCCGAAGTAATGTTTCATATTTAATTGTAAGGGACCAGATTTTCATAATAAATAAACATTACAGCTCAATATTCACAAAAACTATGTTTCTTTTATCGACAAAAATGTGTAAACTTGTTATGAATCACCCTTTACAAAGCCAGAAATCTTGAATAGCTCTTGGCCTCGTTGGCATCGGTTCGGTCATATCTCAACGCTTTTATTCGGTGAGCGGGAAGAAATGCGAAAGTGAGTGACAAGATATAAATCTGCTGATGGTTGAAAAATCCGTTTCTGACGTCTCGATTTCGCAACAGTCCAAAATTTCCCAAGACCTGTCATTCATTGCTCGCTGGCGTTTGTCGCGCAGTAACCGTGTGCGGAATGCAGTCGCGGTGAAATGTAGTTTTTGACAAAAATTCCCTCTAATGAATAAAAAAAAAAATAACAGTGAATATAAAAAAACAGCTCCAGTTTTGTACATAGGTGTAAAGTGACGCCCTCTTTAAAGTTTCATTTCAAAAAAAATTTACAAGGTGCTTAAGGAGGGTCTCCCCATATAGGCGAGTGGCCCCTGAAAAAAAGTTTCATCAAAGGTAGCCGATATGGGTATCAAATGAAAGGTCTCAATGAGAACTTTCAAAACAGGGCTTAAACTGGTATTTTTTCTGCAGGGGGCGTACAGGAAGGGGAAATACACGAAAAATGTGTGTCCCCCTCGCGATTGGACACCTGGGATGCGAAAAATCTGAAAAAAATTGTGGAGATAGAAATTTATAAGTACAACAACAACAAATACCTTTGAAGTCAAAATTCACTCAACTTTGCTAATAATAGTATGAACATAGAATTTCACATTTCCCCCAATAAAATCGTATGGATATCCTTAAATTCAATGAAATAGAATTATATTTAAGTAGTTTTACATAAGATCCTAGTACTCTGGAAGTTTGATGAAAATCCAATCATATTCACGAAAGTTATATTTGTTTGAAATTTCTCAAAATACAACAAAATAATACACGATTTTGATATTTTACGGACTTTCCATTGAATCTGACACTGCAATTTTGATTTGATCTTGAAATTTTCGAATAAGATCAATAATATAAATTTTTTTTTTGGAATTCATGATTTGAATGATTTTTGTTAGTTTGCAACAAAATGACGACCGTTGAAAATACAGAAGCATTGGATTTTCTAATAAACGTGCACATCTCTTTGACAAGTTTCCGGCCCTTATTCGTTTCTGGTTATTGCATTTGGCACGTTGGGTACAAAAGCCTTCTGACATGGCCGTAGGGCTGTTTACCCAACTTGTTTTAATTGAAAACATAAGAAATTAGGTAGAGATGGATAGGAAGTCATATTATGTCATACAAAACAATGGATTTAAATTAAAAGAATTTTTATTTTAAATACATCCTTCAATTTAACATACTATAAATTCATTCTGAACACCACTAATACCCCTTAAATTTATATATATATATATATATATATATATATATATATATATATATATATATATATATATATATATATATATATATATATATATATATATATATATATATATATATATATTGTTACATGTACAAATAGATCTGCGAGCTACTGTCGCAATTGTTTTCACAACCATTAAGAACATCATGATCAACTAACGAATGTACTCGAAACTTACCAAGCATGATCAACATCTGAAAGTGACGTCACTGCCCCATTCATTATAACTCGAATATTCCAGGTAGTTCGCCAGTGTACGAGAAATGGATTGAATGACTAGAGACCCTATATAAAGGCAAGCTGAATGAATGGGGGGATTATTACAACCGCGATATAGTAAAACTGCGATAGTGTGGAGTGCGAATTAAAAGCGATATTGATTGTGAAGTGATAGACCGTTGATGTAAAAATTTATAGACAAGTTGTAATATAGTGAAATCAATTATTGTGCATTCTTAGTAAATAAACTCGTTTAACTTAATATAAAAGACAGTGCGTTTTCACTTTCCCGGAATATTAAAATTATCGGCCGCGAACCATAACACGCGACAGTGGTTTCGAGAAGTGAGAAGTTTTCAACATTCTTAAAGTGCACAATAGTGAAAAAAGAAAAAATGCCACGAGGCTCAAATTTAAAATTAATGAATTGACCATGTCGGAGCTTAAGGAAGAGTTGGAACAGCGAAACCTGGCTATGCAAGGCACAAAGGCCACACTGATTGCACGCTTGCGTGACGCGATTGAATCGGAAGGCGTGTATCTGGATTCGGGTGAGCCCTCAGATGCAGAAAAAGGCGCAGAAGGTGGAGTAGCAGAAACACCATAATCAAAGAAACCAGAAAATGCGCTGATGCAAATGTTGATGCTGATGCAGCAAGAGCAGCGACAAGTGTCACCTAATTTAACTGCGAAGCTAAATGAACAATCAGCTAATTTAACTGCGAAGCTAGACCAGAAGCTCGACCAACAAGCATTCGAAATCGCACAGAAGCTGGAGGAGCAATCAACGAAGCTAAATGAACAATCAGAGAAGCTGGACCAACAAGCGATCGAAATCAAGGCAGATTTTCAAAAACAGTCAACCGAATTAAAAGCGGAGCTCGGTAGACTCAACAACCAAATTAAGTGCATCGAGGAAAAGGTATACCAGGTTGAGGAGAGAATCAACCATGAGATCAGCCAGGTCGAGGAGAGAATGAACCATGAGATGGAAAAAGTGAAAAAGGACTTGGCAGCAGCGAAGGCAGCAGTAACCACTTCACCAGCCCCGCTTATAACCGCAGCGCAAAGCACATCCAGAAATGTGAAAGCACCAATATTCGACGGGCAAACGGTCTGGAGCATTTACAAAACCCAGTTTGAAGCCGCCGCGAGGGCAAATCACTGGAATGAGCAGGAACGAGCAACTGCATTAATTCTTGCTACAAGAGGCCCAGCTACCGAGCTTTTGCAGACGATCCCCGTTGAGTTGCACTCGAACCCGGCTGCTATAATGAATGCGCTCGACATGCGTTATGGAGACGATCATCTAAAGCAGATTCACGGGTCACAGCTACGGCATCGTCTGCAGTAGTCTGGCGAAACACTACAGCAGCTAGCCCAAGACATTGAGCGACTGGCACTTTTGGCTTACCCAGCTTACGACCCAGAACATCGAGATGACGCAGCGACAGAAGCATTCATCAGCGCATTAAAGGACCAGGAATTGCAACAAGCCGTGCGTTTAGCTCAAAAGCAAACGGTTAAGGATGCATTGGCTTATAGCCTGAACTTTGAGGCAGTGAAAAATGTGAGTCGTACCACTCCCCGGGTTCGCGAGGTAGTGGCAGACGCGTGTAGGTGTGAGCGCGGGGAAATTGAGAGAGACCCGCAAGTAAATGATGCGCCTAGACGCTGGAATTGCGGAGAAAAGGGGCACCTGCAAATGGGCTGCAAGAAGCGAAGAAAACCGGGCTATTGCCCCGGGTGTGCAGCTAGGAGAAGATCTAGACCGAGTTAGGAGCCCAGAATGGAAGCCCTTCAAACTGACGGGTCGGAAAACAAAGTGAAAACTTTTAAACATTCTTAAAGTGCACAATAGTGAAAAAAGAAAAAATGCCACGAGGCTCAAATTTAAAATTAATGAATTGACCATGTCGGAGCTTAAGGAAGAGTTGGAACAGCGAAACCTGGCTATGCAAGGCACAAAGGCCACACTGATTGCCTTGCATGACGCGATTGAATCGGAAGGCGTGTATCTGGATTCAGGTGAGCCCTCAGATGCAAAAAAAGGCGCAGAAGGTGGAGAGGCAGAAACACCATAATCAAAGAAACCAGAAAATGCGCTGATGCAAATGTTGATGCTGATGCAGCAAGAGCAGCGACAAGTGTCATCCAATTTAACTGCGAAGCTAAATGAACAATCAGCTAATTTAACTGCGAAGCTAGACCAGAAGCTCGACCAACAAGCATTCGAAATCGCACAGAAGCTGGAGGAGCAATCAACGAAGCTAAATGAACAATCAGCGAAGCTGGACCAACAAGCGATCGAAATCAAGGCAGATTTTCAAAAACAATCCACCGAAATAAAAGCGGAGCTCGGTAGACTCAACAACCAAATTAAGTGCATCGAGGAAAAGGTATACCAGGTTGAGGAGAGAATCAACCATGAGATCAGCCAGGTCGAGGAGAGAATGAACCATGAGATGGAAAAAGTGAAAAAGGACTTGGCAGCAGCGAAGGCAGTAGTAACCACTTCACCAGCCCCGCTTATAACCGCAGCGCAAAGCACATCCAGAAATGTGAAAGCACCAATATTCGACGGGCAAACGGTCCGGAGCATTTACAAAACCCAGTTTGAAGCCGCCGCGAGGGCAAATCACTGGAATGAGCAGGAACGAGCAACTGCATTAATTCTTGCTCTAAGAGGCCCAGCTGCCGAGCTTTTGCAGACTATCCCCGCCGAGTTGCACTCAAACCCGGCTGCTATAATGAATGCGCTCGACATGCGTTATGGAGACGACCACCTGAAGCAGATTTATCGGTCACAGCTACGGCATCGGGTGAAGAAGTCTGGTGAAACCCTACAGCAGCTAGCCCGAGACATTGAGCGACTAGCACTTTTGGCTTACCCCGCCTACGACCCAGAACATCGAGATGATGCAGCGACAGAAGCATTCATCAGCACACTAAAGGACCCGGAATTGCAACAAGCCGTGCGTTTGGCTCAAAAGCAAACGGTTAAGGACGCATTGGCTTATAGCCTGAGGCTGTGAAAAATGTGAGTCGTGCCACTGCCCGGGTTCGCGAGGTAGTGGCAGACGCGTGCAGGTGTGAGCGCGGGGAAATTGAACGAGACCCTCAAGTAAATGATGCGCCTAGATGCTGGAATTGCGGTAGTTATTACAACTGCGATGTAGTAAAACTGCGATAGTGTGGAGTGCGAATTAAAAGCGATATTGATTGTGAAGTGTTAGACCGTTGAAGTAAAAAAAGGTAGACAAGTTGTAAAATAGTGAAATCAATTATTGTGCGTTCTTAGTAAATAAACTCGTTTAACTTAATTTAAAAGACAGTGCGTTTTCACTTTCCCGGAATATTAAAATTATCGGCCGCGAACCATAACACGCGACAATATATATGATAAACCATTCCAATGCATATTTTTTTTTTTCAAGGAAAATAAACAAGATCATTGGAATTATTGTAAATAATGTCGAGTACAGTAACAAGAACTTTCCTTTAAGTACTTTACATTAGAGATTTGAACCAAATAACATTATTGTTTTTAACCAATTTTGAGGTCTGCCCGATCTACCTTCATATCTCCGCGCTGGTGTTATTTTTCGGCATCCGTTTCGTGGTAGTCCCAATTTGATTGAACAAAACGTTCCCAAAGGTGTTTCCACATCCTGAAGCAATCGTAGGTCTCAGATTGTGGAATATAAAAAGAAGAATAAATTCAACTTCTGGTTTTAATGGTATTTTCTTTAGTCGAGTGTTCATATATTGTATTCACCTGTGGATAATATATGTGAATACTGGATTACTAAATTGTCTTTGAGATTTTAATAAGTTTTACAAGTTAATTTTCACATGATATGATTTCACAGTGTGTGAAATTTTCAGGAGGTGAGATCTGACTGAACTCTTGTGCTAGATGTCGCTCTGATGGTTGAACATTGGGATTGATGATTCCCTTTTGGTCGGTGAATCGAGTGGGTTTATCTCTCACACTAACGTGATTTTCTCTTCGTTTATATTTTCTATGAGCATTCTAATTTTTACTATAATTTAAAAAAATTCTAAATTTAAAACGATTAAAAATTGCATTATATTTCGTGACACTCTTCTATTTCCACAATTTAGTACCATTAACCCTCCCCTGAGTGTTAGTTTTATAACAATTCTCACCAACTGGTGAAGCTTGCTTTACAAGCATGATAGCTAAATACCTTCATAACAGATTTGGCGTCCAACGCGGCTTCTTCATTGATAGGTTGTTGTTCCGAAACGGTTTTGGGCAAACAATGAAGACCTCCTCGTAACTCAGAATTATTTCGAAGATTATTATGTCTTTGGATTCTTTTCAGTTAGTCTCATACAACTAAATTATTAAGTCCTCTCATCCTTTCTCTTCTGTCTAAACGACTTAGAGGCAATTTTAAATTAAATATAATTTTATTTCAGTTTTTTTTTGGCTCATTATATCTCCTTGTATAGTGGAGTAGGTATTCCATTCTGGTGACTGTTGAACTCTGATGTGTTTATTTAAAATTATATTGACTAATACTCAATAATTTGCCAATCGAAGTTTGTCAATTACAGGTGGATAGCCTTGGAATGTACCTATGCCTAGTCGTCTCTTGGGATGAAATTCGTAGAGCATTGGGGATTTTAGGTCGTTTGCTGACAGGATACCAACACTCATTCGAGAAAAGCTCATCTTTGAGGTCGTTTACATTGCTTTACCATGAGCCAGGAGTTTCCATGGTTTAATGCCACGTAGGCAGGAAATCTTTTACCATAAAGAACAGGAGTTTTTGTGTTATGGAGTAATGTGAAGGACTAAACAGATGTAAGCTGTGATTGGTCTTGAGGGGTTACCTATTGAGCACGAATGTATATTTACGATATTGTTCTATTCACTGGGTGATGTCTCAATACCGATCACATTTCACCGACCACGTATTATTTGGTAATAATTTTAAATAAAAATTTTAGTAATTAATTGTCAGACGACTCTAGTACGGGAGATGAGGAATTTCAAACCTTCGTTAATTGAGATATATATATATATATATATATATATATATATATATATATATATATATATATATATATATATATATATATATATATATATATATATATATTCATATATATATATATATATATATATATATATATATATATATTTATATATATATAAAATACAACAAAATAATACACGATTTTGATATTTTACGGACTTTCCATTGAATCTGACACTGCAATTTTGATTTGATCTTGAAATTTTCGAATAAGATCAATAATATAAATTTTTTTTGGAATTCATGATTTGAATGATTTTTGTTAGTTTGCAACAAAATGACGACCGTTGAAAGTACAGAAGCATTGGATTTTCTAATAAACGTGCACATCTCTTTGACAAGTTTCCTGCCCTTATTCGTTTCTGGTTATTGCATTTGGCACGTTGGGTACAAAAGCCTTCTGACATGGCCGTAGGGCTGTTTACCCAACTTGTTTTAATTGAAAACATAAGAAATTAGGTAGAGATGGATAGGAAGTCATATTATGTCATACAAAACAATGGATTTAAATTAAAAGAATTTTTATTTTAAATACATCCTTCAATTTAACATACTATAAATTCATTCTGAACACCACTAATACCCCTTAAATTTATATATATATATATATATATATATATATATATATATATATATATATATATATATATATAGATATATATATATATATATATATATATATATATATATATATATATATATATATATATATATAAATATATATATATATATATATATATATATATATATATATATATATATATATATATATATATATATATATATATATATAAAAAATAAATAGATCTGCGAGCTACTGTCGCAATTGTTTTCACAACCATTAAGAACATCATGATCAACTAACGAATGTACTCGAAACTTACCAAGCATGATCAACATCTGAAAGTGACGTCACTGCCCCATTCATTATAACTCGAATATTCCAGGTAGTTCGCCAGTGTACGAGAAATGGATTGAATGACTAGAGACCCTATATAAAGGCAAGCTGAATGAATGGGGGGATTATTACAACCGCGATATAGTAAAACTGCGATAGTGTGGAGTGCGAATTAAAAGCGATATTGATTGTGAAGTGATAGACCGTTGATGTAAAAATTTATAGACAAGTTGTAATATAGTGAAATCAATTATTGTGCATTCTTAGTAAATAAACTCGTTTAACTTAATATAAAAGACAGTGCGTTTTCACTTTCCCGGAATATTAAAATTATCGGCCGCGAACCATAACACGCGACAGTGGTTTCGAGAAGTGAGAAGTTTTCAACATTCTTAAAGTGCACAATAGTGAAAAAAGAAAAAATGCCACGAGGCTCAAATTTAAAATTAATGAATTGACCACGTCGGAGCTTAAGGAAGAGTTGGAACAGCGGAACCTGGCTATGCAAGGCACAAAAGCCACACTGATTGCACGCTTGCGTGACGCGATTGAATCGGAGGGCATGTATCTGGATTCGGGTGAGCCCTCAGATGCAGAAAAAGGCGCAGAAGGTGGAGTAGCAGAAACACCATAATCAAAGAAACCAGAAAATGCGCTGATGCAAATGTTGATGCTGATGCAGCAAGAGCAGCGACAAGTGTCACCTAATTTAACTGCGAAGCTAAATGAACAATCAGCTAATTTAACTGCGAAGCTAGACCAGAAGCTCGACCAACAAGCATTCGAAATCGCACAGAAGCTGGAGGAGCAATCAACGAAGCTAAATGAACAATCAGCGAAGCTTGACCAACAAGCGATCGAAATCAAGGCAGATTTTCAAAAACAGTCAACCGAATTAAAAGCGGAGCTCGGTAGACTCAACAACCAAATTAAGTGCATCGAGGAAAAGGTATACCAGGTTGAGGAGAGAATCAACCATGAGATCAGCCAGGTCGAGGAGAGAATGAACCATGAGATGGAAAAAGTGAAAAAGGACTTGGCAGCAGCGAAGGCAGCAGTAACCACTTCACCAGCCCCGCTTATAACCGCAGCGCAAAGCACATCCAGAAATGTGAAAGCACCAATATTCGACGGGCAAACGGTCTGGAGCATTTACAAAACCCAGTTTGAAGCCGCCGCGAGGGCAAATCACTGGAATGAGCAGGAACGAGCAACTGCATTAATTCTTGCTACAAGAGGCCCAGCTACCGAGCTTTTGCAGACGATCCCCGTTGAGTTGCACTCGAACCCGGCTGCTATAATGAATGCGCTCGACATGCGTTATGGAGACGATCATCTAAAGCAGATTCACGGGTCACAGCTACGGCATCGTCTGCAGTAGTCTGGCGAAACACTACAGCAGCTAGCCCAAGACATTGAGCGACTGGCACTTTTGGCTTACCCAGCTTACGACCCAGAACATCGAGATGACGCAGCGACAGAAGCATTCATCAGCGCATTAAAGGACCAGGAATTGCAACAAGCCGTGCGTTTAGCTCAAAAGCAAACGGTTAAGGATGCATTGGCTTATAGCCTGAACTTTGAGGCAGTGAAAAATGTGAGTCGTACCACTCCCCGGGTTCGCGAGGTAGTGGCAGACGCGTGTAGGTGTGAGCGCGGGGAAATTGAGAGAGACCCGCAAGTAAATGATGCGCCTAGACGCTGGAATTGCGGAGAAAAGGGGCACCTGCAAATGGGCTGCAAGAAGCGAAGAAAACCGGGCTATTGCCCCGGGTGTGCAGCTAGGAGAAGATCTAGACCGAGTTAGGAGCCCAGAATGGAAGCCCTTCAAACTGACGGGTCGGAAAACAAAGTGAAAACTTTTAAACATTCTTAAAGTGCACAATAGTGAAAAAAGAAAAAATGCCACGAGGCTCAAATTTAAAATTAATGAATTGACCATGTCGGAGCTTAAGGAAGAGTTGGAACAGCGAAACCTGGCTATGCAAGGCACAAAGGCCACACTGATTGCCTTGCATGACGCGATTGAATCGGAAGGCGTGTATCTGGATTCAGGTGAGCCCTCAGATGCAAAAAAAGGCGCAGAAGGTGGAGAGGCAGAAACACCATAATCAAAGAAACCAGAAAATGCGCTGATGCAAATGTTGATGCTGATGCAGCAAGAGCAGCGACAAGTGTCATCCAATTTAACTGCGAAGCTAAATGAACAATCAGCTAATTTAACTGCGAAGCTAGACCAGAAGCTCGACCAACAAGCATTCGAAATCGCACAGAAGCTGGAGGAGCAATCAACGAAGCTAAATGAACAATCAGCGAAGCTGGACCAACAAGCGATCGAAATCAAGGCAGATTTTCAAAAACAATCCACCGAAATAAAAGCGGAGCTCGGTAGACTCAACAACCAAATTAAGTGCATCGAGGAAAAGGTATACCAGGTTGAGGAGAGAATCAACCATGAGATCAGCCAGGTCGAGGAGAGAATGAACCATGAGATGGAAAAAGTGAAAAAGGACTTGGCAGCAGCGAAGGCAGTAGTAACCACTTCACCAGCCCCGCTTATAACCGCAGCGCAAAGCACATCCAGAAATGTGAAAGCACCAATATTCGACGGGCAAACGGTCCGGAGCATTTACAAAACCCAGTTTGAAGCCGCCGCGAGGGCAAATCACTGGAATGAGCAGGAACGAGCAACTGCATTAATTCTTGCTCTAAGAGGCCCAGCTGCCGAGCTTTTGCAGACTATCCCCGCCGAGTTGCACTCAAACCCGGCTGCTATAATGAATGCGCTCGACATGCGTTATGGAGACGACCACCTGAAGCAGATTTATCGGTCACAGCTACGGCATCGGGTGAAGAAGTCTGGTGAAACCCTACAGCAGCTAGCCCGAGACATTGAGCGACTAGCACTTTTGGCTTACCCCGCCTACGACCCAGAACATCGAGATGATGCAGCGACAGAAGCATTCATCAGCACACTAAAGGACCCGGAATTGCAACAAGCCGTGCGTTTGGCTCAAAAGCAAACGGTTAAGGACGCATTGGCTTATAGCCTGAGGCTGTGAAAAATGTGAGTCGTGCCACTGCCCGGGTTCGCGAGGTAGTGGCAGACGCGTGCAGGTGTGAGCGCGGGGAAATTGAACGAGACCCTCAAGTAAATGATGCGCCTAGATGCTGGAATTGCGGTAGTTATTACAACTGCGATGTAGTAAAACTGCGATAGTGTGGAGTGCGAATTAAAAGCGATATTGATTGTGAAGTGTTAGACCGTTGAAGTAAAAAAAGGTAGACAAGTTGTAAAATAGTGAAATCAATTATTGTGCGTTCTTAGTAAATAAACTCGTTTAACTTAATTTAAAAGACAGTGCGTTTTCACTTTCCCGGAATATTAAAATTATCGGCCGCGAACCATAACACGCGACAATATATATGATAAACCATTCCAATGCATATTTTTTTTTTTCAAGGAAAATAAACAAGATCATTGGAATTATTGTAAATAATGTCGAGTACAGTAACAAGAACTTTCCTTTAAGTACTTTACATTAGAGATTTGAACCAAATAACATTATTGTTTTTAACCAATTTTGAGGTCTGCCCGATCTACCTTCATATCTCCGCGCTGGTGTTATTTTTCGGCATCCGTTTCGTGGTAGTCCCAATTTGATTGAACAAAACGTTCCCAAAGGTGTTTCCACATCCTGAAGCAATCGTAGGTCTCAGATTGTGGAATATAAAAAGAAGAATAAATTCAACTTCTGGTTTTAATGGTATTTTCTTTAGTCGAGTGTTCATATATTGTATTCACCTGTGGATAATATATGTGAATACTGGATTACTAAATTGTCTTTGAGATTTTAATAAGTTTTACAAGTTAATTTTCACATGATATGATTTCACAGTGTGTGAAATTTTCAGGAGGTGAGATCTGACTGAACTCTTGTGCTAGATGTCGCTCTGATGGTTGAACATTGGGATTGATGATTCCCTTTTGGTCGGTGAATCGAGTGGGTTTATCTCTCACACTAACGTGATTTTCTCTTCGTTTATATTTTCTATGAGCATTCTAATTTTTACTATAATTTAAAAAAATTCTAAATTTAAAACGATTAAAAATTGCATTATATTTCGTGACACTCTTCTATTTCCACAATTTAGTACCATTAACCCTCCCCTGAGTGTTAGTTTTATAACAATTCTCACCAACTGGTGAAGCTTGCTTTACAAGCATGATAGCTAAATACCTTCATAACAGATTTGGCGTCCAACGCGGCTTCTTCATTGATAGGTTGTTGTTCCGAAACGGTTTTGGGCAAACAATGAAGACCTCCTCGTAACTCAGAATTATTTCGAAGATTATTATGTCTTTGGATTCTTTTCAGTTAGTCTCATACAACTAAATTATTAAGTCCTCTCATCCTTTCTCTTCTGTCTAAACGACTTAGAGGCAATTTTAAATTAAATATAATTTTATTTCAGTTTTTTTTTGGCTCATTATATCTCCTTGTATAGTGGAGTAGGTATTCCATTCTGGTGACTGTTGAACTCTGATGTGTTTATTTAAAATTATATTGACTAATACTCAATAATTTGCCAATCGAAGTTTGTCAATTACAGGTGGATAGCCTTGGAATGTACCTATGCCTAGTCGTCTCTTGGGATGAAATTCGTAGAGCATTGGGGATTTTAGGTCGTTTGCTGACAGGATACCAACACTCATTCGAGAAAAGCTCATCTTTGAGGTCGTTTACATTGCTTTACCATGAGCCAGGAGTTTCCATGGTTTAATGCCACGTAGGCAGGAAATCTTTTACCATAAAGAACAGGAGTTTTTGTGTTATGGAGTAATGTGAAGGACTAAACAGATGTAAGCTGTGATTGGTCTTGAGGGGTTACCTATTGAGCACGAATGTATATTTACGATATTGTTCTATTCACTGGGTGATGTCTCAATACCGATCACATTTCACCGACCACGTATTATTTGGTAATAATTTTAAATAAAAATTTTAGTAATTAATTGTCAGACGACTCTAGTACGGGAGATGAGGAATTTCAAACCTTCGTTAATTGAGATATATATATATATATATATATATATATATATATATATATATATATATATATATATATATTCATATATATATATATATATATATATATATATTTATATATATATAAAATACAACAAAATAATACACGATTTTGATATTTTACGGACTTTCCATTGAATCTGACACTGCAATTTTGATTTGATCTTGAAATTTTCGAATAAGATCAATAATATAAATTTTTTTTGGAATTCATGATTTGAATGATTTTTGTTAGTTTGCAACAAAATGACGACCGTTGAAAGTACAGAAGCATTGGATTTTCTAATAAACGTGCACATCTCTTTGACAAGTTTCCTGCCCTTATTCGTTTCTGGTTATTGCATTTGGCACGTTGGGTACAAAAGCCTTCTGACATGGCCGTAGGGCTGTTTACCCAACTTGTTTTAATTGAAAACATAAGAAATTAGGTAGAGATGGATAGGAAGTCATATTATGTCATACAAAACAATGGATTTAAATTAAAAGAATTTTTATTTTAAATACATCCTTCAATTTAACATACTATAAATTCATTCTGAACACCACTAATACCCCTTAAATTTATATATATATATATATATATATATATATATATATATATATATATATATATATATATATATATATATATATATATATATATATATATATATATATATATATATATATATATATATATATATATATATATATAAAATATATATATATATATATATATATATATATATATATATATATATATATATATATATATATATATATATATAAAAATAAATAGATCTGCGAGCTACTGTCGCAATTGTTTTCACAACCATTAAGAACATCATGATCAACTAACGAATGTACTCGAAACTTACCAAGCATGATCAACATCTGAAAGTGACGTCACTGCCCCATTCATTATAACTCGAATATTCCAGGTAGTTCGCCAGTGTACGAGAAATGGATTGAATGACTAGAGACCCTATATAAAGGCAAGCTGAATGAATGGGGGGATTATTACAACCGCGATATAGTAAAACTGCGATAGTGTGGAGTGCGAATTAAAAGCGATATTGATTGTGAAGTGATAGACCGTTGATGTAAAAATTTATAGACAAGTTGTAATATAGTGAAATCAATTATTGTGCATTCTTAGTAAATAAACTCGTTTAACTTAATATAAAAGACAGTGCGTTTTCACTTTCCCGGAATATTAAAATTATCGGCCGCGAACCATAACACGCGACAGTGGTTTCGAGAAGTGAGAAGTTTTCAACATTCTTAAAGTGCACAATAGTGAAAAAAGAAAAAATGCCACGAGGCTCAAATTTAAAATTAATGAATTGACCATGTCGGAGCTTAAGGAAGAGTTGGAACAGCGGAACCTGGCTATGCAAGGCACAAAAGCCACACTGATTGCACGCTTGCGTGACGCGATTGAATCGGAGGGCATGTATCTGGATTCGGGTGAGCCCTCAGATGCAGAAAAAGGCGCAGAAGGTGGAGTAGCAGAAACACCATAATCAAAGAAACCAGAAAATGCGCTGATGCAAATGTTGATGCTGATGCAGCAAGAGCAGCGACAAGTGTCACCTAATTTAACTGCGAAGCTAAATGAACAATCAGCTAATTTAACTGCGAAGCTAGACCAGAAGCTCGACCAACAAGCATTCGAAATCGCACAGAAGCTGGAGGAGCAATCAACGAAGCTAAATGAACAATCAGCGAAGCTTGACCAACAAGCGATCGAAATCAAGGCAGATTTTCAAAAACAGTCAACCGAATTAAAAGCGGAGCTCGGTAGACTCAACAACCAAATTAAGTGCATCGAGGAAAAGGTATACCAGGTTGAGGAGAGAATCAACCATGAGATCAGCCAGGTCGAGGAGAGAATGAACCATGAGATGGAAAAAGTGAAAAAGGACTTGGCAGCAGCGAAGGCAGTAGTAACCACTTCACCAGCCCCGCTTATAACCGCAGCGCAAAGCACATCCAGAAATGTGAAAGCACCAATATTCGACGGGCAAACGGTCTGGAGCATTTACAAAACCCAGTTTGAAGCCGCCGCGAGGGCAAATCACTGGAATGAGCAGGAACGAGCAACTGCATTAATTCTTGCTTTAAGAGGCCCAGCTGCCGAGCTTTTGCAGACTATCCCCGCCGAGTTGCACTCAAACCCGGCTGCTATAATGAATGCGCTCGACATGCGTTATGGAGACGACCACCTGAAGCAGATTTATCGGTCACAGCTACGGCATCGGGTGAAGAAGTCTGGTGAAACCCTACAGCAGCTAGCCCAAGACATTGAGCGACTAGCACTTTTGGCTTACCCCGCCTACGACCCAGAACATCGAGATGATGCAGCGACAGAAGCATTCATCAGCGATCTAAAGGACCCGGAATTGCAACAAGCCGTGCGTTTGGCTCAAAAGCAAACGGTTAAGGACGCATTGGCTTATAGCCTGAGGCTGTGAAAAATGTGAGACGTGCCACTGCCCGGGTTCGCGAGGTAGTGGCAGACGCGTGCAGGTGTGAGCGCGGGGAAATTGAACGAGACCCTCAAGTAAATGATGCGCCTAGATGCTGGAATTGCGGTAGTTATTACAACTGCGATGTAGTAAAACTGCGATAGTGTGGAGTGCGAATTAAAAGCGATATTGATTGTGAAGTGTTAGACCGTTGAAGTAAAAATTGATAGACAAGTTGTAAAATAGTGAAATCAATTATTGTGCGTTCTTAGTAAATAAACTCGTTTAACTTAATTTAAAAGACAGTGCGTTTTCACTTTCCCGGAATATTAAAATTATCGGCCGCGAACCAGAACACGCGACAATATATATGATAAACCATTCCAATGCATATTTTTTTTTTCAAGGAAAATAAACAAGATCATTGGAATTATTGTAAATAATGTCGAGTACAGTAACAAGAACTTTCCTTTAAGTACTTTACATTAGAGATTTGAATCAAATAACATTATTGTTTTTAACCAATTTTGAGGTCTGCCCGATCTACCTTCATATCTCCGCGCTGGTGTTATTTTTCGGCATCCGTTTCGTGGTAGTCCCAATTTGATTGAACAAAACGTTCCCAAAGGTGTTTCAACATCCTGAAGCAATCGTAGGTCTCAGATTGTGGAATATAAAAAGAAGAATAAATTCAACTTCTGGTTTTAATGGTATTTTCTTTAGTCGAGTGTTCATATATTGTATTCACCTGTGGATAATATATGTGAATACTGGATTACTAAATTGTCTTTGAGATTTTAATAAGTTTTACAAGTTAATTTTCACATGATATGATTTCACAGTGTGTGAAATTTTCAGGAGGTGAGATCTGACTGAACTCTTGTGCTAGATGTCGCTCTGATGGTTGAACATTGGGATTGATGATTCCCTTTTGGTCGGTGAATCGAGTGGGTTTATCTCTCACACTAACGTGATTTTCTCTTCGTTTATATTTTCTATGAGCATTCTAATTTTTACTATAATTTAAAAAAATTCTAAATTTAAAACGATTAAAAATTGCATTATATTTCGTGACACTCTTCTATTTCCACAATTTAGTACCATTAACCCTCCCCTGAGTGTTAGTTTTATAACAATTCTCACCAATTGGTGAAGCTTGCTTTACAAGCATGATAGCTAAATACCTTCATAACAGATTTGGCGTCCAACGCGGCTTCTTCATTGATAGGTTGTTGTTCCGAAACGGTTTTGGGCAAACAATGAAGACCTCCTCGTAACTCAGAATTATTTCGAAGATTATTATGTCTTTGGATTCTTTTCAGTTAGTCTCATACAACTAAATTATTAAGTCCTCTCATCCTTTCTCTTCTGGCAATTTTAAATTAAACTTAGAGGCAATTTTAAATTAAATATAATTTTATTTCAGTTTTTTTTGGCTCATTATATCTCCTTGTATAGTGGAGTAGGTATTCCATTCTGGTGACTGTTGAACTCTGATGTGTTTATTTAAAATTATATTGACTAATACTCAATAATTTGCCAATCGAAGTTTGTCAATTACAGGTGGATAGCCTTGGAATGTACCTATGCCTAGTCGTCTCTTGGGATGAAATTCGTAGAGCATTGGGGATTTTAGGTCGTTTGCTGACAGGATACCAACACTCATTCGAGAAAAGCTCATCTTTGAGGTCGTTTACATTGCTTTACCATGAGCCAGGAGTTTCCATGGTTTAATGCCACGTAGGCAGGAAATCTTTTACCATAAAGAACAGGAGTTTTTGTGTTATGGAGTAATGTGAAGGACTAAACAGATGTAAGCTGTGATTGGTCTTGAGGGGTTACCTATTGAGCACGAATGTATATTTACGATATTGTTCTATTCACTGGGTGATGTCTCAATACCGATCACATTTCACCGACCACGTATTATTTGGTAATAATTTTAAATAAAAATTTTAGTAATTAATTGTCAGACGACTCTAGTACGGGAGATGAGGAATTTCAAACCTTCGTTAATTGAGATATATATATATATATATATATATATATATATATATATATATATATATATATATATATATATATATATATTCATATATATATATATATATATTTATATATATATAAAATACAACAAAATAATACACGATTTTGATATTTTACGGACTTTCCATTGAATCTGACACTGCAATTTTGATTTGATCTTGAAATTTTCGAATAAGATCAATAATATAAATTTTTTTTGGAATTCATGATTTGAATGATTTTTGTTAGTTTGCAACAAAATGACGACCGTTGAAAGTACAGAAGCATTGGATTTTCTAATAAACGTGCACATCTCTTTGACAAGTTTCCTGCCCTTATTCGTTTCTGGTTATTGCATTTGGCACGTTGGGTACAAAAGCCTTCTGACATGGCCGTAGGGCTGTTTACCCAACTTGTTTTAATTGAAAACATAAGAAATTAGGTAGAGATGGATAGGAAGTCATATTATGTCATACAAAACAATGGATTTAAATTAAAAGAATTTTTATTTTAAATACATCCTTCAATTTAACATACTATAAATTCATTCTGAACACCACTAATACCCCTTAAATTATATATATATATATATATATATATATATATATATATATATATATATATATATATATAGATATATATATATATATATATATATATATATATATATATATATATATAAAATATATATATATATATATATATATATATATATATATATATATATATATATATATATATATATATATATATATATATATATATATAAAAAATAAATAGATCTGCGAGCTACTGTCGCAATTGTTTTCACAACCATTAAGAACATCATGATCAACTAACGAATGTACTCGAAACTTACCAAGCATGATCAACATCTGAAAGTGACGTCACTGCCCCATTCATTATAACTCGAATATTCCAGGTAGTTCGCCAGTGTACGAGAAATGGATTGAATGACTAGACACCCTATATAAAGGCAAGCTGAATGAATGGGGGGATTATTACAACCGCGATATAGTAAAACTGCGATAGTGTGGAGTGCGAATTAAAAGCGATATTGATTGTGAAGTGATAGACCGTTGATGTAAAAATTTATAGACAAGTTGTAATATAGTGAAATCAATTATTGTGCATTCTTAGTAAATAAACTCGTTTAACTTAATATAAAAGACAGTGCGTTTTCACTTTCCCGGAATATTAAAATTATCGGCCGCGAACCATAACACGCGACAGTGGTTTCGAGAAGTGAGAAGTTTTCAACATTCTTAAAGTGCACAATAGTGAAAAAAGAAAAAATGCCACGAGGCTCAAATTTAAAATTAATGAATTGACCATGTCGGAGCTTAAGGAAGAGTTGGAACAGCGGAACCTGGCTATGCAAGGCACAAAAGCCACACTGATTGCACGCTTGCGTGACGCGATTGAATCGGAGGGCGTGTATCTGGATTCGGGTGAGCCCTCAGATGCAGAAAAAGGCGCAGAAGGTGGAGTAGCAGAAACACCATAATCAAAGAAACCAGAAAATGCGCTGATGCAAATGTTGATGCTGATGCAGCAAGAGCAGCGACAAGTGTCACCTAATTTAACTGCGAAGCTAAATGAACAATCAGCTAATTTAACTGCGAAGCTAGACCAGAAGCTCGACCAACAAGCATTCGAAATCGCACAGAAGCTGGAGGAGCAATCAACGAAGCTAAATGAACAATCAGCGAAGCTTGACCAACAAGCGATCGAAATCAAGGCAGATTTTCAAAAACAGTCAACCGAATTAAAAGCGGAGCTCGGTAGACTCAACAACCAAATTAAGTGCATCGAGGAAAAGGTATACCAGGTTGAGGAGAGAATCAACCATGAGATCAGCCAGGTCGAGGAGAGAATGAACCATGAGATGGAAAAAGTGAAAAAGGACTTGGCAGCAGCGAAGGCAGTAGTAACCACTTCACCAGCCCCGCTTATAACCGCAGCGCAAAGCACATCCAGAAATGTGAAAGCACCAATATTCGACGGGCAAACGGTCTGGAGCATTTACAAAACCCAGTTTGAAGCCGCCGCGAGGGCAAATCACTGGAATGAGCAGGAACGAGCAACTGCATTAATTCTTGCTTTAAGAGGCCCAGCTGCCGAGCTTTTGCAGACTATCCCCGCCGAGTTGCACTCAAACCCGGCTGCTATAATGAATGCGCTCGACATGCGTTATGGAGACGACCACCTGAAGCAGATTTATCGGTCACAGCTACGGCATCGGGTGAAGAAGTCTGGTGAAACCCTACAGCAGCTAGCCCAAGACATTGAGCGACTAGCACTTTTGGCTTACCCCGCCTACGACCCAGAACATCGAGATGATGCAGCGACAGAAGCATTCATCAGCACACTAAAGGACCCGGAATTGCAACAAGCCGTGCGTTTGGCTCAAAAGCAAACGGTTAAGGACGCATTGGCTTATAGCCTGAGGCTGTGAAAAATGTGAGTCGTGCCACTGCCCGGGTTCGCGAGGTAGTGGCAGACGCGTGCAGGTGTGAGCGCGGGGAAATTGAACGAGACCCTCAAGTAAATGATGCGCCTAGATGCTGGAATTGCGGTAGTTATTACAACTGCGATGTAGTAAAACTGCGATAGTGTGGAGTGCGAATTAAAAGCGATATTGATTGTGAAGTGTTAGACCGTTGAAGTAAAAATTGATAGACAAGTTGTAAAATAGTGAAATCAATTATTGTGCGTTCTTAGTAAATAAACTCGTTTAACTTAATTTAAAAGACAGTGCGTTTTCACTTTCCCGGAATATTAAAATTATCGGCCGCGAACCAGAACACGCGACAATATATATGATAAACCATTCCAATGCATATTTTTTTTTTCAAGGAAAATAAACAAGATCATTGGAATTATTGTAAATAATGTCGAGTACAGTAACAAGAACTTTCCTTTAAGTACTTTACATTAGAGATTTGAATCAAATAACATTATTGTTTTTAACCAATTTTGAGGTCTGCCCGATCTACCTTCATATCTCCGCGCTGGTGTTATTTTTCGGCATCCGTTTCGTGGTAGTCCCAATTTGATTGAACAAAACGTTCCCAAAGGTGTTTCAACATCCTGAAGCAATCGTAGGTCTCAGATTGTGGAATATAAAAAGAAGAATAAATTCAACTTCTGGTTTTAATGGTATTTTCTTTAGTCGAGTGTTCATATATTGTATTCACCTGTGGATAATATATGTGAATACTGGATTACTAAATTGTCTTTGAGATTTTAATAAGTTTTACAAGTTAATTTTCACATGATATGATTTCACAGTGTGTGAAATTTTCAGGAGGTGAGATCTGACTGAACTCTTGTGCTAGATGTCGCTCTGATGGTTGAACATTGGGATTGATGATTCCCTTTTGGTCGGTGAATCGAGTGGGTTTATCTCTCACACTAACGTGATTTTCTCTTCGTTTATATTTTCTATGAGCATTCTAATTTTTACTATAATTCTCATCTTTGAGGTCGTTTACATTGCTTTACCATGAACCAGGAGTTTCCATGGTTTAATGCCACGTAGGCAGGAAATCTTTTACCATAAAGAACAGGAGTTTTTGTGTTATGGAGTAATGTGAAGGACTAAACAGATGTAAGCTGTGATTGGTCTTGAGGGGTTACCTATTGAGCACGAATGTATATTTACGATATTGTTCTATTCACTGGGTGATGTCTCAATACCGATCACATTTGGTAATAATTTTAAATAATAATTGGTAATAATTTTAAATAAAAATTTGGTATTAATTTTAAATAAAAATTTTAGTAATTAATTGTCAGACGACTCTAGTACGGGAGATGAGGAATTTCAAACCTTCGTTAATTGATATATATATATATATATATATATATATATATATATATATATATATATATATATATATATATATATATTCATATATATATATATATATATATATATATATATATATATATATATATTCATATATATATATATATATATATATATATATATTCATATATATATATATATATATATATATATATTCATATATATATATATATATATATATATATATATATATATATATATATATATATATATATCTATACTACTGTGCCCAAAAAATAAGGTGATATTTGAATTTAAACTGCGCGTGTCGAAGGATTTGGAGAATGATTTTTTTTTTAGGTTGGTAGTACTGTCAGTGACATCTATGTCAAATTTACATGTCAAAATATTTATTAGTATCAGTATTACGAGAAGCAACCAAACTTGTTACGCTGACCAAAATGCAATTGTTTTGGGGTATATTATCCACCAAAATCCTTTCACATTTTAAAGCTTCCTATGTTGTCGAGAAGTTACGCATCTCCTCGATCTTTTTATAAAAAAGTTTACCATTATTAATTGAGTATTAGTAATAAAAGTAATCAAAATATCTGTTTAAAATAATTCCTTACGTTGTAATAGCTAAAAATAATTTTCTTTTATGCATTTATCTAAAAAATATTTCAATATGCTAAATTTAAATTATATTCGGTTGGACTCAAAAATTGTAATTCGCGAAATATTTAAAACAAAAAAAATTATAAATATTTTATATATTGTTTAGAAATATATAATTTAGTGTATGTGAAATATAGTTTATAAATTTTAAAACATAAAGAGTGATATTTACATTTTATATTAAATGAAGTTTGTTAACGAAATTTTTATAAATTATTCAAATATAGATAATTTTGTAAATAAATAATTATACTTATTGTTTGGATTTATGTTGATTGTAGATATTTTTTATTTTATGTCGTCTGACAGGTGAATCGTGACACAATAATTATTCATTCCCTTCCTCCTCGACAAAACTTATTTATTCTTCATTTCGTCATAAATTATTTGTTCTTTTCTTTTATATAAATTCTTTGTTGATCCTTCGACAAAACTTATTTACTCTACTTTTTGAAAAACATTCATTTCCTAAAAAGTTTCAAATACACTTTTGAAATCAGTAAAATTATCTGGCTTCGGCAGAACATAACTAATATTCAGAAAGAGTTCTTTAGCAGTTGTAAATGACCGTGACAGAATATTGATGTCGTCCGCATAGGCTACTACTTGGCTCGACTTGTATAGTAATGTACCTCGCGTATCGACAGGTAGCTTTCTTATGACATACTCCAGAGTCAAATTGAATAGCAATGGGGCCAGCCCATCTCACTGCTTTAGTCCGATATTTGTGTCAAAGCCATCGGTGAGTTGGTTATTGATGCGGACTTGGGAGATTGTCGACGTCATTGTCATTCTGGTAAGATGGAATTATTTGGCTGGGATGCCAAAGCAAAGCATTATTTGGTACAGGACATTACGATTAATACTGTTGGATGCTTGCTTAAAGTTAACGAAAATTTGTTGTATGTTTATCTTTAGCTCCCAGCATTTTTCAAGTACCTGCTTAACAGTGAACAATTGGTCTATCGTCGATCTACCTGCTCTAAAACCTCCTTGATACTCGCCAATAATACTATTAGTGCATGATCCGACTTGATATTCTAAGATTTTTCAAAATATTTTGTACGCCGTACAAAGTAGTGATATGCCTTTATAATTTTCGCAGTGTAGCTTGTCACCTTTTTTTCTGGATAAGGAATATAATTGATTTTCTCCACTCTTTCGACATAAGTTCTTGTTGCCAAATGTGCTGGATAACTTTGTGAATAGCGTTATGAACACTGCTGCCACCATATTTAATGAGTTCCACTGGAATTTCATCGATGCCCGGCGCTTGTTTTATTATTCTTTTTGGCGTTGATGGTGAAACAAACTTCATTCAGAGTTGGTGGGGCCAATGGATGTTCCGATGTTTTGGAGTTGTGCGGAGGATTAAGGAAGTTCTTGAAATGTAATGCCCATCTTTCCTTAATCTTGGTTTCATCAACGATATTGCTGCTGTTATCACGACAGAGAATGGTATGGCTGATAATCACGTTTCAGGCTTTTCACTACTTTGTATGTTTATCTCGTGTTGTTGCTCGCTAAAATTACATCTATACATCTCAATTGGTCGTCATAGAATTTTCTTTTCTTAATTCTAATTATCTTATTCGCTACTCTTCTGAGATTTTCATAGCGCTCTCTCTTCGCCCTGGTTTTCCTACCTATATATTCTTTGTACGCCTGATTCTTTTTGTCTAACGCATTCTGGCGCTCATCATCAATCCAATCATTTTTCCTGTGATGGCCTTGATGTCCGGTTGTGTTCTGCCGCGGTCCTAATAGCCGCTTTCACATCCATACAGAGCTCGTTGCTTGTTTTTAACGATGCGTCTGATAAAATGGGAGCCAGCTGGTTGTTGAGGGTCTCCGTGACATTTTTGGCCACAGACGCCGTTTGAACCCGTTCGAGGTCGAATTTTTGTAGCGGGCTGGTCTTCGTCGAATATTCCTTTGACATACGACATCGATAGATTAATTTGATCAAGTAATGATCTGAGTTACAATTGGCTCCTTGGTATGCACGGACGTCAAGTATGCTCGAGGTCCAACGTTGTTGGATCAGAACATGGTCGATCTGGTTTTGTGTGCTGCCATCCGGTATTACCTAGGTCATTTTATGAATGCGTCGATGTAGGAGGCAAGTTGATCGTATGACAAGATTTCTGCTACATGCAAAGTCAATCAGGCGCTAGCCGTTGTCATTTGTTTCATCGTGGAGGCGATATCATCCAGTAGTTCCCCGATGAGATAGCTCATTGCCAACCTTAGCGTTTATATCACCCGGAATTATTTTTGTGCCGTTTGTAGGCAATGAGTCGACTAGTCTTACCAGGTGATTGTAGATCGTTTCCTTCGTTTCTTCGTCCTTTTCTTCGGTCGGGGAATGTTAATTTATCAGCTAGATTTTGAAGGATTTCGCTTTTATACGGATCGTACACAACCGTTAATTTACTACCTTAAAATCAATAACGTGCGGTGTGAACTCCCTGAACACAATAAACGCCACTCCGAATTCTCGCTTTCCAGTAGGCTTCCCACTAATGAATATTGTGTGCCATTTCATGTCTTGGACATCATTTCTAGTTCAGTTCGTTTCCTAGATTGCCAGTATTTTTAATTTATATTCACTGGCATGTAGTAAAAGGTCCTTAACAGTGCCAGGGTAATTGAGTGATATGATATTCCAGGATCTAAGGCCATAGTCCCTTTTCCGTTTGCGAGGTCATTGCCGCAAGTTCAATCCATTCTGAGGCCCTTCTGCAGGTTTCGAAACATTGTGGGGTTTTCCAGCGACGGGGAGTTAGCCCGTCGCCCAACCTCCATTCCGGCGGCATGGTTATTACGTCGATTCCGTTATCAGACCCTCTTACGTCCCCACAAAGGTGGTGTAAGTAGGATTTAGTAGCAGAGCTGTAGATGTATTTACAGTTATTAGCATTTCTGGGCATTTAATGTCCCAGTATTGGGGAACCAGTAAACCCAATGTGCGACCCCGAGAACATTTACTACCATTTAATCCTAGGGTTCAGAATGAGGAATCATGGAATCTGTGGATTGGAGAAGCAAGGGGTTCACTCCTCCTTTCTTAAAAGGGATTGAGGATGTCTACGGCGAAGTTTTCTATACTCTATCTCAAATTCATACGACAATTAACTCCTTCTGTTTCATAAGCCATTTTAAGCTGGCATCTTCTTCTTTGTAGCACTGCAGCCCCTCTCGGGCCTTTGCTTAGAGATAGAGTATCTCAGTTTCATGACCGTATTGATTTTTTCGGAAGTTGGTTTGGTCAGTACCATGCTCCCGTGTGCCTGCTCAGCTATATAATCTGATTAAATCAGTACATATCACCACTGAGCGAACACTCATAGTCTGTCCGAAAAATCCCAACGAAATTTGAACCTGGGACCTTCGGCATATGCGTCTCATGCTTTAACCACTAGACCACACAGACTGGCTTGATCGGTGATAATCATGAAGGGAAACCCTTCAACATATGCTCTGAATTTACGAACGCAAATCACAGCGGCTAAAGATTCTAATTCGGTTATGCTATAATTACGTTGAGCCGCGTTCAACTTCTGTGAAACATACGATCAAGGTCTCTCTACATCATCATCTCCGATTTGTGAAAGTAACCCACCCACTCCTGTCATGCTTGCATCACGCTGGATAATAAAAGGCTTAGTAAAATCGGGGTGATGTAATTCCGCTTCTTTTAATTTATTAAATGCAATTTCAGCCTCGTCAGTCCAATGAAATCCTTTAGAGTTTTTCTTGAGGCAGTCAGAAATTGGGTCTGATAATGATACGCAATTGGGAATAAAGTGTCTATACTAACCTGTCATGCCTAAAAATCGTCGGGTTTGTTTGACTGAAGTTGGAGTAGGAAAGTCTTAGGCAGCTATAAGCTTAGCTGTATCTGTCCTCACCTCAGTCTACCATCTTCAACAATGAATCCTAAATATTTTACTTTTTTCATACAGAAATGGCTTTTAGATATATTTATTGTAAGGTCAGCATTTCGTAAAAATCTGCGACTATAGAAAGTAAAAGTAAATGAGATTCAAAGTTTGGGTTGGTAACCAATATAGTATATCATCCAAGTACTGTCTCCATCCAGTGGTATAAGAGGTCGCATAACTTTATCAATTAGTCGACACATGCTTCAAGGAGCGGTGCACAAGCGGAATGGCATCACTTTGAAGTGATACGAAGGTCGACCCAGAACAGTGAATGCTGTCCTCTCACGAGACTTTTCTTCTAAAGGAATCTGCCAGAAGGAATCTTTTATGTCAATCGCAGAAATGTATTTGGTATCATGCAACTGGCTTAGTAACCCATCGATATGAGGAAGAGGATAAGCATCTTTGATGTTAACTTGATTCACCCGGCGGGAATCCAAGCAAAGTCTATCTTTGCCAGGATTCCTGATTAAAACCTGAGAGGAATTTCATGCGCTGCTGCTTTCCTCTATCACATCCATAGATAACATTCGATTTAGTTTACCATAAATTAGTTCAAGGATGGCTGGAGACACCAGATAGTACCGTTGATTGATAGGAGCAGCCTCACCAACATCGATTACATGTGTTTCTAATGTAGTTCGACCCAAGCCCAATTTATCACAAGATGGGAAAGAGTCATTAACTTGTTCCAATCAATTAGTTTCCCGAGAAGATAGTATATGAAGTTTTGGATTCAACTTAGGCTCAACAAACCGGAATCGAGTGATTCAATAATTCCTGGGGTTAATTTGAATTCCCTCCAGAAATCTACGCCCAAGTATAATTTCTGGCATAACATATATTTTAAAATTCTTCGTAGTTTTTAAAAGGTAATATTTGTGACAAAGTAACTGATGGCAGAGCTCCATTGACTGAAACATGCTTTAATTGCTTTATAAAAACCAGACCAGGAAATATTCGATGCTTGACGATGATATTGCCAGTACCACATACTGGCTGTACCAACTAAACAACGATAGATATTATTTATCCAATATGCATCATTGGCATCTTCTGACTGACGGAGGTGTTTGAGCCTATAGAGAAATTAATTTATCGGTGGAGTCTGATTGGTTGCATCAAAACGGATTTGATTTTTATTGAGAGGACTAGAAGAACTGGATTTATTTTTACTAACTAGAGATGAGGCAGTTGTTGGAGGAACAACACAAGAATGACCACCTGATGGTCAATTTTTCAATTGCATTATTTAATTGAGACACTTGTTGCAAAGCATCTGAAATATACTTCCCATCATCTCTAAATCAGGAGCAGACACATCATGAAAAATAATTTCTGTTGTTTCTTTTTCAGTCGTTAATCAAGTCCTTTTATTTGATATCCTACTCGACTATCTTTGGGGAAAAGATTGTTTTAAGGGTTGACATCCTTATATGGGGAGACCTTCCATAAAAGCCTTGGAAATTTTTTTCGACTACGGAATTTTCATTAATCAGAAAATTCTGAGCTGTTCACAAAATTTTATGGCTGTAGTTTCGATAGTTCCTGAGGAAACTTGCTATGACGCACGAACGGATGGACGCCGATTTTAATAGGGTATTGTAAAAAATTTTTTTTTTAACAAAACCCTAAAAACACTAGATAATCTTAAAGTCAAATAGCGGAGATTCCTGAAATACCTAAAAATTGGTGAATTTTCCCTAAAATACTATCCTTAAAGTAGCACAAAATTCAAGAATTTTTCTAAAATATGTGATGTTTAAAATTTCTCTTCGTTATAACTTTAAAATACATTATTGTAAAGATTTATATGTAATAGTATTTTATGAAATTAACATTTATACTCCTCGTAATTTTACCCAGCTTTGCGGGCCTCGCTACAAGTTTTGGCGGGCCGGCTGCTTCCCGCGGGACTGATGTTGGCTGCCCATGCTTTAGACCATTCAAGACTTTGAAATCATGAATTCTAATTCGTTTATTTTTTTATTGCATCTGTTGTCAAATGCCTGATCCGGAACTCAGACTGGCAGTTCTCCATCAACTAATATTTCTCAAAGTCTCACTAAAGCAGTTTGGGGCATCGGGGATCATTTTTTAGCAGTCAATTTTCCGTCCCTCTTCTCGCGCTAGAAAAGAGATCCTCTAATTTGATGGCGCGTCACGGCATAGCGAAACATTGCCCGAAGTAACGTACCAAACGATTCCAGGCTAGGGTTTCATGTTGACAGGAGAGTCTAGATGCCTTGCCCACCTGGGAGCCCCACACTCAGTGCGTCAAAAGCCTTCACCTCCCTACCACAAATAAAATATTTCTCAAGTAAACGAATAACGCTTGGGTCAGTATTACTTTAAAAATGTTGCGGAAATCTGTTACCAATTAGCCATGTTAAAATAGGTATTATTATGATAACTAACAGTACGTGAAGATTTCAAGTAAAACATAATATCCATAGAAAATATGCGACTTTTGGAAAACTCGAAGAAATAAAACCGTATTGAAAAATATTATCAACGTGTAATGGAAATAAGACGTTAAATTATCTTCTAACAAATATCTCATAGTTAGCGTATGTTCTAAGACATTCAACTACAAAATACAATATATCCCATTCTAAGCCACAACAATTTTGCAATCTCAACTTGATCGTTTTTAAGAATGAATTCTACCCTTTTTTATTTGTTAATCTTTGATTCTAGAGGTGTATTACTGACATCCCAGATGAATTCAAATAATTTAAAATATACCTGTATAATATATGAAATGATAATGAACGCAAAATATCCTTTTCTAACAAAGCCTGTGGAAAAATTATACAAGCATCACACTACACCCATATCCAGTTTAAAGTAATTAAAACACTAGAAATAGTAAATAAGGCAATTAAATTAAAATAATAGTGCGGAAGGCAGCGCTATATTTTTGATGGTCATTTTAGGCCGATTGATTTGAAGTATAATCGATTGTTTAGATATGGATAATAAATTAAATATGTGAGCAGGCGCGATCGGAGTGGGGGGAATATTTAGAGTTTGTTAAAACAAATGTCAGAAATAATTTCAGGTCGTTTGAAAAATTGCACAGAAATAGTTTTGAGGATGATAAAAGTAATAGAATTATACGAAAGCATTGATATTGGTGGGTTGTGTCCTAGTAGGATATTTATACCTATTATAAAAAATCAATTTCAAGTCATTTTAGGCCGAATGTAATAAAACAACGTGTGTCGGCGGAGACGACGAACAACGTACTACTTTATTTAAGCATAGAATACAGAGTCAGAAGTTTGTTACAAGGTGGCACTAGTAGTATCTATATTTTGATATTTACAACACTCCCACTCAAAATACAGATCACTTTCAAACTACATAAACAGAAAATACATACTTAAATGAAATTACACTTTAACAATTCCTAAAGCATTCAAATGTTTATAATGTTTTACAGCACCTAAGCTTTTAGTGAGTAAATCTGCAGGCATATCTGATGTACATAAATAATCAACACTAACAATGTTTTCATTTATCATATCTCTGCAATGGTGATATCTGACATCAATATGCTTTGTTTTATTATGAAATACAGGGTTTAGTAATAACTTCTGAGCACTCACACTATCATTATACAAAGTTATCTTATACATTCTTTTAGTCACTTCATGTTGTAAGTTTCTTAAGTACACTGCTTCCTTGCAGGCCTCTGATATTGACACATATTCTGCTTCCGTACTAGAAAGCGCAATACACTTTTGTTTACTACAACTCCAAGATATAACAGATCCTGACAAAGTAAAACAAAAACCTGAATATGATTTCCTATCATTAATATCATTGCTCCAGTCTGCATCAACATATCCTTCAATATTAACATTTTTATCTTTACTATATTTCAAACCTAAATCTTTTGTCTTTTTCAAATATCTTAATACTCTTTTAGCATAAATCCATTGCTCTTCAGTGTTACAGTTATTAAATTGACTTAGATATGACACTGCATAAGCTATATCGGGTCGTGTAAGCACAACTAAATACATTAAGCTCGCGATAAGCTGCTGATAGAGATTCTGAGTATTACAATTATTCTCTTTTATACACTTTAAATTCACCTCCATTGGAGTATTCACTGTTTTACAATCAGTCATATTAAATTTAGACAATAGTTTGTCAATATATTTTTCTTGACTCAAAGTAACAGTACAATTCTGTTTATCAAAACTAACTGACATGCCAAGACGTTCCTTTACAATCCCTGTCTTTTAACACAAAATTCTTACTTAACACGCTCTTAAGGCGATTAGTTTCAGTTTTATCATTGGAAAAGATAAAAAAATCATCAACATATAATGTCACAATGGTAATGCTATTACGAATAGACTTTATATACAAACATGGTTCTATTTTAGACTTGTCATAACCATCTGCTAACATACAACCATCCACTTTCTTATGCCATGCTCGAGATGCCTGTCTGAGACCATATATAGCCTTGTTTAATTTTAGAATCTTATTATCACCTGTACAGACATAACCTAAAGGTTTTTGCATATATATAGTCTCAGACAGATCACCGTTCAAGAAAGCTGTCTTCACATCAAGATGAGTCACATCTAGATTCATCTGTACTGATAATGCAAATAATAACCTATGTGTTATATGCCGCACTACTGGAGAAAATGTTTCATTGTAGTCTATACCATATTTTTGAGAGCATCCCTTAGCCACAAGCCTGCCTCGATAACGGACATTATTTTCAGCATCACACTTCTTTTTGAGAACCCATTTGCATCTTACTATATTGCCATTCACAGGAATATCAACGAGTTCCCACGCATTGTTGTCTTCAAAGCTTTTCAGTTCATCTTTGACAGCCAGTTCCTAATGTTCCTTCTCTGGCCCCTGCAGTGCTTCTTCTAATGTCAGTTCATCGCTGAAATATTTATTACACTCTTCTGTGCATATCAATCCATACCTGTCTGGTTGTTGTCGCTGCCGTTTTGGTAAGGTCCTTGTTGTAGTGTCTGATTGCAACTCTTCCTCGGATGTCGTGGACTCCTCATCTGGTATATAGGTTTCATCATTGTCATTATCACTTTCCATGGAAACGAATGAATCCTTACTACTGTGATCTGAGAGCTCTCCCACTGAAGACTGATGTGGCTTGTTCACTGTTGGTTTGTTATTTATAGCTTCTATTTCTATCATATTTTCTGGTGGAGGCAATTTTTCTTTAATGATGATGACATCTCGACTCGTTGTAATAGCTCTTGTTGAAGGAATATACAGCCTATATCCTTTAACATCCTCAGGGTAGCCTACCAGTACACATTGTTCAGACTTCTTGTCCCACTTATGTCTTTTCTCCTTGGGTATGTGCTTCATGACAGTACCACCAAAAATCCTTATATGGCTGAGGTTAGGCTTGGCCCCTGTCCACAACTCGTATGGTGTACGGTGGTTTAATCCAGTTTTTACAATTCTGTTTTGTAAATAAACTGCCGTGTTGATGGCTTCTGCCCAGAATTCCTTACCAAGTTTAGCATCAAATAAAAGACATCTGGCTTTTTCTATTGGCGTTCTATTTATCCGCTCACAAAGCCCGTTCTGTTCAGGAGTGTAGGGATTTGATTTTTGATGAATTATACCGATTTTCTTCAAATAACTATCAAAATCTCTGTTACAGAACTCTCTGCCATTATCACTTCTCAGAATTTTAATTCTCTTTGATGTTAAATTCTCAACGTTTGCTTTATATTCTTTAAAACAATGTAAGGCCTCATTCTTACCTTTTAAAAAATAAACATATGTCATGCGGCTGTGATCATCAACAAAAATTAGGAAATATCTCGATCCTCCTAGCGATAAATTCTCCATCGGGCCACAGATATCGCAGTGCACCACTTCCAATAGCTCAGTACTCCTGTTTCCTTCATGAGCAAAAGGCAACCTACTCTGCTTACCCTCGTAGCACACTATACAGTTAGACTTGTTGATGTTCGGCTTCTCAGTAAATATGACTCCCTCCACAGCATCCTGCATTTTGTTCAAGTTATAACTGTTGACATGTCCCAAACTACGATGCAAAACTTCTGGAGACTCTGCCACTGCTGCTGCCACCAAACAAGTAGAAGTGTTCAGCTTATAAACTCCATTCACAAGTGTAGCAGTAGCTACTAGAGTGGCCTGTTTATTAAGTATTTCGCATCCTTTGTTTGTGAAGTGCACCTTATTGCCTTGCCTTATCAACTGGCTCACTGACAATAAGTTCGTAGATAACATGGGAACACATAACACGTTTTCAACAGTTATGTTAAAATCACATTCTTCAGTTGATGTTGTTATGTTTACGTTTCCACAACACAGCACTGGGATTTATTCTGATTAGCAACTATAATTTCCTTGGTAAATCCAGAATAACGCACGTTGATCATCCGATCTTTATTACATGTCAAATGCGAACTGGCACCTGAGTCGACATACCAATCATTCTTGTCAAATATTCTGTTGAAAAACAACACTAAACGCATTACTTGTTTTTGACGTTTTATTTACTGAATACTTGGAAGTCTTTTCCTTATTATTGCATTGATTACGATAGTGGCCACGTTGGTTGCAATTATAACATTTGACGTTTTGTGTTCCTTTGACAGATGTTGACATTTGTACATTCCCGCCATCTCTATTGGCCATAGACTGTGTAGACCTTACACTCTTTGGATTTGAACGTTGATTCTTGCGAAAACATGCAAATGCATTATTGACATCATTGTCTCCCGGCTCCATGTCCATCAACTTTCCTTTAATGGCGTCGGTTGTAATGGTCATGCCTGAATGTTCGATGGCCATTATCATGGGCATATATTTTTCAGATAGACCAGCCAACATGATAGATCCAATCCACTCGTCAGTTATGTTAAATCCCGTACCTTGTAATTTCTGACCAGCTTCAACTATTTGTGTTACATACGACGGCATCGAAGTGCAATTTTCCAATCGAATGGATATTAAATTCCTCAGAAGACTAATTTTTCTGGTAAATCCCGAGTCATCGAATAACATCTTCAATTTATTCCACAATTCTTCCGATGTTCTGACGTTTTTTATGTGAACGTAAAGATTCGGGTCGATTGTTAAAATCAGCTTGGCTTTTGTTTTCGCATCATCTGCAGCTGCTGGCGGATAATCGGGCTCAGGTTTTATACACCCAACCATTCCTTCTAACACCAGGAAATTCTCTGCGGCGAAACACCATTCACTATAATTCTCGCGCCCTTGTAATTTAGGTACGCTAACAAGATAGTTCGAGCTGGATGCCGTGACAGACACACAAGTTCTTCACTTTATAGCAAATAGCCGGTTTTTGCTCACTGTTTATTCTACGCACAAGTCCGATGGTAAAACACACAGTTTATTGTTCATCACACAGATAATTCTAACAATAAACGCAATAACTAGCTCGCAATATGGGTCTGGGCCCATAACCTATAATAAAACAACGTGTGTCGGCGGAGACGACGAACAACGTACTACTTTATTTAAGCATATAATACAGGGTCAGAAGTTTGTTACAAGGTGGCACTAGTAGTATCTATATTTTGATATTTACAACACCGAATGAAACTTACATGTGATTCTATATGTTACTACAATAGTAAAAAGAAAGGTCCGCAGATCTGGTGATGAGAGAAAGATCGTCCGCAGGACGAAAATATACTGCAGAGGAAGCATTTAATCAGAGTATGCAGCAAACAAAGGCACAAGCGAATTTTTCGTCAACCTTTGGTTTATCAAATATTTAATGTTACAATTAGTTATACAATTAATTTCAAGCAACATAAAATTAATTTAATTTAAAAAATCGCCAATTTTATTGTTTTTTTTGCAGCCTATATAATTCACACTCTGTCTAAAAACAGGCTAACTATATTTCCCAAAAAAATAGTCTGCTAATTCTTTATTTCCTTACTTTATAGTTTAAATTATCTATACAATAAATTTGAAACGATCTAACGTTAATTTAAACAAAAAACATTATTTTCATTGCTACGGGAATGTAATTATTTAAATAAAAGTTGTCTCTTGTTTGGAAAATTTTAGAAGTACGAGGGCAGCGTGGCTTATTTGGACAATTGCTATTATTATCTCTGCAAACAACTCTTAACAGTGATGTAGTTTTAACATTTCTGCTAACACAATTCCATTAGTTATGTGTCCCTGAATGAAATGATATGTAAAATAGAGAAATCTATGAATCCAATGAGCCTGAATCATGCAATGTCATGATTTTTGATGGATTTTTCATTATGTGTTCTATAATAATATTCCGCTAATGAAAGGCACTCACCATCAACGATCATTCTCCCATCATCAGACTTACTGACGTTTCTTTTTACTATTGTAATAGCATATCGAATCACCTGTAAAAGTTTCATTCGGCCTAAAATGACTTGAAATCTATCTTTTTATGCAGGTTTACATAACTTGCTGGCATACATCCCACCAATATCAATGCTACTGAATATTTCTATAATTTTTATCACCCTTAAAACTATTTCTGTGCAAATTTTCAAACGGCCTGAAACCACTTGAAATTATTTTTTTGAAATCCTCATCATTCTTTTCCCAACCGCTCCATCCACATTGGACGGACAGATTACTAAAATTCTACTCGGACAATAAGTTATGATATGAGTCGAACGGCATAAAATTACTGTCATTTGCAACGCTGCCTCCCGGACTATAAATCAATTTAATAGCCCAACCTTTTAATGAATATTACAGTTGAAATTGTGAATATTGGAATTAATTCATCATACCTGTGTAAACTTGAATGGGTTTGACCTGTGCTCCTCGATGTTGTGCTTGCTGTACTTATTCCAATGTTATGCTTTAATTGATTCGAGTGGACAGATTTTGTTATGTTTGATTTTATTACTGCACTCCGATTCATTTGTGATGATTCAACTACTGGAACCCTTTTCCTCAAGTATTGAAAGTAACTCAAATAAAGATTATTCCGAGTTTGTTTGTTTATGATACAGTTTGCAATTAAAATAACCACTGAATGTAAGAATACAACCGAGCATAATGATTTTACTAACACTTCAGATGTCTTAGATATACTAAGCATAGAAAGAACCCATGTCAAATTCATTAAAGGCAACAAAATTACACATTGTAAAAGAAGGATTCGCAAATTACCATATTCTAAAATGTCTTCTTTTAAAGTAAATGCCGATTTAATACTCATAAATAAAAATAATAAAGAACAACCACTCGTTGCACAAATAGGTCCAAATAGCCATCGCACTAACGGCTCATGAAGTGATAGCCAACAACTGCAGAGAAAAATGTTATGTTTTAATATGAAATTTATTAAATACTCACAGAAAATTTTGTCCATATTTATGAGATCGCAATCCTACCGCAATGCATAAGATTATGGGTGGTCCTCCGAATCCAACCGTGGAGTAAAACTTCATTGGCCCATTGTTTACATCTCGCATTTCAGTAAACATTCGATACAGATGAAAGCAATCTAACATCATCCAAATAAAAGCGCTAAGCCATGAATAATGCATTGCGACCGCAAGAAATTTGCATAAAAATGCTTTATTTATCAGTATTTCCTGATTGTTTATTGCCATAATAAAGAAGAGCTTTGCACAAAAAGTGCTCAAAATCGTATTTAAACGAATATTCATCGAGTTTGTTCTTGGGCCTTTTAAAAACCATAATGCTAGAAAAACTATCGCGTGCAAAAATAGCGAGAAAATGAATGACGAACGAATTGCATATTCTTTTTTCAATGAAGTCTCGAAAATATCAGTTTCTATGCTATCAACCAGCACTGCATAGGTTGATCCCAAATTGCACGTGCAATTTATGTATGTATAATTTCCTTCGTACTGTTTCGTATAGACGAAAGGTTCTGTTTGACATCCAATGCGAGTCCAACAATTTGAAACTTTATTCCATCTGACACACTGAGGGTTTATTTTTGAAGTAAATTTAGATTCACTAATATTGATATACATTTGTAAAGAGATTGGATTATGAAACATTTCAGACTCGAATGATCTATACACGAACATGCTCATATCTTCTAAAGAATTTGTTTTATTCCATTTCCCAAGAAGGTGGGTATGATTATATTTGCTTTTAAGAACATCATCTATTGATATATGTGATTTTTTGTTATGTTGATTAGGCGTAGCTTTCCCATGAGAAACTAAGGGAATCTCAGTTTTCTTCTCGGATGAAGGGCTCTGATTTTGTAAGAACGGTTTTAAAATTTGCAACGAAAAAATATTACTTCCAATGTGGTTATGTACGCCCCATTGACTGGAAATAGTTTCGTCATAACGCTCCGGGAATAAAATCGACGTACTTTTATATTGCGAATAAGTAACCACTATACGATGATCAAAAGGCTTAGGTAATATTTTCGAAACATTTTGGACATCTAGCAAGCTTATTGGAAGATAGGCTTTTGAATATTTATCAAATTTTTTAGTGTCTTCTAGGTAATTATTATATTTAGGTACTGATATAAAAAAATCCAAATTTATTTTTAACGGACTTCCATTTGAATGATGCATATTGTTATTTTCCAGTAAACTTGTGGTTCGAATCGATTCAGCATGAGACGCGAGGGATGAATTGATCGATATGATGTCCAAACCAAATGCTATATTTTCAGTAACAACTTCAAAAGGACTAGTGAAAGTTTCGTGTTGTGATTCACCAAGAATATTCATATATTCGTCAATTAAATTGATAAGGTCTTTTGGTGTTCGGAAATAATTCTTGCTGATAACGATCCAAATTGGCGCATAAATTTTATTTAAAACTACATTTGCGATGAAAATGATGTTTTCAACAAAGTTTTTATCTTGACTATGAGATAAGTTAAGTCCATGCATAGTACTTTCAAATTTTATAATATAATGCAGAAGCCTTTGTGCCACTAAAATGTCCATTCCATATAATTTCAAATTCAAAAGCTCAGTATCATCTGAAAAATGTGAATATTGTATTTTAGATTCGGATACTGTCTCGCAAGCTTTTCGTAAATTATTAACCAATGTAATGGAGAGAAATGAGTTTAAAACTAGTTGACGTGTTTCTATTAATTCAACCTTTTTTTTGAGATCTATAAATGCCTTTGAAGTACAATTAAAAAGATTAGCGTCACTCCATTTACCTGTAGTTTCATCGCAAACTCTGGATGCTTTTCCTTTTGCTGTATCCGGACAATTTTGCAAGTCTATTTTTCCTAGAATTGTTCTTTTCCACCATATACCATCTGAATAGGAACGTGGACATGCATCATACACAACTTCACAACCAGAAGAAGTCACTTCAGCGTAAGGGTTAGTACAGAAGTCACATCTGCGACCCACAACACCTGCTTTACAGATGCATTGACCGGTGTTGCTATCGCACGTACTCGCCAAAGATCCGAGAGCGTAGCAATTACAAGGTAAGCAGACATTATGATTGATTGGCTGAAAGTGACTTTCTTTGCAGTAGCACTGACCTGTACTTTTATCGCAATCTGGACTGTACCCTTTGTAAATATCACAAAGACATGGCCCGCAAATTTTGTCTCCCCACCATCCGGGTGGACAATCGATTTGTGCTGAATGTTCACAGTGTTCTCCAAAATAGGATGTACCATTGCATTCACATCGATAAGATTTGGACAACTTAAAATCTATTTCACATATTCCAGAATGGCACGGATTTAATTTACAAACAGGAATACAGTTGGAACCTATGTAACCAACTTGGCATTCGCAAAACGCTTCATCCCATTTCTTAATGCAAATAGAATTTAAAGGGCACAATTTTGGACACTCTGCTTTTGACTCACAGCCGTCTTCTAAGTTTTCGATTACTGATGGCAGGTTATTTACACTTTGTACACCATCGATGCGGACATCTTTGATACAACCATTGTAATTTTGAAAATAACCTGAATTCACTATTGTATAGTCCACAACTCCAAGCCTGACTTTTCCAATATATTTTCCTTGTATACTTTTGTGAAACGTATGAAAAGATGATCTTTGGTCGTAGTCTATGGAAATTTTTATGTAAGATTTTATACAATGAACATCCACTCGATGCCAAATTCCGTCTGAAAGACTAATTGTTGTAAAATGTACGTAATCGCTTTCATAAAATAAATGTAGCATTCCATTTTCTAAAAATAGGATTATAGAATTATTTTGTCCAATTTGTATTTGTATCAAAAAACTGTTTTCTTGCAAAGTGCGAATCGATAATCCAAATGACCACGGAAATTGAATAGGTCGTAATAAAGGATTAAAGGTTAAAATGCTACTTTTGGAAAAACGCCATGGAGGAGAAGTTATTTCCTGACAAACATGTCCAGTATAACCCTCCGCGCAATTACAAAGCGGTCGATTCCATCCTTCAATACAAACACCCCCATTTAAACATAGTTCTGATTTACAATGCGGTGTTTTTTGTGAACATCCTTCCATTGTACCATTTTCAGAGAGATAAGAGTTCATGTTAACAAATTGATTATCAATAATTAATTCTGAAATGCAACCGCTGAACCCGGATGCTTTGAATGGAAAATTTTTGCTATATTTTGATAACCCTCCAAGTTGTAAAGGCCCTGTCAAATCTAAAAAGCGATAGCATGGTGCAGTAGAAGATGAACATTCTGCAGGAAGTAGTAAGGATGTTTGATTAACACAGCTCCAATTCCGTTTAAGAATAAGTTTCAATCCTAAAATTTTATCGCAATCATCAATTGCTATAGTAGCAGTTCGATTGAAATATGTCAGTTCAACGGTGTGCCACATACCATCGGAAACAGAGCCTTTATTACGAACTGTAACGGTTTGTTTAGCACTACCAAGAGAAAAAGTAAAAGTAACATGTCCATCAACAATTGCTAGACCAATGAAATCGTACATTTCGTTATAACGGCCATTATAAAAGAGCAGCCCATTAGCTTCAAGAGTGGCAAATTTTAATTTGATACTAAAACGATACCTGGACTTTATACCCCTGAGAATTAAGAATGAACTACGTGTGAAAGAGCGTGACGCAAGGCCACAATTTTTATGCAAGGACATAGATTTATTTTCGCCAGCTTTGTCGAATAAAAAACAAGAAAGTTCAGTCTCGCAACCATCATTGAAGCATAAATTTAAGTCATCATTTATTTTTTCACAGTTTTGAGCTGCAATTCCTTTACGACACGAACAAGTAAATCCCCCTTCTAGTTGATAGCAGTTCGCATTACTCTGACATGGATTTGAATAGCACATATCTAATTCCGTGTCGCAGAGATAGTATTCTTTGCTCCCCGTAAAGCCTGGAGGACAATAACACGCAAAATTTTTCACAGGATGTATTGATCTAAACAAGATTGTATCACTCATTGTGAAAGATGAGGCATTACCGTACTTCAAAACTATAGCACATTGTTCGAAATTTAAACATGGCTCTCTAACACATAAGTCGTCTTCAAACGGTATGATTTCGATACCAGATAAGAGGTTTAGAGTTGTACGATGAATGTGTATGCGCTCTTGCAAATAATCAACGGAAAAAAAGTTATCCTTTTGTATATTGGGCACAAGAGCAGAAAAGCTAACGTTGAGCACCGTATCAACAGTGTCATAATCTTCAAGGATCGAGAAAATTATTATATTTTCTTTTGGGCAAGGGACAACGACTGCAAGAGAATCTATGAACGCATCTAACAATGGAGACAAAAAAGCAATTTCTGTTATTTCACTAAGCCTGATGGTTACAGAATTCAATAAGATTTTTTCAGTTATAAATCGAACAATCAGATGCATTGTTGCAGTTATTTGATTAATTCCATCTGTTACATATACACCCATAAACGCATTTCTTGGTACATTTGTATTCAGTTGCGGACTCAATGTGATTCCGCCTGTGCTTGCATTAACAATTACAAAGTTAGCTTTATTGCCTGAAAATATTTTATATTCCAATTTATCTGAAACATCAGCATCAAACACAGGAATACGACCTATTTCTCCTATTGGAAAGTGATCTGGAAAGTTATTAAATATAATTTTGAAATCTTTCAAAACTGGTACATTATCGTTAACATCAATTATTAAAATTTCAATATAAACATCGTTTCTTAGAGGCGGACTTGCCGCGCGAACAATTACTTCAAATTTTTTTTTTGCAGATTCGTAATCAATTTGAGTCATCGTAATTATGTTCGCACTATTTGATCCAATATTATGAGCTAAAGTAAAGAGGTTCGCGTCTATACCTCCAACTATAGAATATTCTATAATAGCATTGATACCTTCATCAGGATCTTCTGCTTCAATTGTTCCTACCGTAGATCCAATTGGAGAGTTTTCCTGAACATACATGACAATTTTGTCAGCAGAGAATGAAGGTGCAGAATCGTTAATATCTTCTAATTTTATATAAATGTGAGCGAAAGAGCTTTGTGGTGGAATACCTTTATCTTTTGCTATTACAACAACCCTATACTCAGAACGGCTCTCGCGATCTAAAAGCTTATTAGTTCGTATTGTTCCAGATGCAGAATCAATTATAAACGACCCGTCTGTGTTATTTTTTTCATCTAGCGCATATGTTAATTGCCCGTTTGAACCGCTATCAATGTCTTTAGCAAATACTTGAATAACAAAAGTTCCAACCGCTACATCTTCACTTATAGTTGTATGATATACAGATGAATTGAATTCTGGCCGGTTGTCATTCACGTCGGACAAAATTATTTCTACATCGGTGGTATCGCTGAGATTAGGAATGCCAGCATCGATTGCTTTCACTGTAAGAATGTATGCAGGAGTATCCTCACGATCCAGGTTATTAGTCGTAATTATTGCACCAGTTTTAGGATGAACGGCAAACGGATATTTACGAATATTATCATTGGAAGGTCCTTCCAATGTATAGGTTATTTGGGCATTTATGCCCGCATCGTTATCAATTGCTGATACAATTAATACTGTGGTGCCGATTGGAATGTCCTCCATAACTAGAGTCGAGTAGGGCGAATTTTCAAAAACTGGCGCAAAGTTATTAATATCGGTAACATTTATATTGATGTACGCTGTATCAAGTCGGCCTCCTAGATCTGTAACGGTAACAGTAAGAAGAAAACGAGACTCTTGCTTGAAGTCCAATGGCTGAGCAACTGTTATGATTCCATTACCGTTTTGAATGTTTATTGCAAATCTTGATCTAACGTTACCGGAAATTATATCATAGTGCAGCCGTGAATTTTCATCAGGATCCGTTGCACTTACTGTGAGAATAGAGCTTCCAGGGGGAAGATCTTCTCGTACAGCGACTTCATAATATTTAGTTGAAAATGATGGGTCATTATCATTGACATCTTGAACTACAACTATAACATTTGCACTAGCAGACATTGATGGAGTACCTTGGTCTGTAGCAACGACTTGAAAAACGTAACGAGAGCATTCTTCTCTATCTAATTGGCGTTTTGTTTGTATCCATCCTGTATTTTCACCTACAATAAATGGAAAATATTCATCGCTGTCTTTTAAACTGTATCTAATTTCGGCATTCAAATCATGATCTGGATCATATGCCTGAACGCGAATAACATTATAACCCATAGGAATATTTTCAAGTACCGATTCTTGGAAATGAGTCACGTAAAATTTTGGTGGATTATCATTAACATCAAGGACTTGTACCAATAATTGGGTAGTATTACTTCTCGATGGAGATCCACCATCTTGCGCTCGTATAATTATTCGGAAGTTTTGAATGATTTCATAATCCAGTGGTTTGACTAAGGTGACTTCTCCACTCATGGAGTCAATGGAAAAGTGCGTTTGAATGTTCCCACTGATTATTGCATATCGAATTGCTGCGTTATTTCCTTCATCTGCATCTGTAGCTTTAATGTGTGCTATAACATTGTTAGATATTTCATTTTCTTTTATTTGAATGCTATATATTCTTTCGTTAAATTGCGGAAAATTATCATTTTCATCTAAGACTTTAACTAAAATAGTAGCGGTCGTTGATTTCCTTTCATATGTTATTTCTGGAGAATCTCTAGCGACTAAGAAAATGGTGTATAAATCTGTTTCTTCACGATCCAAAATAATATTAGTCGATAGAATACCCGTTTTGCTGTCGACGCTGAATTCTTTTGTATCTTTTTCTTTGCTGATTAGCCCAAGATTATTAATATATTCAATGATGTATTCGATTTCAGCGTTTTTTCCGATATCATGATCTGTGGCACGGATAGTCATAACGGGGGTACCAATAGGAGATCCTTCCCAAATTGTTGCATTTAAATTTTCATTTTCGAAAACTGGATAATTGTCATTCGAATCTTCAACTATTATTTGTAGAGTTGTCGTTCCTGACCGCGGAAGAAAACTTGCATCTGAAGCAATTATCTGAAAATAGTGAACGCGCATTTGCTCTCGATCGAGACTAGCAGATGTTGTCACCACGCCAGAGTGAGAGTCGATCGCAAAAAGAGACTGAGATCGCGAGTCGAGAATGGACGTCATTTGGTATAAAATTGGTGAATTTTCTGGATCGTACGCCTGAACCGTGATAACAACTTCTCCAGGAATACTTTCTTCTAAAATACTGCCGATATAAAGATTTTGATTGAAATATGGACTACGATTTGTAAGCTCACGTCGAACACGAGGAGTCAAGTCCGAATTGTTCAACATTTTCTGATAATATATTATTCCAATTTGATGGTTTATATTCATTCCAATTTTTTTTTCACATTGTAAATTTATCGTAATAAGAACTTTAAATAGCGGTTCACTTATGCATACTCTTCTAGCAGCAATTATATCATGATTTTCAAAATTTAGTTCTAACGGAAAGTCGGAAATAGCTGTGTGTTTAATTACACAGAAATCGCTTACTGTTTGTGGCAAAAATTGAAGCAGATTGCTTACGAATTGATACTTTTCAAAGCAAACTTTATTAACATGATTAACATATATCGCAAACGACGCAAATGTTTGAGACGACCATTGGTTGATTCTAAAAAGTGACTGAGAAAATGCTGACATCGACTGGTTTTTCAGTCTTAAATTTGCAAATTCGCTACCGAGGAACCAACCTAATTCAAAGTTTTTTAAGTGACTTTTTTTCATTTTTAAATAAATTGCTTCCATTTGATCATCATTACAATCCGAACCAGTAATTTGCATTCTCAGCGAAAGCCTGAAATAGTTTATATTTCGTAATCTTATGGGCACTGAGTCAATATACAGGCTAAAAATACGTGGGTAATGAAAACCTTTGCAATTTAAATAACGCTTTAGCACTATTTTTCCAGAATTCACATTCAGATGGAACAAGTCGTATACAAATCGAGCATTTTGGGAAGGACTGAATATATAACGGCGATCAGTATCCAAACTATTTAACGAAGCATTGAAGAGGACAGTCCCTGGAAAACTATTCACATTGACGTTGATAACGTAGCACATTGAAATACTCAAGGAAGATATGATAAAAATTGTGTTAAGTCTTGATAACCAAAATACACCACTGACTCCCAACATTTTTAATTATCGAAGTTCCTGCAACGAGAAAAATACATACAAATCTTATACTAACAATCTTCTGCAAGTGGGGTTTGAAAATATGACATATATTTGGGTAATTTAAAGTTTAACACATTATATGATGTAAAGGGTGTTTTTTAGAGACGAAAAACTTTAAAATGGTAGCACTGTTTGCGGTGACAGCTAATGTCAAGGCTCTCAGTAGTTTTGACGTTAGTTCTGTTTTCCAATTCATTATAGACCCGCGCCAAAATTAAATTAAATTTTAAAACAGGGCTCAATTCACTTGAAAATGTTGGTCGATGATGAAGCAAATTTTTGGTTAAATGGCTACGTCAACAAACAGAATTGCTACATTTGGAGCGATGATAATCCACAAAAGTCATCGTTTGAAGAGGTTTATGGGCCAATGGGATAATTGGTCCTTAATTCTTCAAAAATAATGATGGTCACACTATTACAGTCAACGGTGAGCAGTATAGAGACATGATTACTATCTTTTTTGTACCTCAACTGGAAGGCATTAATGTTGCTGACATTTGGTCTGAGTAGAACGGCGCCACAAACGGCCCTGTTAACTGGCAATGATTCAGTGAAGTTTTTGTGTTTTGTGGTACTTAGTTTTGATTTTCAGCTCATTATTGCAACATTCAGTGCTGATTAGGTTTAGCAATTATTAAGGAATATTGTGACAGCATTATATTAGGATAAGATAATGTTTTTGATTATGGATTAATGGCCCGAATAATACTCTAAACTTTGTAGTGTTTTAATATTGTCCAATTGTCCGTTAAGGACTGCAGCACTGATCTACTGCCTCAGCGAGCGAAAATTAGTGCTACGCTGGAGATGGCCCTGTCTGGAGACGCCTAAGTGCGCTGGCAAGCTAGCTTTGCGGTGTCGTGGGGCGGGTTCATAAAATATCTAATAATTTTAATTAATTTGAATTTGATATTGTTTCATTGATTAAATGTGTCAAAGTCAGTCAAGTCAAAAGCGCTTTATCCAATACTAATCATTATAAATTTTAAAAGTATATAAAGCAAATTCCAAACAATAACAATACAAAAACTTAATGGTCCAAAGGGCTGTTTAAATTTATACGTTATCAGTTAAACACATTGTATCAAAAAAACTATAGCAAATTCAAATTAATTAAGATTATTACATATTTCATGATTTAATTGGAAAAAGGAGAAAAAACCAACCAAGAATATTCCAAAAGTATTTATAATTTTAACACAACAGTGAATTTCGATCCTACATCTAATATGTTAAACTTAATTCTAGTAAAATTCAATCAAAAACTTTATCTTATACTAAAAAATTCGATCACAATGATCCTAACCTAAGCGTTTAACCTTATCTCTAACCTAATAAAATAAATATATCATATACCTAACCTATACCTAATTTTTAACACAAACAAACAACAATACTAAATGTAACAATAATGAGCTGAAACTCAAAAACTAAGTAACGAAAAATAAAAACAAATAAAAATTAACACGAATAATTTAGACATTGTCATTCAGCCACCAATACCTAGATTGCCCCGTCTCAGCTCGATCAGCTTCAACGAATCTAGCAAATGAGTATCTCCATTGGAATTGTTGGTCTCGTGAACTCAAACTCGGAGGATAGTTTATCTTCTTATCGGTGGCCCGTCTATATATGTGATATATGACTGGGACGCCGTCAGAATCAAAAACATATCGATTCATGTCCAAATACACGAATGCTTCGGGAGGAAAGAAGCCAGTAGCGAGGCAAGTCGCTATATACCCGTCTGTAGGGTGGAACGGCTGTGAAATCCAAGGGTTTCCACTTACAGTTACAGATCTTGCGATATGATTCCGAAGAAGTTTCAATATGAAGATAGCGACTCTCGTCACTTTAGCAGTTTGATAAATTCTTCTATTCGATATATAATGCTTCCAATCCGTCTCGGGCTTTCTGTACAAACCAGTACTTGCACGAAGACATTTCCTTTCGAAAACTCTTAATTTTTTCATAGTACTAGCACTCTGGTTGTACCAGATCTGACATCCATTCGTCAAAACTGGTCTAACCAGGGGTTTGTAACACCTTTTGATCAATGTATCTGGAATGAAAGAGTCTTCGTAGGGCCATGAATACTTTTTGTGCCTTACTGAGCATGATTTTGACATGTTCAGTACAGTACAGATTCTGATCGAGATGAACACCTAGGTATCGAACACAGGATTTATGTGGAACCCATTCTGAACTACCCTCGCCAGCCATGAGGTGGAAATCCTTCCAATTACGTTTCAGGTCTTGAATGACCCCCAGCAGCGTCGTCCGAAACAAGATTGTTTCGCACTTCTGCGCATTGATTTTCATTCGCCAATTGTCTGTGTACAGCTGCACATCATGGAACATTTTTTGAAGACTGCTCTGAACTCTTGTAGCTTTTCGGTCTGCCTTATAGATGATGAGATAACCAGAAAACGCTACCAATGATGCATTAGCGAGACGTTAAATTCATAGCCCTTCAACAGCTTGTGAATGAATATTGAGAAGAGCAGAGACGCAGTAACTGTTTCCTGCTGTGTAAATTTAGAGAGCTATTTGGGCCATTAAGTTTTAGTAATTTTATTTTTAATTTGCGTTGTATTCTTTGAAAATTTATAACGATTAGTATTGAATAAAGAGCTTTTGACTTTAACTTTGAAGGAGTCACTACAAAATATTTTCGCATATACGAATTAAATTTTTGACCAGAGTCCGTAGAAAACAAAAGCTATTTAACTCAATAGGCGTCAAGGGCCTAGGTAACCGAAAGGGATTACAAGAGAAACGCGACGACGGATACCAGGCTAACTGCGCGCAAGACGTAAAGCGATTTCATCCTTGCCGAGGACGATTACGGCCCACAAATAAGTGTGGGGCATCCATGTGGTGGCAGTGCCCCAACGCATCTCTCCCAACCGGATCAAAATCCAAAATATGACGCCTTGGCTCATATCGGGTGTGCAAGGCCAAGCATCCCAGCGAGAGTCCCTGTAAGATCAAAAGAAGAGGGAGCTTGGCCCGATAACTAGGTCATATTTACAGAAGAGCCCGCCAACGTTGCGGGTCCCATACCCGTTTGAGTTCAAAGTGGAAAGACCGAGTGTGCTATTTAACCGGACATTTCTTTTATTTCTTTTTCTGTGTTCCAATTCATTCTAATTATAGTTGTCTTTCAGATTGAAATCTTATGTTTTCATTGAAATCCCGGATCGCCGTCTACATACCGCCCGTTATGCATGCTAGACACTGCTGGGAAAGCGCTAGAGAAACTCATCAAGGGAAGACTCACTGACGCGATTCGTACTGCTGGGGACCTATCTCCTCGATAGTACCGCAGGATGTCCTACCATTGATGCGACTGCCGAGGTGGTCTGCGCGATCCAAAAGGCAGAGGCAAATAGCCGCACCAAGCGACGGATCGCTCTGTTGGTGACACTCGACGTTAGAAACGCCTTCAACTCCGCTAGATGGGTGGATATTCTGGATACGCTGGAAAACCCTCTTCAAGTTCCTGAATATCTAATGCGACTTTTGAGGGACTACCTGAAGGACTGAAGCTTGCTTTAAGATATGACACGGGGCCAACGCAGGATGGAAGTTACATCGGGTGTTGCCCACGGATCTATCCTTACCCCAGACCTGTGGAACATGTCTTACGACGGGTTATTGAGACTGTAGATGCCAGATGAGTCGCGCTTGATCGCTATGCGGACAATGAACGCACCATTGAACAAGCGCAACTAAGGCTAGGTATGCTAATGGGCCAAGTGGGAGACTGGATGACTGCTCGCGGGTTCAGTTTAGCACTGGAGAAAACCGAAGTGGTCACTTGACAAAGAAGAGTATCCTTAGGGTAAGGATGATCAATATTGGAGAAGATGAGTTTTTCTGAGCAAATCAGGGGAACGGCTGAGAACGCTGCTTCGGGCTTCGGGGAGACAGCCGCCCGCGAGGAGAGATAGCGCTTACTCAACGATTGGCAGCAGTCTTGGGTGAATTGTACGAAGGGAAGGTGGACTGCGCGCTTCATCCCGTATGTGAGACCGTGGCTAAATCGAAGGCATGATCAGACTGACTTCCATCTGACCCAGCTTTTGAGTGGGCATGGGTGTTTTCAGTCTTACCTGCACAAGATTGGTAAGTCACGGTCCCCCGATTGTCGGTATTGCCCAGGAGAGGAAGACAATGCCTGCTCTACAGGGAGACGGGAGAAATCACCCCGGATAGTGTAGTCGCGGTGATGCTCGAATCGGTTGACAAATGGAACCAGGTGGCACATTATGCTCGGGTAGTCCTAAAAGATAAAAGGGACTCACAGCACCCGGGCGCGTTGGGGCTGGGAGATCGCTTATCCGGCAATTTTTCCTCTCTCCCTCCCGCTAGAAGAGGGATCCTCCTGCTTGTAGGAGCCTCACCGCGTAGCAAAGCGAGACCTGGCCCGAAGTAATGTGTCAAAAGGTTCCAGGCTGGGTTCTCGGGTTGACAAGGGAGGTGTTTAGTGGGTAGTTCAGTCGCCTTCTTGAAAAAAAAGAAATTGCCAAGCTGGTCTTTGCGGTAGCCCTGTATTAGTGTCTTTGCAAGAAGTAATGCATCAATACAAAACTTTACATCTGTAGTAATCGAGCAGTCGCCTAAGCAAACAGCTCGAAAACCGGCATAACACTGTTTCGAAATTTGAAAAATTTAATTACTTAAAGTTAAATTTTTGTAAATTATAAAATATAGAAAAAACAATTTTTTTATTATAAATATAAATTTATATTATTTTTTTATATATTAAACGTAAATTTTTCTTTGCATTGATATTCTTCAAGGGATTTATCTTCTTATTATGATTTAAGCTTTTCTATATACAATATTATGATTTTTTATTAACTTAATAAATCAAACCTGCAATTGAAAAGTGTGTGGTAGCATCCTCGAGGGATTTTTCAAGTCTGCAAACCACCGAAAGTTTCATAGCAAACCAGAACACGATCAATATTGAAAACATGTGTAAAAGCAATTTAATGTTTCTCCGCATTTAACTAAAAGACTTTGTACGGAAATGATAACAATTGAAAAGTAATGCAAGCAAGAAATAATCTTTAGATTCCTTAGCATTGATTGGTGCAAATTAGTCGAAATTCTAAGAATATAATAAAATATATAGCATAGCACATTTTGTAGCTTAAAACTTTCAATTTCATAAAGGGGAAAAGCCCTGCGATTGGTAGATATTAAACGCGAATATAGGCAATCAGTTTTGTGCTTCTTATCGTAACGGAAATTGAAACCGTATCAAATTAACAGCGGATTTGCATAGAAACGGTAGAAACTAAACGGACTATACTTGAGTGTGTGTGAAGTACGAAATTTTGATCACTTGAAATTGTGCAATATGAAAATAAATTTCCCGAGCAATCAGCTGACGCATTTCAACTTATTTTGTTTAAGACTCGTTACATGAAGGTTTGCATGAATTGACGAACGCGCGAACCAACCACCAACAATTGAGGTTGTTGCAGAAACATATTGATTACGATGTTGGAATTTTTCAGCCATTTTTTCGTTACATAACTCTTCATGGTACTTTAGTAGCATTATCTTTTTGCAGTCATTTCAATTTCCTTGCATTGAATTTGTGGAACTATGTCTAATGGATTGATCGACGTTTGATTCGCGAACTATTGTGGGCAGTTGAGTGCGATTACAGATGATGAATTAGCTTTCGACGCAAGAAACTTTGCTTGAACATTAATTTACTTTCTCTCGGCGAAGTACAAGTAGATACAAATCACAGTTAAACCAGTTGTTTCTTCAAACTGTTTTAAGATTTTGCAAACTTTTAGTAGTATAGAAACTAGTGACAGTAGCTGATGGTTTTCGGTGCTAATCACATGATATAACTTTCGGAATAGAAGATTAATGGAGCCAGATTCCTAACTGTCGAGTAATATTTATTGAAAATTTTAAATTAGTGTTTTGATATGAGTTGTGTTCGAGTAGTAGCTTTACCGGAAGTTAATATTGCAGCATTATTGGCGAGGATGATGGTGAGTACCCGCTTATTTTCATTTATAAATTTTTACAATATATATATATATATATATATATATATATATATATATATATATATATATATATATATATATATATATATATATATATATATATATATATATATATATATTGTTGCATGTACAAATAATTGCATGTACAAATGATTCTGCGAGCTACTGTCGCAATTGTTTTCACAATCATTAAGAACGTCAACAAATGAATTTACTCGAACCCACGAGAACCCAACAAGCATGGTCAACATCTGCAAGTGACGTCACTCCATTCATTAATTTGCTCGAATCTACCAGGTACCTCTCGGTAGAACATTCGCCAATGTACGAGAAATGGGTGAATAGGTAGAGACCCTATATAAAGGCGAGCTGAATGAATGGGGGGATCATTCATTCGACCGCGATAAGAACTGCGATAGTGTGTGGGAAGTGATTTTCGTAATAGTGAAGTGATTTAGAAGACAATTGCGATAAGAAATTTATGGACAAGTGTTAGATTTTTTTTAATAGTGAAAATTAAAATTAGTGCAAGTGTAAAACTGATTATTGTGCATATTTGTGATCAAATAAACTCTTTTAGACTTAAATTAAAAGATATTGCGTTTTCACTTTCCCGGAACATTAAAATTATAGGCCGCGAACCAATAACACGCGACAGTGGTGTCAAGAAGTGCGAAAGAAAAATTTTGAAAGTGAATATTTGAACATTTTTATAGTGCACAATAGGAAAATTTAAAGAAACATTAAAAATGCCACGAAGCTTAAACTTAAAAATTAATGAATTGACCATGTCGGAGCTTAAGGAAGAGTTGGAACAGCGAAACCTGGCTACGCAAGGTACAAAGGCCACACTGATTGCACGCTTGCGTGACGCAATTGAATCGGAAGGCGCGTATCTGGATTCGGGTGAGCCCTCAGGTGCAGAAAAAGGCGCAGAAGGTGGTGAAGCAGGAACAAAAAAAAAACAAAGGAACCAGAAAATGCGCTGATGCAAATGTTAATGCTGATGCAGCAAGAGCAGCGACAACAGTCATCCAATTTAACTGCGAAGCTCAATGAACAGTCATCCAATTTAACTGCGAAGCTCAATGAACAGTCGTCCAATTTAACCACGAAGCTAGATGAGCAATCAGCGAAGTTAAATGAACAAACAACGAAGCTTAATGAACAATCAGCGAAGCTAGACCAACAAGCAATCGAAATCAAAGCAGACATCAAGGCAGACATCACACAGAAGCTGGAGAAACAGTCAACCGAAATAAAAGCGGAGCTCGGTAGTCTCAACAAACAAATTAAAGGCGTCGAGGAAAAGGTTGACCAGGTCGAGGAAAAGGTTTACCAGGTCGAGGAAAAGGTCAGCCAGGTCGAGGAGAGAATCAACAATGAGATGGAAAACATGAAAAAGGAATCCGAAGCAGCAAAGGCAGTAGTAACCACCTCACCAGCCCCAATTATAACCGCAGCGCAAAGCTCATCTAGAAATGTGCAAGCACCAATATTCGATGGGCAAACGGTCTGGACTATTTACAAAACCCAATTCGAAGCAGCCGCTCGCATAAATCACTGGAAGGAGCAGGAACGAGCAACTGCATTGATTCTTGCTCTAAGAAGGCCAACTGCCGAGCTGTTGCAGACGATCCCCGTTGAATTGCACTCAAACTCGAATGCTATAATGAATGCGCTCGACATGCGTTATGGAGATGATCATCTAAAGCAGATTTATCGGTCACAGCTAAGGCATCGGGTGCAGAAGTCTGGTGAAACCCTACAGCAGCTAGCCCAAGACATTGAGCGACTAGCACTTTTGGCTTACCCGGCCTGCGACCCAGAACATCGAGATGATGCAGCGACAGAAGCATTCATCAGCGCACTAAAGGACCCGGAATTGCAACAAGCCGTGCGTTTAGCCCAAAAGCAAACGGTTAAGGACGCATTGGCTTACAGTCTGAACTTTGAGGCAGCGAAAAATGCGACCACTGCCCGGGTCCGTGAGGTAGTGGCAGACGAGTGCAGGTGTGAGCGCGTGGAAATTGAGCGAGACCCGCATGTAAATGGTGCGCCTAGATGCTGGAATTGCGGAGAGAAGGGGCACTTGCAAAGAGACTGCAAGAAGCGAAGAAAACCGAGCTATTGTCCAGGGTGTGCAGCTAGGAGGAGATCCAGACCGAGTCAGGAGCCCAGAATGGAAGCCCTTCAAACAGAGGGGTCGGGAAACGTGTAAGAGCCAACTTCGTGGAGCAGAGGTTGGCTAGGAGGATCGACGTCCCCAGCACCACCATCACCGTGTCAAGACTACATCGTGGAGAAGCGGACTTATGCCTTCCGGGTCAAATTGACGGAGAACACTGCACCATAACAATCGACACTGGTGCAACCCGATCGATTATCCGACCAGACCTAGTTAGACAGCAACAACTTCACAAGGGCAGAATTTTCTCACTACGGACAGCTACAGGAGAAACTGCACCTGTTCATGGAGAGGTCAACCTCCAGATACAGTTGGGGGACCTTGTGTTCCGACATAATTTTCTGGTCGCGAACATTATGGATGACTGCATTCTCGGAATGGATTTTCTGCGACCACATGGAATCACGTTGGACTTGGACAAACGTGTATTGAAATGGCAGAATGTCGAAGTACTGATGGAGGATCCCAGCGTCCAAATCCCCAAGATGAATGTGGTGGTATGTACTGACACTGATGTACCGAATTCTTCCGAAAGCATTGTATGGGCCAAGCTTGATGGTGATTCTGGAGACCACCGATCTTATCTGATAGAGCCAACGAAGACATCCGCATTGCGCAGTTTGATTGTAGGACGAAGCCTTGTAAGATCTTTAAGGAACGGATATGTGCCGGTTAGAGTCCTTAACACCGCAGACTCAACCACGAGCATCAAAGCGGGAGAAGTCATCGGCAGCTGCCAGCCTGTTTCCACCATCACCTCTTTGGAAGCTACTCACAACCATCATTGGAAAAGGAGGCAAGACACAGACAAAACCCGGGAATCCACGTCTGCAATATTGAAGCAAGTCAAATTGCCGGTGCAGCTATTCAAACGAGCCTCTGATCTGGTCACCAAGTACAGTGACATCTTCTCAACAAGCCCGGATGACCAAGGCCGAACGAGTTTGGTAACTCACGTCATAGATACACAGGAAGCCAAGCTGATTCGACAAGCACCAAGACGTCTCCCTATAGCCAAACAAGGAGAAGTGAGCGCGCTGATCTCGGACATGGAAAAACAAGGCATTATTGAACCTTCTGTAAGTCCATGGGCCGCGCCAGTAGTTCTAGTAAAGAAAAAGGATGGTAGCACTCGCTTTTGTGTCGACTATAGGCAGCTTAACGACGTCACTAAGAAAGATAGTTACCCGCTCCCACGCATCGATGACATCATGGACACTTTAGCCGATGCAAAAGGGTTTTCTACACTCGATCTCAAGAGTGGCTACTGGCAGGTAGAAATTGACAAGAAGGACCGAGAGAAGACCGCATTTTCAGTTGGGACCGGATTGTGGCAATTTGAGGTGATGCCGTTTGGGCTTTGCAATGCTCCAGCCACTTTCGAACGCTTGATGGAATACGTGCTACGTGGTCTAACCTGGAAAACCTGCTTGGTGTACCTAGATGACATCATCGTCATCGGGAGAACGTTCGAAGAGCATGTGCGGAACTTAGAAGAGGTTTTCTCCCGACTGCGACTGGCAAATTTGAAACTTAGTCCCGACAAGTGTACCCTTTTCGCAGCTGAAGTAAAATACCTGGGACATGTCGTATCAGCAGAACGGGTCAAAACAGACCCTGAGAAAATTGAAGCCGTGAAAAGCTGGCCAACACCAAACAACAAGCGCCAACTACGAAGTTTCCTGGGTCTGGCAACCTACTATCGAAGATTCGTCAAAGACTTTGCCAAGATAGCTAAGTGTCTCCATCAGCTAACCGAAAAAAATCGTCCGTATGTCTGGAATGAACAATGCCAGACAGCCTTTGAGACCTTGAAGGAAAAGCTATGTGAATCACCCGTACTGGCGTATCCGAAACCCGGAAAAATGTTTGTAGTTGACACCGATGCAAGCAACGGCGGTATTGGAGCTGTACTCTCCCAGCAGATCAATGGCGAAGAAAGAGTCCTCTCGTATTACAGTCGAGTTCTTTCAAAAAGTGAGAGGAACTACTGTGTGACCAGGAAGGAGCTATTGGCTATAATAGAGGCCACCAAGCAGTTCCACAAGTAAGTATATGGCCAGAAATTTGTTCTTCGAACGGACCATGCATCGTTGAGATGGCTACTTAACTTCAAAAACCCCGAGGGACAAGTTTCGAGATGGATCGAAAGATTGCAGTCATACGACTACGAAATTGTTCATCGAAAGGGCGGAGTTCATGGAAATGCTGACGCCCTATCTCGTCGCCCATGTCCAGCTAACTGCAAGCATTGCCGACGGATTGAGGAAAAGGAGCCGCCCGTTGATCTGCGACTGGTAACGGCCGAATTCGATGAAGGTTGGTCATCGGAGGAGATTCGAAATGCCCAGCTAGCCGATGAAGACATCGGACCATTGCTTGTATGGAAGGAGACGACTGGGCGACCTGAGTGGAAAGACGTTTCAACGCATGGCGCAACCCTGAAAAGCTATTGGGCACAATGGAACTCCCTTCAGGTAGAGGCTGGCATACTCAAGCGGAAATGGGAAACGGTGGATGGCAGCTCCTATAGGATGCAAACTATACTACCCAAAAGCCGAATCCACGATGTGGTTAAGGAAATGCATGAAGGATCCTCGGGAGGCCACCTTGGTGTTAACAAGACCTTAGCGAAATTGCGGGAAAGGTTCTACTGGCTCCACGCTCGAGAAGACGTCGAGGACTGGTGTCGCAGATGCACAATTTGCGCTTCCGTCAAAGGCCCAAAGCGACGACTGAGAGGACAAATGCAAACCTATAACGTGGGGGTACCGTTTGAAAGGATTGCTGTTGACATCGCAGGTCCCTTTCCTGAATATGAATGGGGAAATCGATACACGCTGGTTGTAGCCGATTATTTCAGCAAGTGGCCCGAGGTCTACCCCATTCCCAACCAGGAAGCAACTACTGTAGCTGAACAGCTAGTGTTAAATTGGGTCAGTAGGTACGGCGTACCTGGCGAACTACATTCGGATCAAGGCCGAAACTTTGAGTCACTAGTTTTTGGCGAAATGTGCGAGCTGCTGGGAATACGGAAAACGAGGACAACACCGCTGCATCCCCAATCCGATGGAATGGTCGAACGTTTCAACGGCATGCTCAATAAACACCTGGCCAAAATGGTTGACGAGAACCAAAGGGACTGGGACCGACATATCCCACTATTTTTAATGGCGTATAGAGCCGCTGAACATGCATCGACGGGCCAAGCCCCAGCCAAAGTCATTTTTGGAAAGACTATTCGTTTGCCAGCCGATATAAAGTTCGGAACACCCCCTGAGAAACCCCAAACGGTCTCGGAGTACGCAAGTGATCTAAGACAACGTTTGAACGAGATACATCGGACAGTGCGAAAACACCTCGAATCGGCTACTGACCGCATGAAGACCAGGTATGATCTAAAGGCTAATTCTACTGGCTTCCAGCAAGATGACTTGGTGTGGCTTTATAACCCGCAACGGCGAAAGGGTAGGTCTCCAAAGTTGCAACATAATTGGGAGGGACCATACCGAGTTATAAAGCGAATCAACGACGTCGTATACCGAATACAGGAACATCGTAAGCCGAGAGCTAAAATGAAAATCGTGCATCTGGACCGTCTTGCCCCATATTACACCCAGGGAGAATTGACTACAAATAGCGACACATCTTTTCGGGGCGAAAAGAACTGAGGTGGGGGCAGTGTTGCATGTACAAATAATTACATGTACAAATAATTCTGCGAGCTACTGTCGCAATTGTTTTCACAATCATTAAGAACGTCAACAAATGAATTTACTCGAACCCACGAGAACCCAACAAGCATGGTCAACATCTGCAAGTGACGTCACTCCATTTATTAATTTGCTCGAATCTACCAGGTACCTCTCGGTAGAACATTCGCCAATGTACGAGAAATGGGTGAATAGGTAGAGACCCTATATAAAGGCGAGCTGAATAAATGGGGGGATCATTCATTCGACCGCGATAAGAACTGCGATAGTGTGTGGGAAGTGATTTTCGTAATAGTGAAGTGATTTAGAAGACAATTGCGATAAGAAATTTATGGACAAGTGTTAGATTTTTTTTAATAGTGAAAATTAAAATTAGTGCAAGTGTAAAACTGATTATTGTGCATATTTGTGATCAAATAAACTCTTTTAGACTTAAATTAAAAGATATTGCGTTTTCACTTTCCCGGAACATTAAAATTATAGGCCGCGAACCAATAACACGCGACAATATATATATATATATATATATATATATATATATATATATATATATATATATATATATATATATATATATATATATATATATATATATATATATAAAGGGTGATTCATAACAAGTGTACACATGTGAATGGTCCTTAACTCTTATTTATCACCAACTTCAGGTCCCTATATTGACAGATTATGACACACACACATCAGCCGAACGTTTCATTATTGTTAAAACTTTATACAAAAATAATGAATCGCCAGTGCAAACATTTCGCGCTCTACGTGAATTTTTTGGTCCACCCATAAATTGGCCGGCGAGATTTGACTCCTTGTGATTTGACTCCTTGTGACTTCTTCCTTTGGGGATTTCTGAAGGATCGTGTTTACGCTGATGCTCCCCAGACTACTGAAGCATTAAAAAACAATATTCGAGCCAACATACGCCTAATAACGCCGGAAATGTGCGAAAATGTGATCGAAAATTACAATCATCGTTTGAGCAGCACGAGGTGCACATATGGCCGAAGTAATGTTTTATATTTAATTGTAAGGGACCAAATTTTCATAATAAATAAACATTACAGCTCTATCTTCACAAAAACTAAGTTTTTCTTCGACAAAAATGTGTAAACTTGTTATGAATCACCCTATATATATATATATATATATATATATATATATATATATATACACACATATATATATATATATATATATATATATATACACACATATATATATATATATATATATATATATATATATATACACACACACACACATATATATATATATATATATATATATATATATATATATATATATTTACATTAAATCTTTTTTTGGTCTTAATTTATTAATTGAACGAAACAACTAATATGAAATTCTCCAAATATTGGTTATCGTGTATTTGATAGGCACTATTCTGAAATGAAAATATTAGATACAGTAAACTCTGCATCATGTTAACTGGAGTAAAATATATACTTTTTTGCTTTTTTGTTGATCAAATTTCTTTTTGATTTTTGCGATCATTGCATGCATTTTGGTCAAAGTCAAAGGCGCTTTATTTAATACTAATCGATATAAATTTTCAAAGAATATAAAGCAAATTCCAAACAACAAACATACAAAAACTTAATGGCCCAAATGGCTCTCTAAATTTATACAAATTAAACATATTTCTTCAAAAAAAACTAGCATATTCAATTAATTAAGATTATTACATATTTTGAAATTCAATTGGAAAAAGGAGAAAAAACCAACCTACACTATCCTAAAATTATTTATAATTTAAACACAACAGTGAACTTTGATCCTTGCTAGCGAACGGTAACATTAAAACATATCCCGCCTGTCGGCCACGTGTGAAGAGTGATTCGAAAGATGCACGCAGTAGTAGTAGCAGTAGAAGCAAGTACAGTAAAATATTTTAACAGGCTCATCTGTCGTGCAAAGCAAAATTCCGAATAAACGGCGGTGTAAGGAACAATCGCTCTTAAAACACGAACGTTTTTGCAAAAGGCAGAGTCCAAAAGTGTATTTTAGGTCCAGGAACAGGCTTGCGACTTCTGTGTGCCGGCTCCGTGGATGTTCCATGTTTATATGCGCGACCTGGGGTTCGGACGTGTACTTTGGTGCCGAGGAATTTCTTGAATTGCGAATTAGACATGCGAGTGGCGGACCACTGCATAAATTCCTCTCAGTAAGTGCTGCGACAAGTGTTTATTTGCCCACGTCCAGGGAGATGCAAGAAAAGGCGTGTAAAGTGTCAAAAATCAAATTTGCTGCCGCCGGGGCAAATGGAAAACGCGAGTGCAAAAGGTCCGCGTCTGAACATTGAGCTTGATGCATTGGCGCACGTATTTGGTGGAAGGCGAAGGCGAGCGCAGTTGAAATGTTGAAATGAAAAAGTGCTCGATGCACCGAAAAGGAGTTTTTCTTTTTTTGTCGTCTGGTGTGTGATCGCTGCCGTTCGTCGTCCTCGTTCGCAAGTGGGAAACAATTGCGATCGTGTTTGTGTGTGCGTTCAGGGCGCGCGTGATAGTGGGCGAGTGTGTGTGAGCGCATATTTACAACGGAAAAGACCGATAAAGCGTGGACGGGAAAATCGATAACATAAAAATGGAAGTTGTCGTAAAACGAACGAGCGATTAATTTAAATACTTATCGGGCAGAGATAATTTGCCGCTTAACGATTGTCGATTGTTTGTCGAACCCTGCTTCCCTCGCGATTGAACGTTGTTGTATTGGTAGCGAAATTTTTATTTTTGTTTTGGTCGCGCAAGCATTATCGTATCGGGCGCAGCGGCGGGGAACCAAACTTGTTACGAGAGAACGAAGAAAGTGAACGAGGAGACGAAACAACTGACTAAAGGTGAATGCTTGGGTGCTGACAGAACAAGTGAAAACTGAACAGAGCGGGGAACAGCGCAATGTTTTAATGTATGCCTCACCAAGTTAATCGTCCTTATAAAATATACGCTGCATTGTTTCATCTAAGGAAATAAAATCAATTAAAATGGCCGTAAGAAGTCATCAGTATTTTAGTTGAAGATGGAACAACTATCAAAGTACTATGACCACCGTTTTTCAACAATTGTGAGAAGATCAATCATTTGTTGAGCTTGCTCAACATACTTTCAAAAACTGTTATTAGAGAATCCATGCAAACATCCAACAATTATACTACCCGCAGATATAATCTACAGATCTGAAGACTATAATTGATTTTGTATATAGAGGTGAAATAGATGTTACAGAGTCGGAATTACAGGACCATCTGCATCGTCGTCGAGCGCTCGGAGGACCATGCGGGTGAGTACCCTTTTATTGTGTTATATATATATATTTTTTTTTGCATGTTTTTTTGCATTTAAAAAAAAAAGGATTTATTTAAACATATCGCAAACCGATTGCGCTGAAATAGAACAAAAAAATTTAAGACACAAAATAAAAGAGATCGCAAAAACTAATAAAACAAAGACAAAACAAATACATAATTATTTTGTTCAAAAAAAAAAACGGTCAAAGAGAAGAAATGGAAACATTGTATTAGAAGTCTGCTATCATATTCTAAACTTCGATGGATAATGATTATGTTACGGACTGATGTATTTAGTAGATCACTTGAATCGAACACAATAACAATTAATTGACAACAAATTTATTATCCATGAAGCTTTAGTCATATAAGAAATATCAAATATTGTCATATTGTTCCTATATTGCTTTTAAACAATTAATTTGAAAACATAATTGTGTTGTTCGGAAAGAGGAAAAAATTAAAAAAATGAATTAATACCATACCCTTCGGTTCTTCCTTTCTTAAAAATTCTGACCGGGTATAGGACCCGGTACGGTGGCAGGCTGCCCCCCAAAAACATGAGCCAGCCGCCGGGTACTTAAACAATACTTCTCGTTTCAGGTGACGTCGCGGGTTGAGTGGCCCAAGCAGAGTGCCTCTTTATGGCATAGAGTTATGCAATCAAATTGTATAATTCTATGGCATAAATTGGTCACCGGGGTACTCCCCTTCTGATGGGAAAGTTCATGCAATTCAAGTTGTATGAGTTTTCCACTCAGAAGAGGAATACCTGGCCACTGCAACAAAATATATATGGATTTATTCCGGTTGGGTGGGTGCGAAGGGGCTCCATCACCACCCGGTTGCCCCTCTTTCATTTGTGGGCCATGACCTTCGTCGGGTAATGACGAGGTTACCCCAAGTCCGCCTTTCTTTTCAGGTTCCACTTGTTCTCTTAACAAGTTCTATCTCCCTCGGTGTAGTTATCTACACTTTTTGCGACTTCGGTCGCCTCTTGATCTACAACCAAATTCGTGAGTGCGAATTTTTTTTGTAGTGGGTCCTCGTGCTGGGGAAATGAACCCGCCCCACGACACCGCAATGCTAGCCTGCCAGCGCATTCACGCGTCTCCAGACGAGGGCATTCTCGGCAGGTACTGTCATCTTCTTCTGCCGAGGCAGCAGAACATCGCTGCAGTCCTTTACGGACTTTTTGAAAATTGTTATTCACTACAAATGGCGCCCAACGTGGGGCCCCGAAATGCCCGGCTGTATCATCAGTCGTGAGCACGAGACAGTCCATCGTCTCTAGGTGTCCCCACAAGGTGTCAGTATTATTGGCGGGTAGGTAACTCCCGAGGGTATTTGCACTAATCGTGCCCCAGCAACTTAGTAACTTCCGGACGTGTGCTGTCTTTGGACATCAATATCGTTTGGTCCTGCTTTTGATTTATACTTTGGTGGTTTACCACCATTGTATAACTAGTAAGGCCAAATGATATTAGAGTCCCTATTTGTGTTCGGAAGTTATTATCTCAACATTCATTTTGCGGAGGATTCTGATCCGCTCCCCAAACCAGCGGTGCCTGGGTGTCTTAAATTACATGGATTTTGATTTCATGTGATTGGCTGATTAGCTAAACCATGACTATCCATGACAAGACACGCGCTGCTTGTGGATCAGTATTCAACCCTGGGCTGACAAGTGTAACTTGAAAAACTTGCGGATGAGGGAACACTTCTGAACCCTGAATCTCATGGTGCCGCAAGAGAGTTGTCCCTGAAACACTACAGAAGGAATGTGCCATTGGTGTCCTTGCTTGGGAAGAAGGACAGAAAGGAAAGACCGATTATTTTGTTTGATAACTTTTGATAACGTCATTAACGCCAATTAGAAAAATTTCTTCATACCTTTTTTGTGAGGTACTTTTATAGTTCGCCACTGACGGCCACTTGGAAGCTTTATATATTCTACATTACATTCTTTTTTCACATTTTTTTCATTAATTATAGATAGTTATAGTTTAAATATTATTTAGAAAAATAAATTTCATTTAGCATGCCCACCAAACGCACACCCGAGAGGAGAAAGTTGAGGTCAGATGCCGGACCAGCGCTCTTGTGCTCCATATGCCATGAGGACATGGATGAACTCACCAGTCAGCGTTTGCAGTGTGGACACAGGCTACACCAGCTGTGTTTGGTCCAACTGCGGCAAACCTCATCCACGTGCCCGCTCTGTCGTCAGCCTCTAGAAACCACCCAGCCAGCAACAGAACGACCTCAGTCCTCCAGCGCAAGTGGACCCCTTCCATCCACGACAATGAGTGCACGAGAGGAAGACTACCGAGCCGAAGCAGTGCCGCCTGCGGAAGAACCGAGACCCACTGTGGCTGTGGAGGCGACAGTCCTACAGGATTTAATGGCGCTCATGCAGGACCTGACCACCCGGGTAGCCTCGCTGGAAAGCCAGAAGGATAATCCAGTACCACCGCGGCCAAGAACGCCTCCGATGTGGGATTCGGACCCAAATCCATGGGATTTTCCGGTAGACTCGCGGCGCGATCACGAACGAATCCGGCCCGGTGCGGCAATGAATCCGTTGGCTCCAGTGTACCGGCCCCGACTGAGCCAAGCACCGCCACCAACTCAGGCTCCAGTGATTCCGCCGGACCAACGCTGAAGCCGACGCAGATCCCCAGCATCTTCCAGGGCTGGAATCTGCATTTCAGCGGGGAACCCAACACCATAACTGTGGAAGTTTTCATTGGTCGGGTGGAGTCGCTGATTGAGCAAATGCTAGCAGGAGATCACACGGCGCTCGCAGGATATTTGCCAATGCTGCTTAGGGGAGCAGCACTTGAGTCATATTGGCGAATACATTCGGCCCCACCATCAATACGCTGGTCACGGTTGAAGGAGGTACTCCGCATGGAATACCCTACGGTAGACATGGACGAATTAGTACTGGACAAGATTCATGCTAGATGGCAGCGTCCGGACGAGTCTTTCCATCAATATCGAGCCGATATTCTTCGGCTGAATGACCAGTTGTCAGAGCCGATGTCTTCTACCCAATTGCTGCGGTTGCTAAAGCGCAATCTAAGACCGGAGCTCCGTCGCCATATCGTGAACTCCGATCCACAGAGTATAGAGGCACTGCTGAGAACTGTGCGTCGCCTAGAAGGGTTTGAGGAAGACCTCCGGGACCGGCCCTACTTACTAGCTAGGACGGGTCCTCGACGAGGAATCGCGGGATTGGCCCCAGATTATACCACCATGGATCTGGAGGAAGATTTGGACCAGGACCAGCTTGCTGTAGCAGCGGTGGGAAGTCTTACGACCTGCTGGAATTGCAATCAAATCGGACACCGGTTCATTTCATGCCGAGCAGAGCGTAAGGTTTTCTGCTACGGTTGCGGCAATCCGGACACTTACTTCCCGGACTACCCTGAATGTGCCGCGCAAAACAACGGCCGAAAGAGTACCCGACCACCTCAGCGGTACTCGAAGCCCCCGCAGTAGCTCCTCAGCCAGCTGCTCACCCCAACAAACCTGACGTTAACCCACCAGCCATGACCACTATGACTGCGGATGTACACTCTCTTCCGGAGAGCTCGCCAACGACAATATTAAAACGACCACCGCAGTCACTGCCAGAAGAACCCCGGCAGCCTCAAATACGCACTCTAAAACCTTATCATGTTCGACTGCAGGAATATCGGGTGGCTCGAGAGCGAATATTTGCTTCCGAAGTAGTCACTTCCCGCCCGCGCACGACAAAATGGTCAACCCGTCGTTGGCGGAATTTCCGCAAGAGAGTGCGCACCTGCCGTCAAACCTTAAACTCTTGTAACATCTCGGAGGTTGCTGAGAGTGAGATCAGTGTTTGCATTGGTCGACACGGGTGCCAGCATCAGTTGTCTTGCCTCGAGCTTTGGCTCGAAGGTGCTCCAAGAATATCCGACCTTGATTAAATCCTGGCGCACTGAAATCAGTACAGCCGATGGCACCAAACACCCTATACGAGGTAAACTAACCAGACCCGTGACGTTCAGGGGTCAGACGAAGGATATTACTTTCTACATTATCCCGTCTTTGACTCAGAATGTATACCTTGGCGTCGATTTCGTCCTTCGCTTTGGACTGGCCTCCGATTTATTCACAGATTTGTCTTTAAATACCAGATATGTCAACGAAATCACTTCTATTCCCGATAGGCATGACCTGACGCCTAACCAACGGCAACGCCTGGAAGCATCCATCGCTGCTTTCCCATCTTACGCTACCCAAGGCCTTGGCCGCACCACCCTAGTCTCACACGCCATCGATGTTGGCGATAGTAAACCGATTAAGCAGAGACACTATGCCATCTCACCGGCCATGGAGAAATTGGTGTATGCGGAGCTGGATAGGATGCTCGAGTTGGGGGTCATAGAGGAGTCCCAAAGTGCCTGGTCATCACCGGTAACCTTGGTGGTGAAGCCAGGTAAAGTCCGCCTCTGTCTTGATGCCCGTAAGGTAAACGCGGTTACCATCAAGGAACGCGTACCCTCTTCCACTCATCGATGGAATACTAGGAAGACTGCCGAAAGCCAATTATATCACCAGTCTCGACCTAAAAGACGCCTTCTGGCAAATTCCACTCGATGAGGGGTCGAGGGATAAGACCGCCTTCACAGTGCCTGGACGACCATTATATCAGTTCGTCACAATGCCCTTTGGCCTGTGTAACGCGCCGCAAACGATGACTCGGCTGATGGAGAAGGTCATCCCACCTCACCTGAAACACCAAGTGTTCACGGAAACGTTCGATCAACACCTCCTACTCCTACAAGAAGTAGCCCTGCACATTAGTAAGGCGGGACTCACCATCAACGTACAGAAAAGTAAGTTTGTCATGAAAGAAGTCCGATACCTAGGACATGTCATAGGACATGTCATAGGACATGGCACTATCAAAACGGATCCAGACAAAACGCGTGCGATTGATGAGTTCCCCTTACCAAAAACAGTGAAGCAGCTACGACGTTTCCTTGGTGTGTGCGGTTGGTACCGAAGGTTTGTTCGGAATTACGCAACAGTTTCAGCGCCCCTGTCAGACATGCTGCGGAAAGGGAAGTTTATTTGGACAGAACTCAGCCGAAAGGCATTTGAAGAGCTAAAACAAGCCCTCACATCAGCCCCGGACTTGCACAGCCCCGACTTCACGAAGCCCTTCTCCATTCATTGTGACGCAAGTCAACATGGAGTAGGAGCCGTGCTGGTGCAATTGACCGATGAGGGAGAGGAAGCCCCCATCGCCTTCATGTCCAATAAGCTGAATTCGGCCCAAAGAAACTATACTGTTTCCGAGCAGGAATGTTTGGCAGCGGTAATGGCTGTGAAGAAATTCCGAGCTTATATCGAGGGCCACCAATTCGAGATCATCACGGACCACGCTTCACTACAATGGTTGATGAACCAGGCAGATTTACATGGACGCCTAGCAAGATGGGCTCTTAAACTGCAAGGGTTCAAGTTTTCCATCAAACATCGGAAAGGGACCCAGAACATCGTACCCGACACTCTCTCACGAATGTTTTCCCCAGAGGGAGCCGAATTGACAGTAAATGACGAGGACCCCATCGAGATAGATTTGGGCAGCCCACATTTCGAATCAGACAGCTACAAAGAGTTGAGGCAAACCATCGCGACCTAACAATCGCAGCTGCCTGATTTGAAGGTAATAGACGGCTATGTGTATAGACGGAATGAATACGCCACTGGTGATCCATGGCAGGAAGAAGAGTCCTGGAAACTCTGGGTACCGGAGGAAATGACACAACATCTGATCCTCCGCGCACATGACCATCCTTTAAGTGCCCACGGAGGTTACGGTCGGACGTTACGGCGACTCAAGAAATACTTCTTTTGGCCTAAAATGGCATCGCAGGTCAAAGACTACGTGAGCGCCTGTGAGACCTGTAAAGGCACCAAAGCGCCCAACCAGCCTCTTCGACCTCCTATGGGTCAACTCAACGTCCCAGAACGCGTATTCCAACGTCTATACATCGATCTACTCGGTCCATATCCTCGGTCTTCCATGGGACACATCGGAGCTATAGTTGTTCTAGACCAGCTTTCAAAATTCCCATTGGTGGAACCTATCCGTAAATTCACAACTCCATCTATCGTGAAATTCTTAGAGAACCGGGTATTCCATGTGTTCGGGGTTCCAGAGAGTGTGTACTCAGACAACGGAGTACAGTTCCGGTCTCGGCAGTTTAAGGGCCTACTCGAGCAGTATGGCGTTGAACACCAACTGACGCCCATATACTCTCCTCAGTCTAACGCATCAGAACGGTTGAACCGCACCCTATTGGCCGCGATCCGTTCCTACGTCCAGCCATCTCAAAAGGATTGGGATCGGCGATTGTCTGCCATCACATGCGCCCTGCGATCCTCGTATCATTCCGTCACCGGAGTCGCCCCCTACTTTGCCGCCTTTGGACAGCACATGATTTGCCACGGTAAATCATACCGGTTGTTACGGCAATTAAAGTGTTTGGGAGACCCCGTCGTTGCGCTGGAGCCCCACGAACGTCTAGGAGACCTCCGCCAACAAATCGGACGGAAGATTAAGGCCGCAGGAAGTGCAAATGAGGCGCAGTACAATCTCAGGTCACGATCTGCTAATTTCAAAGAAGGAGATGAAGTTTTCCGGCGTAATTTCCGCCAAAGTGACGCCGCGGGGCATTACAACGCCAAGTTGGACCGGCGATTCTTGAAAAGCCGCATAAAGAAGGTAATTGGACCTAACCGTTACCTGATAACGGACCCATCGGGAAAAGAAGTGGGGATATACCACGCAAAAGACTTGCGCCGATAGATAATTAGTCACGTCTGTTTTTTCCGTCCGCATAAATTTCCAAAAACGCGCAAGGGTTGTATACTTCCGGCCAAACATAAACATAAGACAGTCCGTCCGTCTGTCAATTGTGTTTTTCTTTTATTGTTCGCCACTTCGTGTCCCGACGGCGAAGACAACCCATGGTACCCTGAAAGATCCTTCAGCTCCTTTTTCGCAATCCACATCGCCTTGGGATCGCGAGAAAATTAGCTGCCCTATAGTAATCGAGCAGTTAAAGGGTTAAAGAAAAACTCAAGCATAAAATGTCCCAGATCAATTGAAACGATCGAACTGGTACGATTGCAGATTGAACTGGAACAATTTCAGATTGAACTAGAACAATTTGCGATCGAACTGGTACGATTTGAGATTGATCTGGTACGATGGAATACTTTTGACAGCGGCAGTTGTCATTGAGTGAGGAAGGAGACTTGACAGATAACCCACGTTTGGGAATTAGTGCCGGTGCTGGTGATAGTTCAGGTAATGATTTCCATAATTTAAATTACACTGACGCTCACATCTACTGCAACACCCAGTACAGGAACATAGTTGCCCATAATCTGAGCAGTTCGGACCCGATAACGCGCTACAGTCATCTCGATGAAGCTGACCCCAACAGTCTCCTTCTGAAGACCCATTACAGGAACTGCAATATCTACTCGAAACATAGCCTGTACGGTACTGGCAGCAAGTCCCAGCATTTGGTGCAAAAATCAAACAATATTTGTAGAAATATTGCCAAAAGCCCATCGTTCCTGAATGCTAACAAAAGCAAAGAACATTCGCGGAAGTTACGCAATTTCTCTCTCAAGGCGCGCAGCGGTACAGACAAGCGACACCCCAAGCGCCAGATCATAGGAAAATCCAACACGGTCTCTGACAACTCCTTGCAGCTAAGTGACAAGTACTTGAGTCTCTATTTGGACGAGAAATCCGCCGAGTCCAAGTCCTTGCTAGCGAACGGTAACATTAAAACATATCCCGCCTGTCGGCCACGTGTGAAGAGTGATTCGAAAGATGCACGCAGTAGTAGTAGCAGTAGAAGCAAGTACAGTAAAATATTTTAACAGGCTCATCTGTCGTGCAAAGCAAAATTCCGAATAAACGGCGGTGTAAGGAACAATCGCTCTTAAAACACGAACGTTTTTGCAAAAGGCAGAGTCCAAAAGTGTATTTTAGGTCCAGGAACAGGCTTGCGACTTCTGTGTGCCGGCTCCGTGGATGTTCCATGTTTATATGCGCGACCTGGGGTTCGGACGTGTACTTTGGTGCCGAGGAATTTCTTGAATTGCGAATTAGACATGCGAGTGGCGGACCACTGCATAAATTCCTCTCAGTAAGTGCTGCGACAAGTGTTTATTTGCCCACGTCCAGGGAGATGCAAGAAAAGGCGTGTAAAGTGTCAAAAATCAAATTTGCTGCCGCCGGGGCAAATGGAAAACGCGGGTGCAAAAGGTCCGCGTCTGAACATTGAACTTGATGCATTGGCGCACGTATTTGGTGGAAGGCGAAGGCGAGCGCAGTTGAAATGTTGAAATGAAAAAGTGCTCGATGCACCGAAAAGGAGTTTTTCTTTTTTTGTCGTCTGGTGTGTGATCACTGCCGTTCGTCGTCCTCGTTCGCAAGTGGGAAACAATTGCGATCGTGTTTGTGTGTGCGTTCAGGGCGCGCGTGATAGTGGGCGAGTGTGTGTGAGCGCATATTTACAACGGAAAAGACCGATAAAGCGTGGACGGGAAAATCGATAACATAAAAATGGAAGTTGTCGTAAAACGAACGAGCGATTAATTTAAATACTTATCGGGCAGAGATAATTAGCCGCTTAACGATTGTCGATTGTTTGTCGACCCCTGCTTCCCTCGCGATTGAACGTTGTTGTATTGGTAGCGAAATTTTTATTTTTGTTTTGGTCGCGCAAGCATTATCGTATCGGGCGCAGCGGCGGGGAACCAAACTTGTTACGAGAGAACGAAGAAAGTGAACGAGGAGACGAAACAACTGACTAAAGGTGAATGCTTGGGTGCTGACAGAACAAGTGAAAACTGAACAGAGCGGGGAACAGTGCAAAGTTTTAATGTATGCCTCACCAAGTTAATCGTCCTTATAAAATATACGCTGCATTGTTTCATCTAAGGAAATAAAATCAATTAAAATGGCCGTAAGAAGTCATCAGTATTTTAGTTGAAGATGGAACAACTATCAAAGTACTATGACCACCGTTTTTCAACAATTGTGAGAAGATCAATCATTTGTTGAGCTTGCTCAACATACTTTCAAAAACTGTTATTAGAGAATCCATGCAAACATCCAACAATTATACTACCCGCAGATATAATCTACAGATCTGAAGACTATAATTGATTTTGTATATAGAGGTGAAATAGATGTTACAGAGTCGGAATTACAGGACCATCTGCATCGTCGTCGAGCGCTCGGAGGACCATGCGGGTGAGTACCCTTTTATTGTGTTATATATATATATATATATATATATATATATATATATATATATATATATATATATATATATATATATATATATATATATATTTTTTTTTTTTTGTTGCATGTTTTTTCCATTTAAAAAAAAAAGGATTTATTTAAACATATCGCAAACCGATTGCGCTGAAATAGAACAAAAAAATTTAAGACACAAAAAAAAAGAGATCGCAAAAACTAATAAAACAAAGACAAAACAAATACATAATTATTTTGTTCAAAAAAAAACGGTCAAAGAGAAGAAATGGAAACATTGTATTCATATTCTTAACTTCGATGGATAATGTTTATGTTACGGACTGATGTATTTAGTAGATCACTTGAATCGAACACAATAACAATTAATTGACAACAAATTTATTATCCATGAAGCTTTAGTCATATAAGAAATATCAAATATTGTCATATTGTTCCTATATTGCTTTTAAACAATTAATTTGAAAACATAATTGTGTTGTTCGGAAAGAGGAAAAAATTAAAAAAATGAATTAATACCATACCCTTCGGTCTTTCCTTTCTTAAAAATTCTGACCGGGTATAGGACCCGGTACGGTGGCAGGCTGCCCCCCAAAAACATGAGCCAGCCGCCGGGTACTTAAACAATACTTCTCGTTTCAGGTGACGTCGCGGGTTGAGTGGCCCAAGCAGAGTGCCTCTTTATGGCATAGAGTTATGCAATCAAATTGTATAATTCTATGGCATAAATTGGTCACCGGGGTACTCCCCTTCTGATGGGAAAGTTCATGCAATTCAAGTTGTATGAGTTTTCCACTCAGAAGAGGAATACCTGGCCACTGCAACAAAATATATATGGATTTATTCCGGTTGGGTGGGTGCGAAGGGGCTCCATCACCACCCGGTTGCCCAACGTGGGGCCCCGAAATGCCCGGCTGTATCATCAGTCGTGAGCACGAGACAGTCCATCGTCTCTAGGTGTCCCCACAAGGTGTCAGTATTATTGGCGGGTAGGTAACTCCCGAGGGTATTTGCACTAATCGTGCCCCAGCAACTTAGTAACTTCCGGACGTGTGCTGTCTTTGGACATCAATATCGATCATACGCGCCTTCATCTCGCTTAAAAAAAACCGTGCACCTTGAGTTGATCTGGCTTCGCAAGTCCAGATTTCGTTAGCCACTGGCAAATGTTCTCTCGCTGATTACCTTGAAGCTGTAATACTTCACCGTATTCGGGACGCTCTATTACTGTGCCATTGCACGCAAATTCCCTTTTACATGCTCGCACAATTTTCTTCAGGTTATA